>JAVUPR010000326.1:10180000-10780000 GCA_036785695.1 Gentiana straminea | reverse complement strand
GATGTGATCTACTATGGCTGAAAATAATCATGGATGATCTCAAGATTCAAAGAAAGGCTCCTATGATCCTATAAGTCTGCCATTGGTATCTCACTCAATGTAGGCCAATGTGACAGGACTAAATATGTGGAGGTAGGCTGTCACTCCATCAAAGAGAAGATGGATGATGGTCTCATTGTCACTGTAGATTTTTAGAGAGAGAAGACAGAATTGAGAAGCTGTATGCTTTCTTGATTATGTGAAGAGAAGAGGTTAGGATCTAATATCCACCTAGAAGCAATAAAGGGAAATATGGCTGGGTAATTAATGGGTAGTTGAGAATAGTACACCATTATTACCAATAGCTAATAATACTAAAAAAAGAGTAAAAAGAGAATATAATCTTAGTAGATATTAGTAGATGTTATGTTACCCCCCAATTTATACCCCTCTCAAGGTGGCATATAAATATCTAATAAGCCAAGCTTGTCACAATGATATTGGAAAAGAATTCTAGGTAGGCCTTTGGTGAATAGATCTGCTAAGTGCTTGGTGTGAACATAGGACATACTGATACTCCCATCTTCTTGCTTCTCGTTAATGTAGTGTTTGTCAATTTCTGTGTGCTTTGTCCTGTCATGTTGTACAGGATTGTTGGCAAATTCAATAGCTGAATTGCTGTCACCGAATAGTCTCATAGGTTGAGAGAAAGTCATCTTCAGTTCCTTCATAATCTTTTGTATCCATAGCAGTTCACACATCCCTAAGGCCACTGCTCTGAACTCTGCTTCAGCTATACTTCTTGCAACAACTGATTGTTTTTTTCTTCTCCAAGACACAAGGTTGCCAAAAACATAGATATACCATCCTGATGTTGATCTTCTATCATCCAGTGATCCTGCCCGGTCTGCATCCACATATCCCTCTACTGCATTGCAATCACCACAGCTTGGGCTCCCCTTGAGGAATTCACAACTCATTGCTGCATGAAGGTGTATTTGTCTTGGTGAATGCATGAATTGACTGATCTGACTCACTGCAAAAGAGATGTCAGGTCTAGTGTGAGATAAGTAGATAAGTCTACCAACAAGCCTTTGAAAGTATTCCTGGTTCACAGGTTCCCATGCATCATCTTTACCAAACTTATGGTATTATCAACATGGGTATCAACAGGTTTACACCCTAATAGCCCATATTCAGCAAGAAGATCTAAAGTATACTTTCTTTGGGTCAAAAGGATGCCTTGCTTGGATCTGACAATGTCTATCCCTAGAAAGTACCTCAGAGGTCCCATATCTTTGACCTCAAATTCCCTTTTTAGGAAGCTTTTAAGATGAGAAATTTCAAGATCAGAATTGCCTGTGATGACAATGTCATCAACATAGACAATTAGAATGGTTACTCCCCTTGTTTGAGTGTGTTTATAGAACATAGTATGATCTCCATGGCCTTGTGTATAACTCCCTTTTTTCATGACCTTAGAGAATCTGTCAAACCAAGCCCTTGAAGATTGTTTCAATCTATACAAGGACTTGTGCAATCTACAAACTTGGTTTGGCTTTTCCCTTAAAGCTAGGTGGAGAATACATGAAAACCTCCTTTAATTCACCATTTAGGAATGCATTTTTGACATCCAATTGGTGAAGGGGCCAGTTTTTACTGCAGCAATAGATATAAGAATTCTGACAATATTCAACCTAGCAACAAGGACAAAAGTCTCATTAAAGTCGATGCCAGAAACTTGGGTGTACCTCTTTGCTACAAGTCTTGCTTTATACTTATTCACATAACCATCTACGTTATATTTCATAGTGAATACCCATTTACATCCAACAGTCTTCACACCATTTACACCCAGGTGTGATTGTCCTTGAGTGCTTTCATTTCATCTAACACAACATTTTTCCATTGAGGACACTCAAGGGCCTGTTGTATGTTCTTAGGTATATGGACAGAATCCACATTAACAGTATAAGATCTGAATAGTTTAGATAGTTTACCTTAAGATACAAACCTTTCAATAGGATGTTTAGTACATGCCCTAGTGCCTTTTCATAAGGGAATAGGTAATTCAACTGAAGTATGTATAAGAATAATGTCACCTGTGGTGTTATTTGCAGGAAGATTATCCTCAACATCTTCTTGAACAACAGATTCATTGGGTTGTCCCTACAGATTAGTGACTACAATTTGTGTATTACCTGGAGTAGATTCAGTAGTGCTAAGAGGTGTAGAAGATTTCTTTCTCCTTGTATAGACGATGACATGTGGATTATGATCTCCCAGGCTCTTGGCAGGTTGAGCAATGGGATCTGTCAAGACAAGATCAGAATCAAGAAGAGGAAGAGTATGGTCATTTCTCAGGAAATCATATTTGTCAAAAGATGTATTATCCTTCTTAATGTAAAAGGGCTGCTCGTCAAAGAAGGTAACATAAGAGGATATGTAAACCTTTTTAGTCAAGGGATCGAAACACTTAAAACCTTTTTGTGTTGAGGAGTATCAAATTAAATCGTTTTAACAGCTCTAGGTTCAAGTTTGCCCCTAGACTGCGAGTGAATGTGTACAAAAGCAGTGCAGCCAAACACCTTTAAAGGGATAGAGATAGATTAAAGACATTTAAGGGGGTCTTATATCCAAGCACTCTAGATGGCATCTCGTTTATGAGAAAAGCAGCACTCAAGACAGCCTTACCCCAGTAGAAAACATGTACATTATTGGTGAAAAAAGGGTTCTAGCAACCTCTAGGAGGTGCCTATTCTTCCTCTCTGCAACTCCATTTCCGTTGTGGAGTATTTGAGCAGGAGGTTTGATGAATAACCTCTTTTTCAGTCAAGTAATGGCCTAGCACAAAATTTAGAAACTTAATACCATTATGTGATTTGAGCATCATGATTTTAGTTTGAAGTTGAGTCTCAATCATTTTTATAAAACATTTCAAAGATAGAACTCACATCCGATTTTTGTTTCATTAAATAGACCCAACATAGTCTAGTATGTTAGCTATAAATGTAACAAACCATCTGTTGTGAGTTAGATTTGGAGTCTTAGGAGGACCCCACACATCAGTGTATATTAGGTGAAAAGGTGATGATGCAGAATATGAAATAGCTTTGAATGAACTTCTGGTATGTTTAGCAATTTCACAAAACTCACATTTAAAAATTTCTGGTTTCACATTGATAAAGAGGTCATGATACAACTTTTGAAGGTAATTAAAACTAGGATTTCCTAATCTCCAATGTAAGAGTCTAATCCTATTACATTTTGAGGACTCATTTGAGACAAAATGACCCTTCTCAATGTCTACTTTCCTGGCTTGGATAAGGTAGTGACCATTACACTTCTTAGCACATCCAATCTTCTCCATGGATCCCACTGCCTGAAACTCACAATATGAAGGATAAAAGTTAACAGTACAATTCATATCCTTGGTAAATCTTCTGACCGAAGAAAGGTTGCAGGATAAGTTTGGAACAAATAATACACACTTCAGAATTAGATTATCAGAAATCTTAACAGTACCAATCCCCTCAACTTTAGAGCAAGATCATCAGCAATTTTAACAAATGTTTGTTAATACACGGTTGACTCTATTGATCCGGGTGTTATTACCATCAATAGCAGCAGCCCCTGTGGAAGTGTCAGCTTTCTGGGAATGCATCTTCATGTCTAAAAGCTGATTTAGAACCTCTAGTTGCTCATTTGAGAAATGGATGACTTGATCAGTGACATTATAGGCTTGTTTTTGATCAGTCCAAGTGTTTCCCTTCTTAGCATTCGGCCCCTTTTGTAGATAGAGTGGTTTTCCATGGAGGTTCCAACAAGTTTCTCTGGTATGACCTTTCTTTTTACAGTGGTCAGACCAAAGCTTGTTCCTTTGGTCATTTCTTTTGGAGGGCCCTTCTGATATCCGCCCACCATAGCAGAGTCAACCATTTTGTACCATAAGACCCGAGTGTTCTCCCCCTGGAGTAGGTAGAAAACCTCCCATAACCCCTTTTCTGCTATCCTCTTTTCTGATTGTGGCAAAAGCCTCTTGAATAGAGGGCGGTGGTACCCTGGGCCAGAATCCTTTCTCTGGCAGCATCATAGATTGAGTTTAGATCACTTAGAAAGTAAAAAAACCCCATCTTTTTCAACCAGCTTCTGGAATTTCCCAGCATCAGCAGTGCATCCCACTCAATGACGGTGAGTTGATCATATTCTTGCCACAGTTTCTTAAGATTATTGAAATACTTAGTGACATCCAAAGAGCCTTGCTTTATTTCTTTCAAACTGGTTCTGACCCCAATTGCTTGAGCAAAGTTGCCTTGGTCATAATAAGTTGCAGTTACAGCATCCCAAATAGCCTTAGCAGTTTGGTCGAACAAATGGTCTTGGCCTATTTCACCCTCCATGGGGTTAATCAACCAAGACATTATGGTTGCATTTTCAGTTTCCCAGGTGTAGTATGCATCACAGTCCTTATCTTCCGGAGCTTTGATCGAACCAGTGAGGTAGCCAAGTTTCCCACGCCCAGTGATGTACATACGTACAGACCGAACCCACCGTAAGTAGTTGGCACCATTTAACTTCATGGTTGTAATTTGAAGGGTCGGATTTTCAAATCCTCCCATTGAACGAGATATGGGCTGACCTGCAGTAGTTGTAGATGTAGCTCCATATTTTGTCATGGTGAGATTAAACAGAAGTAGAAAGAAAAAACGAAGAAGAGGAAGTTGAAGCGTTTCTGAAAACTTTTCAGCGCTCTGATACTATGTAGATTTTTAGAGAGAGAAGACAGAATTGAGAAGCTGTATGCTTTCTTGATTATGTGAAGAGAAGGTTACAAGGCTTAAATAAAAGGTTAGGATCTATATCCAACTAGAAGCAATTAAGGGAAATACGGCTGGGTAATTAATGGGTAGTTGAGAGTAGTACACCATTAGTACCAACAGCTAATAATACTAAAAAACAGTAAAAAGTGATTAATAATCTTAGTAGATATTAGTAGATGTTATGTCACTACTAATACCCCAATTTATAGTTACAAATTTCATGAACTCTGAATACCAGAATGCTGATTTCCTAACCAAAGGTGTTCCTAAGAAATGCTTTCAGTCTCCTAAGCTAGCTTTCACTTCCACTCACCTGCTTGAGGGTGAGTGTTAGATTATCTCTTAATGTATTTATTAGAATAAGGTTAATTATTGTTAATCTTTTAATCCTCTTTTATATCTGTTTTTCCCATTGTAACTAGTGGCTTACTTCTCTTTCTAAAACTGTCCAACTAGCCGTTGGTACAATAGCTGTTGTATTGCTCCCTCTATATAAGGAGCCTTAGTGTTGTTTAAGTGTAATAACAATTTTCTATTCAATAAGATCATTATTTCCTTCATAAAATTACAATATATATGTGTGTATATATATAGTATGTATATATTTATTGTGGAAAAATGAAATATGGAAATCAAGAAGAAAATATTTTTATTATTTGATTTATTGATTGAGGTTACAGACTCCCTTTTTTATACTGAGGGAAGGAGGACTCCTATATCAACTTCCTGAAAATAGTACCTTCTATAAATAGACTTCTACTACAATCAAATTCTTAGAGCGTACCGCCACTTACAACCCTAAGAATTTAAATAGCGAGGAATGACATTCTTACTCTTATTATTACAAAAAAGTACTAATACATAAATATAGAATAAAAGGCATGAATCTCTACACTCCCCCTCAAGTTAGGCATGGAGATTCAACATGTTTAACTTGCTTATAATCCCATCAAATCCAGGCTTTAGCAATGCTTTGGTCAACCCATCTGCAACCTGTTGTGCTGAGGGCAAGAATGGCATGCAGATCACTCCATCATCCAATTTTTCTCTAATAAAGTGCCTGTCAATTTCTATATGCTTGGTCCTGTCATGCTGTACAAGATCATTAGCAATATCAATGGCAGCTTTATTGTCACAGTAAAGCTTCATAGGTAGTTTTACAGGCATTAATAAGTCCTCTAAAACTCTTTTAATCCATAATTCTTCACATATTCCAAGTGCCATGGCCCTGAATTCAGATTCAACAGTACTCCTACACACCACCCCTTGTTTTTTTGCTTCTCCAAGTTACTAGATTGCCCCAGACAAAGCTACAATACCCAGTTGTGGATCTTCTTTCAGCAGACCCTACCCAGTCAGCATCTGTGTATACTTCAATGCTCCTGCTTGTGTCTTTTCTGAACCATAGGCCTTCACCAACCGTTCCTTTTAAGTACCTCAGTATTCTGAACACAGCTTCCATATGTGGTTCACACGGAGCATGCATGAATTGGCTTACAACACCCACTGCATAAGATATGTCAGGTCTTGTATGGGCCAAGTATATCAGTCTCCCTACAAGTCTCTGATATTTTCCCTTGTCTACAGGGACTTGATCTTTCTTTTCCCAGAGTTTGATGTTGGCTTCCATGGGAGTGCTGGCTGGTTTGCAATCACTCATCCCTGTTTCTTCAAGAAGATCTAGTATGTATTTTCTCTGACATACTACTAATCCTTTGTCTGATCTGGCAACCTCCATTCATAGGAAGTATCTTAAACTTCCTAGCTCTTTTATCTCAAACTCCCTGGCCAGGCTCTTCTTAGTTAGATTGATCCCAGTCATATCATCCCCAGTGAGGATGATGTCATCTACATAGACTACCAGCACTGTCATCTTGCCATTTTCTGATCTTTTGGTGAATAGGGTATGATCTGATTGACCCTGCTTGAATCCTTCTTTCTTCAGGAATTTCATAAATCTCTCAAACCATGCTCTTGGACTTTGTTTCAGCCCATATAGAGCCTTTTTCAGCTTGCATACTTTACCATTGTCTTTTCCAGAAAACCCAGGAGGCATATCCATGTAAACTTCTTCCTTTAGATTTCCATGTAGGAATGCATTTTTTAATCTAGCTGTTCCAAGGGCCAATCCAAGTTCACAGCTATAGACAAAATTATCCTTACAGTATTAAGCTTAGCTACTGGTGAGAAAGTTTCTGAATAATCTATCCCATAAGTCTGAGTGTACCTTTTGGCTACCAACCTTGCTTTGTACCTCTGTATGGACCCATCTGAATTGTATTTTATAGTGAAAATCCATCTACACCCCAATGTGGTCTTCCCAGCAGGTAGGCTAGCAACTTCCCAGGTGCCATTCTTTTCAAGGGCCCTTAATTTCTTCATACACAGCAGCCTTCCATTCTGGATGGGACAAGGCTTCATGGATGGTTTTAGGGATTTGGATATTGGATAGGCTAGTAGTAAAGGCTTGATTCTGTGGGGAAAGTTTGTTATAGGTGACATACCTACTCAGAGGGTAGAGGGGGTGTTTGGTACATTCTCTTGGTGATTTTCTCAGGGCAATGGGGAGATCAAACTGGTTTGAGTGATCAAGTGGTTCAGACACACCCTGAGATGGTGATTCTAAGTGAATGTGCATGTCAGATTCAGAATCAGATGACAAAGAGTTTGAAGTATTACCTGTCTCTGAGCTCTTTTCAGGAGCTGCATTTAAGGATGGAGATTGCTCAGTGCTTGGATGAGGAGCTTTCTCTTTCTCTTTGAGTAGTAAACCTTTCTTTCCTGGAAATTTTTGTATTCTAGTCTTGGGACTAGGACTGGCTGATTTGTTCCCCTGATCAGGTGTATTCACCTCAGTAGGATTATCAGCAGTCTGATCCTTTAATTCCCCATCTTGATAGTAATCATCATGATGTGGAGAAGTGTGGTCTGATTCATTAATCAAAAAATGTGAAAAATCTTGTTGTGAAAAATCATGTTCCTCAAAATTCTCCCCCTGAACATGAGTTTTGAAAAACATTTGACCTTCAAAAAAGGACACATCACTGCTGACATACACTTTCTGTGTTTGTGGATCAAAACATTTATACCCTTTTTGTGTTGGGGAATACCCTACAAACACACATTTTCTAGCTCGGGATCCAATTTCCCTTGATGATGAATATGTGTGAAGGCAGTGCATCCAAAAACTTTGAGGGACAACTCTTGAATTATTCTAGTGTTGGGGTAAAACACTTTTAACTGGTTGACAGGGGTTTGGTACTTCAAAATCCTTGAGGGGAGCCTGTTGATCAAATATATGGCATTTAGAACTGCCTCTCCCCATAGATATTTAGGGCTGTTAGAGGTTATCATAAGAGCCCTAACAATTTCTAGAATGTGTCTGTTTTTCCTCTCTGCCACCCCATTTTGTTGGGGTGTGTCAGGACAGGAGTTTTGGTGGACAATGCCATGTTTGAGGAAGAAAGGCCCAAGGATAGAATTGAAATATTCGTGCCATTATCACTTCGAAAACTTCTATTTTAGATTGAAATCTGTGTCAAAATCATTTCATAAAATTCAATGAAAACTTGTTTAGATTCAGATTTGTGTTTTAATAGATACACCCAAGAGACCCTAGTGTGGTCATCAATGAAAGTAATGAACCATCTTTTCCCTTGTGGTGTACCCTTCCTTGCATGCCCCCAAATGTCACTATGAATCATAGTGAATGGTTTTGTTGGCTTGTAAGGTTGAGGTGGGAAAGATGATCTTGCGTGTTTAGACAACTCACATATTTCACATTTAAACAAAGATGGATCTTTATTGATGAAAAAATCTGGAAATAGTTTCCTTAAATAGAAAAAACTAGGGTGGCCAAGTCTATAATGCCACAACATGATATTATTCCTATCAATAAAAGTGGACTGAAGACACACATTTTCAGAATTCTTCTTATTCCAAGATTCTTCTTCCTCAAAGAGATATAGGCCTCCCATCATCTTAGCACTGCCAATCTCCATCCCCTTGTGAATATCCTGAATTTTACACCCATTGTCGAAAAACACAACATTACAATTAGCATCGATGTGAGTTTACTTATAGACATAAGATTACGGGACGAGAGATGGTACATGTAAGACATTCGGAGGGTTAAGGTAGGGGAGATAGTGATGGATCCTTTTCCGGCTATGGCGGAGACAAAGATCCATCTCGCTATCTTAACCTTCGATTTCCGGCACAGGATTTATAAGTTGAAAAAAGATGAGAATAGCTTGTCATATGGTCTGTTGCTCCTGAGTCAATGACCCAAAAGGAGGACCGGTTGACACCAAGAAATGATAAGGAAGAACAAGTACCTTTTTCTACTAAGGAACATGAAGAGTCACCTTTGTTTTGAATGGTTTGGGCTTGAATCGGTTTGGTCAACTGATCCAGTTGTTCTTGAGAGAATAGCTGCTGTGTACTAGAGCCAGTACCTTGATCAGATGATACCTGATTAGCCTGCCTTGCCTCTGAGCTTCCTGTTCCACCACCCCTAGGCTTCCGGTTTGCAGGTTTGCCATGTATCACCCAACAATTATCCTTGGTGTGACCTGATTTCTTGCAATGGTCACACCATGTCTTTGGTTTCCTTCCCTTCTGATCATTTCTATTAGCCACCAATGCAGAACTTTCTGTCCCAACTGAATTTCCAGATGAAGACCCCCTGTGCATCACTCTCCTTCTGGATTCTTCCTTCCTAATCTCAGCAAAAACCTCACTTAGTGAGGGTAGGGGAGATTTTCCTAGTATCCTTCCCCTAACCTCACCCAGTTCTAGATCTAGACCTGCCAGACGGTATAAACCCTCTCATTTTCTTCCCTTTTTTTTTTGCCTTTACTCCATCTCCAGTACATTCCCAGGAATTGTCATAGGACAGATCCAATTCCTGCCATAATCCCTGCAATTCAGTGTAATATAGAGTGACTTCTCTGTTGTCTTGCTTGCAAGCCCATATTTTAGTCTTGAGTTCATAGATTTGGGATGTATTCTCCAGATCAGAATACATAGCTTTGGCCATCTTCCATATGTCTTTGGCTGTTGGCAGGAACATGTGAGGCTTTGCTACAAATTTTTCCATGGAATTGATCAACCATGCTCTCACCATTGAGTCCTCAGATCTCCATGTTGCAGATTTGGGATCTCCTACAGCAGGTTTGATGCATTCTTCAGTCAAGTATCCTAATTTTCCTCTACCATCAATGGCCAATGTCATGGTTTGTGACCATTCTAGGTAGTTTTTTCCATTAAGCCTCTGTGTTGTTAGCAGAATGGAGGAAGATGAATTGCTGGAGTCATTTCCAGTGGATTGATCATCTCGTGGTATGGATGATCCAGTAGTATTGGACGATGCAGTCGATGCTGTGCTTCCAGTCATGGCCGCGCGTAGATACATGGATATGCGCTGATCATAAGACCCGCTCTGATACCATGTGGAAAAATGAAATATGGAAATCAGGAAGAAAATATTTTTATTATTTGATTTATTGATTGAGGTTACAGACTCCCTTTTTTATACTGAGGGAAGGAGGACTCCTCCCTATATCAACTTCCTGAAAATACTACCTTCTATAAATAGACTTCTACTACAATCAAATTCTTAGAGCAGCCGCCACTTACAACCCTAGGAATTTAAATAGCAGGGAATGACATTCTTACCCTTATTATTACAATAAAGTACTAATACATAAATATAGAATAAAAGGCATGAATCTCTACATTTATGTATGTATAATATATGTGTGTATAAATGTATACGTGTGTTTGTGTATATATATGTCATTCGATGTATCAATTGTGGATATTTAATAGATTATTTTATGAAAATACTAAAAATACTCTTTTTGTTTGCAAAACCGTAGAAATTTACGGGTAATTTTTTTTATATGCAAAACGCGGGTGTTATAGGATTATTGTGATGACGTGGATTTCCACTCTCTCATTACACATTTCATCTCCTTATCTGCATTTGGGATTTACCATCATAATCATCTCATTCCATTAAATCTTCTGATATCATTGTCAAACAGGTGGACAGTACCTATGCTTACAATTTGGAAAAGTTGGTTCTGAATGTTTGTTCTATAGCTTGTTCAACTGGTGAAGAACAGCAGAAGCGCCGTTTGAGGGCAGCAGGCTTGCAATGTCTCTCAGCTATGGTGACATGTCCACTCCTTTTTAGTTAGCAACCTTGAATGTTTCAGCAGATTCATCTCTAAATCATTGCATTCCACTCTGACCTAATAACATCTTTTCAGTTTAGTTGTACGCCTCAGATTATACCAAAAGGTGCTTTGTTTTGAACCTCTGTTTTTTCAGGTGTGGTTCATGGGGAAGTTATCTCATATTTTTGATACATTCAGTGAGGTAAGTTTTTTGCATTCTCAACATTTTTCTTGAAAATACTTGTTGCCTTTATTAGGATTTGTTTGGCTGCCGAAATGATCACACTAATCTTGGAACCTTAACTTGTTATTGTTGTTGTAGTTATTATTATTATTATTACTATTTTTTTTAAAATATTTTTTTCCTTGCCTCATTTTTTTTATTATTATAAATTTTTAAATTTTTCCCTTCCTCCTTAGTGACCTGTTTCATATGAAGAGGCATTGTTAATAGAGTCAGGATGCTGTCAAATCCTAGGCAACAGCTAGTTTAGTGTCCTTGTAATCTATTTAAGCAACTCTTCTAAGAGTTGGAGAACTAATAAAAGAAGTTGTTTCTCTGTATTTCTTATGTATTTGTGTGGAAAAGATAGGAGGAAACTTTTTATTATTGATAGATAAGCCTTATGGTGAACATAAGGGAAGGTTACAATATATAGAGAAAACCTCCAACAACGTAAAACACCGTTCCAACGGCTATGAACAAGTGCCAACGGCTATGAACGAGTGTTTTCTCGGCCAAAAAACGAAAGAAGACAAAAACAGGGAAAAGGTCCAAATTACATCATTAGGACACTTAAGAAAAGAGATAAAAGATATTAAACTATATTAAACTATAGTATTAACCTATATTTTAACACCCTCCTCAAGCTTGGTTGTGGATGGAATAACAACCAAGCTTGCTTCTCATTCTGGTAAATATAGGTAGAGCAGAACCCTTAGTGAAAATATCAGCCACCTGATCTTGAGAGGGTATGAATTCAATACTGATGTCTTGACCTTCAACCTTTTCTTTGATAAAGTGTCCGTCAATGTCTATATGTTTGGATCTATCATGATGAATGGGATTCTCGTACATGTTGATAGCGTACACATTATCACAAGATAGAAGAATAGGATGCTCTTGCTTGATGTGTAGTCAACCAGATCTTTTTGAGCCACAGTCCTTCACGTATACCTGGGCCAAGGCCCTTAATTCTCGCCTCTCGCATCGCTTCTAAACCACTGGTTGTTTCTTGCTCTTCCAAGTTGTGAGATTTCCCGTAAGAATGAGCAATAGCCCGTAGTAGACCGTCTATCAATTACGTACCCCGCCCAATCGCATCGTGAAGACTTGGATCTTTCTCGTCTTTAGATTTCTTGAAAATGACCTTGACCACCGTCCCCTTTAGATACCTTAGCATCCTATGGACAATATCAAGGTGCTCTTGACAAGGATGATGCATAAATTGGCCGACCAGACTCACTGCATAGCATATGTCTGGTCTAGTATGAGCCATGTAAATCAATTTTCCCACCAGTCTTTGGTATCTGCCTACATCCACAGGGGTAGATTTACTCTCCTTTTCCAACTTCACCCCAGGGTCAATAGGAGTGAGGCGGTTTGCAATCAAGCATCCCTGTTTCGGTAGAAGGTCGAAATGTACTTCCTTTGGGATATGAAAATCCCCTCCTTAGATCTAGCCACTTCCATTCCCGTGAAATATTTCATTTGTCCAAGGTTTTTAACCTCAAACTCTTTTGCAAGACAATGCTTTAGTAGATTCAATCTCGGGGCATCATCCCCAAGCATGATAATGTCATCCACATATACAATGAGGATGACTCTTTTACCAAGAGGAGACACCTTGGTGAACATAGTATGATCACTTGACCTTGTATGAACCCAAGATTCTTGACAACTTTGGTAAATCGACCAAACCAAGCTCGGGGACCGTTTCACCCATAGAGAGCTTTGTGCAATTTGCACACCTTATTTTCTCGCTCCCCGGATAGTCAATTCCAGAGGCAATCTTAAGTACACTTCCTCCTTTAGGTCACCATTTAGAAAGCATTTTTTACATCTAATTGGTGTAAGGGCCAATCAATATTCACAAAGAATAGATAGGAGCACCCCGATGGTGTTTAATTTTGCCACCGGTGCAAAAGTCTCCCGGTAATCTATGCCACGAGTCCGAGTGTAACCCCTAACAACCAATCTAGCCTTATGCCCGTTAATGGTGCCATCGTAGTTGTATTTCAAAGTGAAAATCCACTTGCATCCTATCGTTTTCTTTCCCTTGGGGAGAGAAGTCAAGGTCCAAGTGTGATTATTATTTAGAGCTTGTAGCTCCTAATGAACAAACCTTTTTCCACTCGAAATCCTGTGGCTTCCCGAATAGATGTGGGAATGTGATGCTTGTCCAAGTTTTGTACAAACACTTGGTAGAAACTAGAGATGTTCTCAATTGCCAAAAGATTGTATAGAGGGTACCGAGTACAAGCTCTAGTTCCTTTTCTCACAAAGAATGGGTCTATCATCATAGTTCACAAGCTAACAGATCTTTTCGGAGATTCCGAGGTAGTAACTTCCTCGAATGATTTTGATCTTCTTGAACTTCAAGATTAATATTGTCTGATTGATTTTGATCTCTTTGGACCTCAAGATTATTCTTGTTTCTCCCGGTAAACACCAGCTTGAATAGAGGTCTTGGGCACAAGGATCCTTTTTCGTGATTCGACTAGATGAAGGTTGAATACTATCGAGGTAATGACTTCCTCTTGATTTATATTTCCTTCATCCAAAGAATTCAAAGTGCTAGACTCATATCCCATCCTTGGGAGGAGGAAATAAAGTTCTGTTTGATTCCTTCTTGATCAAAGAAGGGTTTTTCTTCAAAGAAGTTAACATCCAATGTGTTAAAAAACTTTCTGGTTTGAGGGCAGTAGCATTTGTACCCTCTTTGTCTTGGAGAATAGCCAATAAAGACACACTTGAATGCCTTAGGTTCAAGTTTGGTCCTGTGGTGATTGTGGACATACACAAGACATCCAAAAACCTTAGGAGGAAGGTTTTGGATCAAGTGTCTTGATGGTAAACTTTCGTACGAACATCAACAGGGGTTTTAAAATTCAACACCCTAGATGGCATCCCGTTAATCGATAAGTGGCAACCAAGATGCCTCTCCCCGTAAATGCTTTGGCACCTTCATGGCAAACATGAGGGCCCTTGCGATCAAGGAGATGCCTCGTTTTTCCTTTCACCACCCCATTTTGTTGGGGAGTGTCAACACAAGAAGTTAGGTGAACTATGCCCTTCTCCCCAAACAATTTTCCAAGTTGTTTTTCAAGATATTTTGATCCATTATCGATTTCGCATCTTGATATCGCATCAAACCGTGTTTTGATCATGTTGTGAAGTTCATGAATATAGGACCACTTTCACTTTCTCTTCATTAAGAACACCCAAAGAAAGTCCGGTGTGGTCATCAATGAAGGTGATAAACCATCTTGTACCGTTGATATTCTTGGCCTTGGAAGGTCCCAAATATCACCGTGTATAAGGTGGAAGGGCTTAGAAGGATTATGAGACTTGGAGTGATACACACAAATCTACACTCGTTTAGCCATACAACAAACTTCACATTGAAATTGAGAGACATTTTTATTAATGAACAAGTGAGGTACGAGCCTTTTCAAATACATAAAATTGGGGTGACCCAATCAGAAGTGCCATAACGTAATTTTGTCACTACAAGCTTGTTCAAAACAGAATCGACACAAAAGCAGTAGTCTTGATCATTCTCGAATCACATAAAACAGTAGCATGTAGAGGCCGTATGTTGCACTAGCATTGCCAATCATCTTCCTGTAGTTGGTCTCCTGTAAAACACACTTATTGTCATAAAAAATGACAGAAATGTTCTGTTTCTTTGTCAATTTGTTCACGGATAAGAGATTACATGACAGATTTGGTACATAGAGCACCTGATCAAGGATGATATTCCTTGAAAAACTGATGGATCCTACCCCATGAACTCTGGAGGTAGATCCATCTGCAATTTTCACAAACCTTTCCTGTTTACAGGGAATAAGAGAGTGAAACAAACCTCCTATTCCCGGTCATATGTTCGTAGGCACCGTAATCAACAATCCATTGTTGTTGATCATGGTCCGAAATAGTATAAGATAGAGAGGTTTTACTGTAACGAGCAACAAAAGCCGTTGAAGTTGTGGAAGGAGTGGCGAGTTAGGAGCGCATTGCATGAGTCTCCTCGAAATTTCCATTTGTTCATGTGAGAAAGCAGTGTGCCTCTCTGGTGTTTCCCTAGAGCATCCTCACTCATACGAGCAGATGGCGTACCCCTCGAGACTCCTTTCCACCCCCCATTTCGGGTTTCCAATCGCCAGGCTTTCCATATAGCTTTCAAAGATGAATCTCTTTGATGTCCAACTTTCTTGCAATTATCACAAAAGGGCCTCTCCCTCTTGTTTCTAGGAGGTGGACCAGAAGGTGGACCACCTTTTGAGAAAAGAGCAGAGGCAGAAACATCAGTTTGAATAGAGGGTTGGTGGGGTTGAGTTCCCAACATCAGATTTCTCTTACTCTCCTCATGTTTGACTTAAGAAAAAGCAGACTTGAGGCCAGGTAGGGGAGATTTGCCAAGAATTCTACCCCTTACATCATCAAGACTAGGGCTTAGACCCATAAGGAAAGTAAAGACCCTGTTGTTTTCAGTATTGTCCTTGTGGACTTTTGCATCAGCAGTACACTTCCATTTGTAATCACTGAAAAGATCGAGTTGTTGCCATAATTTGTTCAGCTGATTGTAGTACCGAGTGACATCTTGATCCCCTTGCCTTAGATCCTTCAATTTTGACTTTAGATCATAGATGGCGAAGTATTGTCCTTCTTGGAGGGAGGTCATGGACAAGCAGGACGGACGTATTTCTCAGCAGCGAATTGTAGAACATGAAGTTCTCACTTTGCTCCTTGGTCATAGACCCCACAAGCCATGACATAATCACATTGTTCTCGCCTTCCATTGCCTCAATTGAGGATCATTAGCAGGAGGCTCAAGATATCTCCAAGCTTAAATACCCCTCTCTCGCTCTTTCCAGCAATAAACATGAGCAGAGATCTGGACCACAGATGGTAATTGTTACCATCAAACCTGTGGTTAGTAAGAAGATGGGAGTTATCATTGCTACCCCCTTGATTGAGAGAAGCTCTAGTTGAAGCTGGAGTTACATCAGAGGAATCAGCACTAGATGCCATTTTTGTGGTTTTTTAAAAAACTCAGAAAAATGGGATTGAGGAAGAAGATGAAGATTTTAAGCACAAGGCTCTGCTACCATGTGGAAAAGATAGGAGGAAACTTTTTATTATTGATAGATAAGCCTTATGGAGAACATAAGGGAAGGTTACAATATATAGAGAAAACCTCCAACAGCCAGAAAACACTGTTCCAACGGCTATGAACAGTGCCAACGGCTATGAACAGTGTTTTCTGGGCCAAAAAACAGAAAGAAGACAAAAACAGGGAAAAGGTCCAAATTACATCATTAGGACACTTAGGAAAAGAGATAAAAGATATTAAACTATATTAAACTATAGTATTAACCTATATTTTAACAATTTGTACATGGTATCAAAGCTATAAATCTCTATTCTTCTACTTCTTTCATAAATGGCTACTTATGCAACCAGCAGTGTCACTGCTGGATAGCAAACCGGGAACAAAACTGTCTCAATGGTAGAAATCCCTCTCTTCCCATAACTACCATGAAGTTAAATGGTGCTAATTACTTGCTTGGTGTCGGTCTATTAAGATGTACATCACTGTGGACGGGGCAAAATGGGATACCTGACTGGTACAATCAAGATCTCTGAACCTGAGAAAACAAATGATGTATTTGTTTGGGAAACTGAAAATGCCATGATAATGTCATGGTTAATTAACTCTATGGAACCTGACATTGGTCAGGCGGTCTTTTTTGCTCTAATGCATGAGAAATCTGGGAAGGTGCTGCAGCCACTTATTCAAATATTGGCAATCATGCACAAGCTTTTGCTGTGAAACCGAGCTTAGAAATATTAAGCAAGGTTCTAAGGATGTAACTGTAGAAAACAGATATTAGAATGGAGAGAAAAAAATTCAATTGTCTTGATAATCCTTATCGGGTTGAATTGGGAGCTTTACATTATAAAGGGGGAGCCTCCAACGGCTCTAAACACTATTGCAACGGCTTTAAACAGTGTAATCTGGCCCATAGAAGGCAGATTACACTTAGGAAGATAAAGGGCCCTAATTACAAGATTATGACACTAAATCTAGGATTAAACAACCATTAAACATAGAATAAACTCTAGGGAGCCTATAATTTAACACCCCTCCTCAAGTTTCGTGGGTGGAGTAACAACCAAGCTTGCTTCTCATTTTGATAAATATAGGTAGAGCATAAACCTTTGTAAGACATCAACAACCTATTCTTGGGAAGGAATGAAGTCAATGGAGATTTCTCTGTCTTCAACCTTTTCCTTGATGAAATACCTGTCAATGTCAATGTATTTTGACTTGTCATGGTGAACAAGATTCTCTGCACTATGACAAAGCAGCTAAATAGGATGCTCCTTTCTCATTCTAGGACCAATCATGATCCTTTTTTGCCAAAGACCTTCACAAATGCCAAGGGCCAAGGCTCTGAGCTCAGCCTGTGCACTACTTCTTGAGACTACAAGTTGCTTCTTGCTTCTCCATGTAGTGAGATTAACCCAGAAGTAGGAACGATACCCAGTTGTAGACCTTCTATCAAGCATAGAACCTGCCCAATCTTGATCAGTGAAGACTTGTAATGGCTACAAACCAAAATTAGCTAGTGGGATGCTGTCAACTCTCAGGCAACGGCTAGTTTAGTGTCCTTGTAATCTATTTAAGCAACTCTTCTAAGTGTGAGAATTAATGGAAGAAGTTATTTTCTCTCTGTTTTCTTAAGTATTTGTACAAAGGAATTGTAGAATCCCGACTCTTGGTATATGCAAGTTGTGTTCTGTATAGTACACTTTGAATAAATAACACTAGGATGTTGTTTAATGCCCTTGTGCTGGTACAGTGCTGTTTGCTTGTATTGAAAAATAGGTATTTGTGCTTTTAAATAGATTCAAGTAACCTTTATAAAAAATAAAAATAGATTCAAGTGCAAAACCGTGTTTGGGATGAACAAGCAATTATCCTGTTTTGAACCATGGTTTATAAATGAATGTTTGGTCGTGTATTATCTTTTGCAGATCGTTCATGCTACTCTCAAAAATTATGAGGCTGATACACAAACTGAAGATGTTGATGAAAGAAGGGAGACACACCACAATTGGGTGGATGAAGTGGTCAGATCTAGAGGAAGAGGTGTCGCTGAATCTAGCCCTAGTCGCATCCAAATGAGACCTCGACCAGATAAGAAAGATCCTTCTCGATTTACCATGTCAGTGTCACTGAAGAGCAAACTTTTAAGTAGAATATCTGAAATGCTTAATTTGTTTGCCAATTTGATTTCTCACATCTCTTTGTTTCTTTTGACCCCAGAGAAGAGGTTGAGTCACCTAAAGTGTGGGCTCAGCTATGCATTGAGAGGATGGCAGAACTGGCCCAGGAAAGTACAACACTGCGCCAAGTGTTAGATTTAATGTTTGCCTACTTTGACAATGGGAAACATTGGATGCCTCCCCGGGGTTTGGCTCTGGTAGTTCTGTCAGATATGTCCTACTTCATGGAGTCTTCAGGTGAGTGAATATCTGCTGATTATGAATTTGTCTGATTCTATTGAAGATTTCCGTTATTTTTAGAGATATCTAGTCTTTGACGTGTATTTGTGTTGTGGTCTGTCATCTTTGTTGCTCTGTGCTGCATTACACCTTATTATCTGCCTGTATCACATCATATTTCTGGCATGCTCTACTTGCTTTAACTGTTTGTTCGAGACACTGTTGGAAATCAGTGTATTGTTATGATTTTAACATATTGTACTGGTAACGTACCCTCATTTATAGTTAATATTTTTACTGGTTTCAAGGTTTGTAGAATCCCGATTATGGACTGTGTGGTTGATATTTTATTTTATCTGACAGTAGGACATGGTTTGTTAGACACCTCTATTTAATTGTCAAGGAGTGATTTTGTAGTTCCCACAAATCTAAAAGTATGGATTGGTCCTTTTCGGATTCACTATAAACTTTCCTCCAGTTTTTGAGTAGTGTTTCTCCGAGTAGGAAGACTGCATAAAGTCGGTTAGTTCTCAGAAAATAGTTCAGCGATTTGACTACTTACAATTTTTAACAAGTATACTTAAGAATGTAGCAAGAAATGGCATAAACGTGAAACTAACCATGATTATGTATTGAGATAATTTGCATAATCGAACAGATTTGATGTAGAATTTAGAGAGATAAAAGTATAATCTTTGTTCATATTTCGTACTGGATCAAAGGTCCCTATTTATAGTCACAGGAAAGTCAAACAACATAATTAAAAAACTTAGCCTGCAAGAAATAGACACTTAGCTGCCTAAACCAACCCTGCACCCTAATACATGCCAATACCAGTATTACCCCTCTAATATCAGAAAAACAGAAACCAAAATAGATTTTGGCTTTGACTTGGTTCTCAACATTATGTGGTAGATGTATCATACTGACTACCCCGGTATTCATGGATTTCACTCTAAACATTGTTTTTGCTGATTTCAGGGAATAGTGTACTGATTTTAGCTAGTGTTATTCGTCATCTCGATCACAAAAATGCTTTGCATGATCTCCAAATCAAAACTCACATAATCAGGACTGCCACTGCTTTGGCTCGACAAATTAGAAGTGGAAGTCTGCTTGTAGATGTAGGATTTGTCACTGATCTTTTTAGACACTTCCGCAAAAGTGTTCAAACAACTATTGAGTTGGTGGGACAACAAGAGCTAAAGTTAAATATCACCTTCCAAAATGCTGCAGAAGATTTGTTGTTGGAAATCGCCAAGGGGGTAAAGCTTTCATTGGCTTAGAAACCTTTATTTTGGTTGTTATCCAATTACTTTTTTCTCAACTGACATAATGGATAAATAAAATATGTATTTGACTTCGTAGATTGCTGATTCTCGTCCGCTTTTTGATATGATGACATTGACACTTGAGAAGCTTCCTTTGGTTAATAGCGCTGCTAGGGCGACTATGGGATCATTGATAGTTGTTGCTCATATGATCTCATTGTCATCTTTATCTTCACATTCACAGCAGGTATGGGAACAGCTGTATTATTTTTGAACTTTATATTTTCTCTTTTTGTCCCTTCATAGACAAGGGTTGTGGCAAAAGCACTTTCACACTTGTCATCTCTACCTATTTTTCCTGTTTATGTGTCTGGTCATAAGGATCAAGGACTACATGCACGAGTCTTACTTTGGAGAGAATCTTAACTTTGTGGAAGTATATAAAATGCAAATTATCTACCTCCCATCAACTTAAGATTTTGGGAGAGATGGTAATTTAACTTGGTATCGAGCAAATTGCTGCTAAAAAGTGTGGTCACGGGCTCAAACCTCTCTACAAACATTGTCTTCCTAATTTTTTTTATTGTTTCAAGTGTTGGGCCTCTCTCTCAAAGACTGTATAATAGGCCCACACTTGGGGGGCGTGTTGAAGTATATAAAATGCTACTACTTCTGTCCCAAAATGTAAGTCCATTTAGTTTTTTGGTTTTGTCCCATAATGTAAGTCCCTTTAGAAAAACCAATGAAGCATTTATTATATTTTTCTCCTTTTTACCCCTCATTTATTATATACTCACCCACTTTTCAACACTTTGCATTAATAACAGTCAAAGGTCATTTTAGACTTTTTTTTTCATCAAAATTAATGACACATAACCCATTTAACCAACCTTTTTAATCTGTGTGAAAAAGTCCAAACGGACTTGCATTTTGGGACGGAGGTAGTAATTATCTATCTCCCACCAGCTTTTTGAAGTGCTTCTTACCCTTCCTGTTCTTTTCTTTACTGATTCCTCTCGATGAAATTTGCCATGTTGCACTGAGTTACCTACGGATGTATGCATGTGGTCCGGGAACACTTTGGGGTGAGCACCTATCCAAACAATTAGTCAATAGTTTAGCATTTAGGCCTTAACATTTAGCAAAATCTTTAACCCAACAAGTGCTCTCCGAACTGTAATTTTACAGATTTAAAATAAATGCTTGAGAAAGGGCTACATCACCGTTCTACTGGATTTTGCAGGTTTTTCCAGATGCACTTCTTCTTCAACTTCTGAAAGTGATGCTACATTCGGATGTTGAAGTACGTGTCGGAGGGCATCATATTTTCTCCATTCTTCTCTTCCCCAATTCCAACTATAGAAGATACAATGTTTCAAATTATACAAGAAGATGTCAGTCCAATTGCACCTCAACGTTTCAGTCGGTTGCAGCTCTACTCGAGAAACTTCGTAGGGGAAAAGATGAGTCTAAACTTACGGTTACCGTAGAAGATTTTAGAGGAAGGGATGGGGAAGGTGAAATTCATCAGGGATGGGCCCGCAAAACTTCTCCTAATTTTCAAAAGCTAAGCTCTATCATTGATAGAACTGCTGGGTCAGCAGAGGCTGTGAGTGTTTTTCTCGATGCTCATTCCTGATATTTGTTAAATCGAGTTTCATAATTGACAAATATTTGCTGAAGTTTAATTCTGAACTGCGGCACAGGAATCATGTACACTGAAATTGAATGAGGACCAAGTATCCCAAGTGCTTAGCGCCTTGTGGCTTGCAGCTATTCTTCAAGATAATCTTCCGGCAAATATTGAAGCTATATCACATTCTTTCTGTTTAGCACTCATTTCTTATCGCTTGAAGGTGAGATTTAGAAAGAATCACAAATAAAAACAATGCCCTTCAATCATTTTGCGGTACTTGTCTGATTTTTCTTTTAGTGTCTTGTAAAATTGAAAGGCAGAATAGTGTCTTTTTGTATCATCCGCTTCGAGTATCTAATTCTTCTGAGAGTGCATTATTTTTGTTCTGCAATGATGTAACTACTAACTAGTGGTTTCACAATTATTTCTTTGTAGAATGCCAAAGGAAGTCCGGTTGTCCAATTCTTTCAATTCCCTCTTACACTTATGAAGATATCATTGGATCCTACTACAGGTATGTAAAATCAACTTTTCAATATATGAGAATGATGGAAACTAATTAAGAGCTGTTCATTTACTGTTTGCAGGATCCTTTTCTCCTGTGTACCAAAGAATGCTTTTTGTGTTATCAGCTACATTGTTGACGTTTGCGGCAAGGATGTTTCAGAACTCTGATCTGATAGATCTAATGAACTCTATATGGGGGTTTGATGTGAGTACTTAGGGTAAAATGTTTATGTTTTTTTAACTTGCATCTTCCCCCTCTACTTTTATGGCTTAGAAAGGAAATCATTATTTAGCAGGTTGATCCGTATGTGGGCACAAGTGATGATTTTCAAGTCTATGTGAAGCATGAACCAGATTGCAGAGAATTTGGCTCCCCCAGCGATATTGAGGAAGCTGCAAGGTTGCTTTCTCTTTTGCACACAAAGTTTGATGAATCTGAGAGGATTATGTTGAAACTTCTAGTTGAAAATTTATCCAACTTCGTTGAGGTGAGAGTCCTTATCCTTCTAGTAAACATCCTCACTTTACTGAATGCAACCTTTTCCAGCCAGTCGCTGTCTTTTTCATAACTAGAACATAGCCATGTAACTTAGTCCGGCATATTATTTTTTGTGTGCTAAGGTTGAGGCAGAGGAACTTGTGAAGCTGTTGTCTGAAGAATTCCTGCCTGATGAAGCTTTCTTGTTTGGTGCACAGCCAATGCTCAACTACAACGAGACACATTCTAAGGAATCTCCGACGCATGATGGAGTATGCTCTTTTTTCGTAACTGTGAAAAGTTGATGAGTATGGATGGTTTTCAATTAATTCTAACTCATATTGTTTGAATAGGATTAGAAACGAGTTGAGCTTTGATGTAAAGTTTAAGATTTGATTCAAGTCAATTACTGTGATGGTAATTTGTAGTCTTTAAGTTTGATACTAAAAGGAAAATTTTGAGCTTGACATTATGATATATGGCTCAAAAGCTAGTACGAAAGCATGGAGAACGTCAAATATTTCTTCTGAACTTCTTTTTATATAAAGGGCAGTCTAGGTATTAGAGGAAAATGGTCCCTATAGTACCAACATTGACGAGTATAAACTTGCAGCAAACTTGTTATTTGAATAAGGTAAGACTGGAACCAATGTGGTTCAGCCCTTTTCTGGACTATAAGCACAAAACTAGCTGTCCCATTTAGAATCAACACATATATTTGTTTAAATTACGTTCGTTGAATAGGTTCATCTTGTTTTCCTTGGTAGTATAGATTATTTGCAACAAGCTTTACTAAAGGCTTTTCAAATATATACTAGTCATTATTGACAAAATGAGTTTGAACTTAAATTCGGGCATGACACATTGAGCTCGAACTTAGGTGGCCTGTTCAGTTTTGCTTGGTTCAATGTGATTGTGATAAATGTGAAGTGCCCATTTTGTATTGTCATCTTCAATTATTCTTGGCGGTCATCCTCACAGAATCCATTGACATGTTGATAATTTCTGGTTTTACTTTTTCAATATTGATAAGGGAACAACATTAATGATGCTCTTTGTGACAGGAATGTCCAATGAATTTGTTTCCTGAGGATGACGTGATCAGTGAATTCTCAGTCAGTGACATGTCCCGTTTCATACCTCAAATGCCAATGTCACCATCTTCTTCCATGCCCCGTGTTGTCAGCATTGCGCAGCTTCTAGAATCAGTAAGCTACTAGTCTTATCATGCATCTAGGCCTTTACCTCACATTCGGACCTAAAACGTGAAAATTTTGAATCTGAAATGCATAAAGATATCCACATTCAATTATTATCTTGGGCTAGCTAATGTAATGTTTCACTGTTGGTGGATAGTTGTTATAATACAAGGAGAAATGTCGTCGAAAAGCATAAAAAACTGAAGGAATGAAGCTGTGAAAATTGTTGCGAGTTATGAGTTTGGTTGAGGATAATGAGACAGTAACTAGGTTATATGCAATAAGTGGCTGTGGTTTATGCTGAAGTTAGTTTTAATAGGTAAATCATCATAAACAATTACGAGGGGCGCTCACTAAATCTTAGTGTTCTTAAAAGCCTTAAAGTCGAAAAGTAACACTAATGGTCTGTTTGTACAACCTTCAACTTCAAGCAACCATAAACATAGGTCAATGCTTACTAGGACTTGCTATGCCATACAAAAGCTTAGTGTTAATATCCTCAAAGTTAAACATGAACACTACTGGTCTGTTTCTACAACCTTCAAACCTCCATAAACAATGCTTATCATGATTTGCTATGCAAGTCCTATAACGAAAACTACCAACTAATGGTTTGTTTGTCATTGTAATATAATAAAAGGAAATAACATGATAGGAATGCATATAAGATAACGTAATGTAGGCATTCCATTAATGCATTTGTCACGCGATGGAATGAATGGACCAGATTCTATAAAAGGTGACATGGTAGGTGGCTGGTATAGGAGAGTGTGGGTGGGGGTAGGAGGGTGGTGTGGCTGTGGTTGGGTGATTAGAGTAATGGGTGAGGTGATGGCGGTAATAGAGGCAATGAGGGGTGAGGCTAAGGAGTAGGGGTGAGGGTGATAAAGGTTGGGGTGGGGTGAGTTGTGGGTAGAGGTGGGGGTAGGGGTAAGGATAAAGTTGTAATGGCGGGGTGTTTGGGGTGAACGTGTGTGGATGGTTAGGTAGGGGTGAGGGTGGAGGTGGTGGGCGCGGGGGTGGGTCAAGAATCGTATTGGGTGGTTGAGATGATGAGGAGGGTGGTGGGGTAGGGTGGTAAGGGTGGAGGTATGGTGGTTAAGGTGAGTGAAGGTGAGACATGGGTTGTGATGGGCTCGGGTGGCGAGGGTGGGGTGGTAGGATTGGGCATGGGGTGGTTGATGGTGGGTTTAGGGGTGTAAGTGGATATGGATAGATGTGGTGGCAGCAGCAGGTTTGTCAATTTTCATCACATCATATTTCATCCATTTTCTAAGATAGTGAAAATGTATTTTTTTGCCTATTTTGTAATGATAATTTATTACATTCTGTTAGGCTTCGAGGTCTTCGAAGCTAGGGTTCTGAGTAGAAATCGGGGATAGGGGAGAGGAAATGAGAGAAGAACAGAACATAGGGAATTAGGAGGGAAAGAGGACTTTATTATTATGTTCAAAGTTCGATTACAACCTAAGAGCCTGGCCTTTTTATAGTGGCCACCTCACATCCTCTCTATACAACAAGTACTCACTAAGAACTAATAGCTAATCCGGCTAGCTAGGATCCTGACACATTCCCTTGCATTATTTAAAAAGTTGGGTTCTATCGGCACATGTCAAATTACTACTGGCACTCTATTACTTCCGGCACCACAAAAAATTACTCCGGCACCACAAAAAATTACTCCGGTACCACACTGTTTTTAAAAAGACGAACGTCATTCCCACAGGTGTTCCTCCTTCAACACCAACGTTTGTGTAAAGTGGCACAACTTAAGGACGTCAGTCCATTGGTGTTCCTCCTTCAACACCAACGTCAATGGTGCCAACAGTAATTTGACATGTGCCGATAGAACCCACCTTTAAAAATTGTAATGGAATTTGATTACTTTTTACATTACCAATAGTTGTAATGGAATGAAAAATCATTCCATTCATTTACTTTTCTTTTATACAAACAGACCGTAAATGTTAATATGAATGGTACAGATATCCTTAGGGAAAAGAAATAAGGAACTTCTTATCACGAGTGAAGTCCTGAAACAATTTAGCACCTTTCAAATTTAGGGTTTTAGAAGGAAAACTAGAACTGACCATCATGAGGGGCCATTATCAGTTAATCTTAATTCTCATAAAAAAAGAAGTCCTTCCAGTCGAAACATTATTTAATCCAAAATATGCCAAAGCTTTTCAAGCTCCAAGCATACAATGAGACGCACAAAGATGCTTACTATGAGTAGACATCCTTACCAACTAGGAAAAGAAAATAATACATCTTCATATGCACATATTTGACTTTCTCTTCTGTATCACGAGTAACAGCGGTTTTTTCACAGGCACTTAAGGTAGCTGGTCAAGTTGCTGGAAACTCGGTGTCTACATCTCCTCTTCCCTATAGTGCCATGGCTAGTCAGTGTGAAGTTCTTGGTACTGACACGAGAAAAAAACTCTCAAATTGGCTGACTCATGACAGTGAATATGTAAGAGCAGATGGTATAGTGCTTCCGTCCAGTTCTGCACTCGGGTTGTCTGCAATTAGGAAAGTAAGTGCTTATAATGGATGCTGTGTTTTGCTGCTTATCTTCGCTGCACTTTGCTGTCTTATTGTTTGTTTTAAAACACTATTATGGGTAGCCCACGTGAGCGTTGGGCGTCAGTTTGACTACCCTAGAAATATCTTTAGGTGGGTTCTAAAGGTACCCCACTTTTACTATTGACACCCATTTTCTGATTTTTTTTTTTGATGAACAAAGCGTCAGTGGCACTGACGTTGATATTGAACACCAATGTCAGTGACACTGACGTTGCTATTCAAAAACGAAAGTCGGTGGATTGACGTTTCTAAGTCGTGACACTTTTATAACGTAAACGTCGGCGCCACTGACTTTCGTTTTTTAACACCAACGTCGTGTCAGTGTCAGTGTCACTGACGTTGGTTTTCAATAGCCACTGCCGTTCCGTTCATTAAAAATCATCGTGGTGCCGGGAGTAATGTGGTGCCGGAAGTAATAGTGAGGGTGCCTTTTTGTCGTGCATTTTCACAGACCTCTCTATAGGTGAGAAGCTTCTATGCATCTGAATGTCCTATTCTATTCCTTTTACCGTTATTTATTTTTCTGCAATCATTTACCGTTTTACCCTGATATCAAATGAAATAAGTATTCGAGAGCAGTACGTGCTTTTGATGGTTTCTTTTTCTTGGATTATTACATGCAACTTGTATCTTGTAGATAACTACTGACGATGGACATGCCAGTACAACTGGTTTTTCCAAGGAGCCGTGGTTAGCACTTAGATTGCCTCCTGCAAGCCCTTTTGATAATTTCCTCAAAGCAGCTAGGGGTTCGGGTTAGAGACTTGAAGGGCTTTCTGCAGCTTGTGATTTGTATTGAAAAGCTTTTGAAGCGATAGGTACTTACTGGTCATGGATATTCAGTAGCTCAATTCTCTGCTTAATATCCGTCCGTATGTATTATTTCTCGACTGCCATTAGAAATGTGTCATGTAGTAAACGATTATAACCATCTAAGTTGATTGTGAGCATCAACAAAATCCAATACAATGATGTAATTCAACGTTTTCAGCTTTGTGCAACGAGGATCTCGTTTAGTGTTTAAGTTTATGAACCTTTGCTTCTCTTGGTCTACTGATTCTTGCTATTTTGTATAAGAGTGCATGAGGATTATTGAATAATCTTTCTCATAAGCTTCAGTTGTTGGGATGTGAGTGTTTAATATATATATATATATGAACAATACACTTGGCACGTTTCTCAATAAGACACACCATACAATTACCTTAGGCACTACACATGAAGAACGTTAGTGCTCAGTGACGTTTCTATAAATGGCATTGTGTAAAGACCCGTTTATATAATTAAGGTTATTTAAGTCTTTTCAGGTATTTAGAATATATATATATGTATATGTATTTTAACGGTTAAATAATTCACCAAATGAATAGTCTGGTTGAGCTATGATGTCGTTAAATACGGAAGATATATTTATTTAAATGTAAATCATAAATAAATGAAACATCTTTAAAAGATACTTTTATTGAGGTTGGATTAATACAAGTAATAAAATATAGGAATAAGGGTTCCGAATGACACATAATTAACTTAATTAGCTCCTCAAAAAAAGGAAAAAAAAACTTAATTAGGAAAATAGGACGCACATAATTTTTCCTTGTTTATAATGACAAAAATGTGATAGATGAACAACCTTACCATCGATATAAGAATTTAAAATTAAAAAAAAAAAAAAAAAAAAATCCGCTCCTGCCTCAATATTAATGCCTTTTGTTCCAATCACCCCTTATTTCTTGTTACCATTCTATAAAAAAAAAAAAAAAAAAAAAAAAAAAAAAAAAAAAACAAACTATATATAAAACACGTTTGGTGGGAGTAGAAAATAGAAATGTTTTTATTTATTTATTTATTTATTTCTTTTGTGCTGAAAAGTTAGGAAATTAGAAAAAAATTGTTATTTTCTTTCCTTTTACTTAATATTTCAAGCGACATCTTTCGATATAAAACTCCGATCATCGTAATTCTTTCATCATAATTCATATTTTTTCACCACCGCGATGCAGTGAGCATCAAGATGCATTGACCACCGCGATGTAGTTACCATCGCGATGTATTGACCACCGCGATGCATTGACCACCGCGATGCCGTGACCACCCCGATGCATTGACCACCGCGATGCAGTGACCACCAGATGCATTGACCACCCTTATGCCGTGGCCACCCGATGCATTGACCATCCCGATGTATTGACCACCGCGATGAATTGACCACCGCGCGATGCCTTGACCACCGCGATGCAGTGACAACCGCGATGTCGTTACCACCGAGAGCCGTGACCACCGCGCGATGCAGTGACCACCGCGATGCAGTGGCCACCGTGATGCAGTGACCACCGGATGAAGTGACCACCGTGATGCATTGACCACCGCATGATGCATTGACCACCGTGATGCATTGACCACCGGGATGCAGTGACCGCCGCGATGCATTGACCACCGGGATGCAGTGACCGCCGCGATACAGTGACCTGCGATGCATTGATCCCGCGATGTAGTGACTACCGGGATGCAGTGACCACCACGACATTGACCACCGCGATGTAATGACCATCGCGATGCATTGACCACCGCGATACATTGACCACCGCGGTGAATTAACCACCACGATGCAGTGATCATCGGGATGAAGTGACCACCGCGATGTATTGACCAACGCCATGCAGGGACACCACGATGCAGTGACATTTGATAATGCGACACCGCGATGAAGCGACACTGCGGTGAAGAGACACCGCAATACAAGGACACAGGGATAAGCGACCACGCGATGAAGGGACACCGTGATGCTGGGACACCGGGATACAACGACACCGTGATGAAGCGACACCATGATACAGCGACACCACGATGCAGCGACATACGTTGCACAACACCGGGATGAAGTGACACCGCGATGAAGCCCTACTACGATGAAGCGACACTGCGATGCAGTGACACCATGATGCAGTGACATCTTATCTGCCAAAGAACAAAATAGAACAAAAATAGACTATTTTCTTGACAAATAAAGAATAAAATGCAATATCCGGACTACAAGCTACGTAATATCGAATTAATGCTTTTAGCTAGTAAATCCTACTGAGTATTACACAAAAATGCTCAAAATACGAGATAAATCGATAGTAAAAATATCATAAAGTCGATTCACATAAGTCGTCTCTAGTCATGTTGGCAAGAGAGTAATCAATGACTTTCATCAATATCAATTATTTAACTAGCAATTTAAACCGTTTAACATTACCAGGAATTCGATCGGTTTAGTTAGGGGCGTGTTTTTCCCTCTTCTTCTTTGATGTCCCTTCTTTTAATCTTGCTAAAAATAATCAAAGAATGATTGTATATTACCGCTACATCTTCATTGCAATGCATGTCTTGATTGATTTGAGTAGATTCAAGATGATGATCATTAAAATTTGTATTGGATGATGATGAAAATTTGTTTATGAGAATGGGGTTTTGAGATGATGAAGGTAATGAAGTGATGAAGAAGATGAAGTGGGGAAGATGTTGTTGTTTTTTTTTTTAATTTAATTTTTTTTTTTAAAAATTGTATGAAAATTAAGTTTGTAGGTGATATGGATTAATGTTTTTTAGTTTTGATTAGATAAGTGGATTAGATTAATAGAAGAATGAAATTGTTTTATTAATTTTTAGGGTGACTAGTTTACACTTTAAGTTGTGGTGTAAGAAGTAGATTTCTTATTATTTATGTTGTGTTTGAAGTAACAAAGTAATAAAATTATTGTTGTGGTACCGAAAGTAAAAGTTTGCGACGCCGGAAGAAAAATTTGTGCCAGAAGTAAAAACTGTAGTACCTTTAACCCTATTATTATTATTGTTATTATTATTATTATTATTATTATTATTATTTTTATTATTATTATTATACCACATGGTTGGTAAAGCAATCAACCTTTGGACCACATCCAAGAAGGCCAAACCCGTGAAGAACATAAATGCCAAGGCTAAGATTCTTGCATTCATTCCAAACCCTCTCTACTCTCGTGAATCCATAATTAATTATCATACGACATTACATATTTATCTTCACCAACTCCATGACACACCACTTTATTCTCTTATCAAGCATATATATATATATAGCCACGTACACTCATCTCCCAACTTAGCCAGCATGCAAAAAATCTCCTAAAAAACTATGGCCTTAATTCATTCTCCATCTTTTGTCGTTATAGTATTACTTTTATCCTTAGTCTGCATCCCTTCATGTAAGTCCTTCGATACCGGTGTGCCGCCATCGGCTCTCGTAGATGGTCCACAAACCGGGTTCACCATGAAAAACGATGGAGCTCGAACCGATTCTGGAGAGCAAGATGCGGTTTATGATATCATGAGAGCAACTGGGAACGATTGGGCAACAGATATACATGATGTTTGTCGTGGTAGATGGCATGGAATTGAGTGCATGCCAGACAAGGACAACGTGTACCATGTTGTTTCGTTATCTTTTGGTGCTTTGTCGGATGACACGGCATTTCCTACGTGTGACGCGGTCAAATCTTTTATTTCGCCTTCAATTACGAAGCTTCCACGTCTTCGCACTCTGTTTTTTTACCAATGCTTGAGGTCTAATCCTCAGCCCATACCGGTTTTTTTGGGTCGGTTGGGTGCGTCCCTTCTGTCTCTAGTTCTTATTGATAATGGACACATTGGCCAAATCCCACATGAAATTGGGAATTTAACCCGATTGAAAACTCTTGATTTGCACGGAAATAATCTAAACGGTTCAATTCCGGTTTCATTAGGCCGACTCGCCGGTTTAAGATCTTTGGATTTGAGTGTGAACCAAATCACTGGTCCAATCCCTCAACTGGCTTTCCCTCAATTGAATATCCTCGACCTCAACAAAAATCACCTCCAGGGACCGATTCCCAACAGCCTAATGGGTTGCCAATCTCTGATAAAAATGGACATTAGTCGTAACCGCCTCTTCGGTTCAATGCCCGAGTCGATCAACAACTTGCAGAACCTAATTCTATTAGACCTGAGTCACAACAGCCTCTCCGGTCCATTTCCAGCATCTTTAAAAGACATAAACACACTTCAGGCTTTGATACTCAGTGATAATCCCACCATATCCGCCACAATTCCGGACGAAGCATTCGACGGTTTCAAGGACCTGTCTATTTTGATCCTTTCTGAGATGAATCTTCAGGGCCAGATACCGGAATCATTAGGCCGGTTAAGCAAACTCCGGGTTATCCATCTCGATGGAAACAATTTCAGCGGTACGATTCCCACTAGTTTAGGGGAACTGAATAGTTTGAGTGAACTCAGGTTAAACAATAACATGTTAATGGGTCCTGTTCCATTCAAGAGAGACATGGTTTGGAGAATGAAGAGAAAACTAAGGCTTTACAATAATTCAGGTTTATGTTATGATGCACAAAGTGGGCTTGGAGATGATTTACATACTCTGTCTGATTCAGGGATTGGACAGTGTCACACGATGACAAAGACCGAAGAAACGAAAATCGTGCAACATATTTCTTCAGCTGAAGTTCGCAAATCTTCACCTCTTGTTGGGCTAAGGACAGCATTTGCTGCTTACCTTCTATTTCGCTGGATGTTCATTTCACATTTGTAATAGGATAGTTTGATTTGTACAACTTATGAGTATAGAATAGTTTTAAGCCATCACTAGCTGTAACTTGTACGAAGTTCACGTCTACTAGACAATTGAAATACTAGACAATTGAAATACTGCAATATTTAGATTTTGAAAACAGTGATCATCAATGTGACGTCTCGTTTCCGAACATCGAATATTTATCTGGAAATGAATCCCCGGCACATATATAACATAAACTTTTATTAATTTATATACGTAAGCCTTATAAATACGACATCGACTACGAGGACGGAGACAATATTTTAAGATTGGGTGGGCTAATGGACTATATCCGGTTCGTCGGGTGGGCTGCATTAAGAATATTTTATGGATCGAACTGTACTACATATATTTCTTGGTGTAATATTTTTTTGTTCGCGTGGGCTAAGCCCCCCTAGAGGTACTCATTAAATTTAAATTATTTTGTATTGTTTCCCACATTTAATATTAGGAAATAATATATAATTGATTAAATCATAAAGTCCATTAAAATATAATTTAAGGATTTTATTGATTTATATTCAATGCACCTCCACCAAAGGCTCTCCTCCAACATTATAAATAGAGGGGCCTTGGTCATTTGAGAAAGAAGAAAAACACAAGGACACACACAAGAAGGAAGAAAGGATACATCAAGAAGAAAGCACTACAACAACAAGAAAAGAAAAGACTTGAAGTTTTCAGCACTCTCCATCAACACAAAGTCGGTGATCTTCGAAGAACATCTAAAAGCTCTTCAAGAAAGGCTAGAGGATCAAAAAAGCATCTTCAACGCTCGAAGATCAACAAAAGTCCAAAATTCATCAACAAACAAAGGGCTAAAGTTCTTCAATAGAAGGGGTTGAAGGTAACGCAAACGTTCCTTCCAATCTTCATCAACTTTGAAGTCTTCCGCCATATCCGGAGTCTTCATTTCAAATTAAAGACGTTTCCGCCATATCCCGGAAGTCATAAATCATCACCAAATTCAAAGTTTCCCCGCTATATCCGGGAAGCTATTAATCATCACAAAAGGAGAATCAAAGGATCATAGAGATTGTACCACTTTTTTTTATTTTCATAGATTAATAAAATTCATTTGTTACGATTTTGTGTTTTCTTTGTCGCATTTCAGGGATTAACACGAAATCCGCGTTACAAATTCTGGCACGCCCAGTGGGACCAATCTCTCCTTTCATCTCTCCATAAGAAAAAAAAAGAAGTTCAAGAACAAATGGCTCCAAAGATTGATGCCTTGAAAGTCTCAAAAGCAGCTACTCCAAAAGTCGTTGCTTCAAAAGTCGCTAAGGTTGCTGCTTCAAAGGTTGCCAAAGCTGATGTCTCAAAAGTCTCTAAGGCCGTTGCTGAAAAGACTGTTGCTAGTGCTTCATCCCAGGGACAAATTTCTGGCCCGGTTACTCGAGGCATGGCGAAAGAACTTGGCATTAGTCTCTTTTCCCCTCATGAAGCTTCTGATGGATTCATGTCGCCAGTGGCTGCGGATGTCATGATGACGAATTCTACCACTCTGGAGGAGCACATTGCTAGCCTCACAAAGGCCATTGAAGCCCTCACGTCACACGTTCAAACCCAAGACGTGCAAATCGCCAAGCTTGCCAGCAAACTTGATTCTGTGGGAGAAGCAAGTAAATCAAAAGAAGTGGTGCATGACGATGAGGATGAGCATGACGTCACCTCAAAGGAGCAAGAAGCCTTCAAGTCTCTGCACATGGCAAATAACCTGAAAGTGGCTCCAGAAAATTCATTCAAAGATAGGGAAACCACCAAGTCTTCTACCTTGGCAAGTGATTTGAAGATTTCCCCTGATGAAACCATTCCCATCAGCCAACTGCAGGAATTCATCATGGGGACGATAAAGGACAAGGTTGGAGGGTCCATGAAGTCTTCTCAGACGTATGTCAAGCCGTACACCCAAAGGATTGACAATCTAAAGATGCCATCCGGTTATCAACCACCAAACTTCCAACAGTTCGACGGAAAAGGCAACCCAAAGCAACACATTGCTCATTTCGTGGAAACTTGCAACAATGCCGGAACGTACGGAGATCACTTGGTGAAACAGTTTGTGCGTTCTCTCAAAGGCAACGCCTTTGACTGGTACACTGATCTTGCCCCACCTCTCTCGGGCCAGGTTGGGAGCAAGCGGGAGCGATTTTCCTCAATCGCTTCTACAAAGACTCGTAGAATCGTCGGCATGGTGGAATTAACTAACTCCCGGCAGTGGAAAGAAGAGAAAGTTGTTGACTACATCAACAGATGGAGAAGTTTGAGCCTTAACTGCAAAGACCAGTTGTCTGAAGCCTCTGCCATTGAAATGTGCATTCAAGGCATGAACTGGGGATTGCAATACATTCTCAAAGGGATTCAACCTAGATCTTTTGAGGAGTTAGCTACTCGCGCCCATGACATGGAATTAAGCATTGATGCCAACGGAGGTCAAGCTCCTGTGCAAGATCCTAATAGGATCAAGGAAAAGCAAGAAGTGAAGAAAACCGTGAAAACTGCTCCCAAAATGGAAAAGAAAGAGTCTAATGCCGCCACTGTAGCTCCGGTAAGAGTTAACAACCAAAGTTCAAGCAAGTGGGAGGAAAGAAAGTTCGAGCCTCCACAGGCAGGAAGGCGACGACCTACCTTGAACGAAAGACAACAAAAGAAGTATCCCTTCTTCGATTCAGATGTGCCAGCAATTTTTGATGAGTTGTTGAAAGCCAACCTCATCGAACTCCCAGAAATGAAGCGCCCAGAAGATTCTACAAAAGCAAATGAGGGAAATTATTGCAAATATCATCGCTTGTGCGGTCACCCTATCGAGAAGTGTTTCGTCTTCAAAGACAGGGTTATGCGTTTAGCCGACGAAGGAAAGATTGTGCTCGAGGAAGAGAAAGCTAGCACGAATCAAATCACTATAGAAGAACCGAGGGATGATCATGAAGAAACCATTCAGTTTGGATCTCTTGATCCGATTGGAATCAAGTCCCTTGAATTTTTACCAATCGTCAAGGAGAACTTCACAACTTCTCCTGGACTAACAAGGGTTGTTGGTGAAGAAGAGAAAAACCTTAAGTCCACCGAACAAGACGATGACGGATGGATTCTGGTGACTCACAAGAAGAAGAAAAGGATGACGCGCCACTTTGAGTCAGCAGAGAAAAGAAAGAATCACCCTAAGTCCTCCATGCTGAAGAGAAACAAAAAAGCAAAAAAGGTGAGAAAGCAGCAAAGCGAGGTAAGAAAGGAAAGAAAGGAAAAGAAGAACATCCCTTTGGAAAGCGTTGAATACAAAAGTCCCCGCACTCCCGTCACATTGCTGGAGTATATGCCTAAGAAAATCTTTGAAGTTGAGGACCTTGAAAATTACTTGGAAGAGGAAGTGGCTTCCTGTTGCGCTATCCATTTGGAAGAAGATGACGATGTAATCGTGCAGGAAAATGCTCTAACGGAAGAGGAGGCTCCAATCAGAGCGAAAATTGCATGCACAACTGAGATAACCTTCACAGATGATGACATGCTGCTAGGGTCGGCACCCCATAATCGCCCGTTGTTTGTAAGTACATTCACACGTGGAAGAAGAGTAAATCGAGTGCTGTTGGATGGAGGTTCCGCTGTTAATATTTTACCGCTCCGCACATTGAAAGAGCTTGGTGTTTCAATGGATGAACTCGCTGATAGCCGCCTTATGATCCAAGGATTTAATCAGGGGGGCAAAGAGCAATCGGAGTAATACGACTAGAAAATTTAATGGATGACATGTCTTCCAGTGCGCTCTTCCATGTCATCGATGCCAAAACTTCATACAACATGCTGTTGGGGAGGCCGTGGCTACATGAAAATGGAGTCGTCCCCTCAACTCTCCATCAGTGCTTCAAGTATTGGCGCAACGGGGTAGTGGGAAAAGTTGTTGCAGATGAAAATCCTTTTGCTGAAGCAGAAGCACACTTTGCAGATGCCAAATTCTATTTGAAACCGGTTCCTGCAAAAGAAGATGACAATGCTAACTCAAAAGAAAGCAAAGAAAGGTGGGAAAACATGGTAAAAGAAGAAGCGACGTCAGCTAAAGACGTAAGTCGGCATGAAGAGTCAAAACCTCCAGTGCTTCTACGTGTGGCAAAGCATAACAGAGACAATCACCCATCACAAGTGCCAAAAGAATTAAGTGGGTTAACACTCCCGCTTCCTAAGGTAGAATGCATGAAGTCGAGTACTCCGTTGCAAGGCTTTACGCGTCCTAAAGAGGGTCCGATTGTGGAACATGGAGCCGTTCCAATCGCAAGAAAGGAAGGATTCGACCCTATTGCCTACAAACTCCTTGCGAAGGCGGCGCATGGATCCCGAAGTCCTACCCAAATAGCGGGGGCAAAAAGTGGAGAACTTGGAAAAATACTGAAGGCCTCGAAGGAAGTAGTAGAGGTCATTGGATCTTCCCGAACTGGCCTTGGATATACCCCTTCACCACCTATCCGTATCTCGATAAAAAGAGCAAGCAATAACTATATCGGCGTGGAAGATGAAGCATCTTCGACAAATATTATCGAGCCGCCCTCTCAAAGACCTTCAGTATTCGAGAGATTAGGGCCTAAGAAAGATCGTATCTCAGCATTGGAGAGATTGTCAGTTTCAACGAAGAATGCCATTAGATCCACCCGAGCAAACGGAAGAAAGTGGTCCAAGAAGCGTGCAACTAAGGAAGGGAGCGTGAAAGTAGACCCTAGAGAAATCAGGAGCACGATTCCATCTCGCATGAGGCGCCACTCTGACTTAGTCATACATTGCGGAAATGTTCTAAAAGAAAAAGTACACACTGTGGTGCATACGGGAAGCAATGTCAGATACGACGAAGAAGAAGTAAATCCACCGTTACGGACAGACGAGCCGGAAGAAAGTGTTGGCTCCTCATACATAATCACCGCCAGTGAAGAGGCCTATCCCACCTATCACATTACCCTCGGTAACGATGATATGGAAGAGGATGCCGAAGAAGCGCCCCTGGAGCTGGAAGAAGGGGTCAAGTCCACTATCGATGAATTGAAAGAAGTCAACCTCGGCACACAGGATGAGCCGCGGCCAACCTTCATCAGTGCTCTCCTGTCTTCAGAAGAGGAAGATGTCTACTTTGAACTTTTGCAGGAGCACAAAGACGTCTTCGCATGGACATACAAAGAGATGCCTGGTCTAGACCCAAAAGTAGCCGTTCATCAATTATCTGTAAAGAAGGGATCGCGTCCTGTTAAGCAAGCTCAAAGGAGATTTAGACCGGACCTTGTGCCTCTTATAGAAGCAGAAGTCAACAAACTCATTGAGGCAGGCTTCATTCGTGAGGTTAGATATCCAACATGGATTTCAAGCATCGTACCCGTGAGGAAGAAAATGGGCAAATTCGCGTACGCGTTGATTTTCGAGACTTGAACAATGCATGCCCCAAAGATGATTTTCCCTTGCCAATCACGGAGCTGATGGTAGATGCAACCACAGGTCACGAGGTGTTATCTTTCATGGATGGATCTTCGGGGTATAATCAAATCCGTATGGCTCCAGAAGACGAAGAACTCACGGCATTTTGAACGCCCAAGGGTATCTATTGCTACAAGGTGATGCCATTTGGATTAAAAAACGCAGGGGCAACTTATCAGCGTGCGATGTAGAAAATATTCGATGACATGCTACACCAACACGTTGAATGCTATGTTGATGACTTGGTTGTCAAGTCGAAGAAGAAGGCCGACCACATAAATGACTTGAGAATAGTCTTTGATAGGCTCCAAAGATTCCAATTGAAGATGAACCCCCTGAAGTGCGCATTTGGAGTCAGTTCGGGCAAATTCCTCGGCTTCATCGTCCGTCATCGAGGAATAGAAATCGACCAGTCTAAAGTTGAAGCCATTATGAAAATGCCGAGCCTCGTAATCTACATGAACTTAGAAGCACACAAGGGAGACTAGCATACATACGAAGGTTCATATCAAACCTCGCCGGAAGGTGCCAACCTTTTAGCCATCTGATGAAAAAGGGAGTTCCGTTTGAGTGGGACAGCTCCTGTAGAAAAGCATTTGAAAGCATTAAAGCATATCGATGAATGCTCCGGTCTTGCGACCCCTATCAAAGGTAAACCTCTTATCCTTTATGTCACCACGCAAGAACGGTCGGTAGGTGCACTGCTAGCTCAGGAGAAAGACAAAGGCAAAGAAAGTGCATTATATTACTTGAGCAGAACAATGACTCCTCATGAGCTGAAATACTCTCCAATTGAGAAGCTCTGCTTGTCGCTCATATTCGCCATCCGAAGCTAAAACACTACTTTCAAGCTCATACCGTGCATTTGGTATCAAAGGCAAATCCACTGAAATATGTCATGTCCAAGCCTGTGTTGTCAGATAGATTAGCAAGGTGGTATCTCCAACTTCAACAATTTGAAATTGTTTACGTGCCTCAAAAAGCTGTCAAAGGGCAAGTGCTTGCAGACTTCTTGGCTGATGACCCGATCCCGGCGAGTGGGAGCTCTCGGATGATTTGCACGATGAGGATGTCATGGTGATTGAAGTACTTCCGCCTTGGAAGATGTATTTTGATGGAGCGGCGAGACGAGACGGTGCTTTGGCGCTGGAGTCATTTTTATTTCCCCAGAAGGGGAAGTGCTGCCGTACTCGTTCAAATTGACGGAATGTTGCTCCAACAATGTTGCTTTGAATACCAAGCTTTGATCTTAGGGCTTGAGATGGAAATGGATGTAAAGCAATGCGTACTAAACGTCTATGGCGACTCTCAATTGATCATCAACCACTTGAAGGCACCTACGATGTAAAAAAGCCGAGTTAGTCCCATACCGCAATTATGCAAGAAAAATCATTGCTTATCTTGGCGATGTCACAATTGAGCACGTTCCAAGAAATGAAAACAAGCAAGCGGACGCTCTAGCAAACTTGGCTGCGACACTAGCAATCGGCGATGGGAAGATGCAAGTCCCCGTCTCGCGAGCGAGGGTGGTTCCCCCATACTTTGAAGATGACGAGGAAGAAGATAATGATAGTTATGCCATCTCAAGCGTACATGAAATCGACCAAGAGGATTGGCGTCATCCGGTAGTGGAGTACTTGAAACACGGAAGGCTCCCCGACGATCAAAAGAAGAAAGTTGACATAAGGCGACGGGCCCCGTGCTTTTTCCTTCACAATGATATCTTGTATCGGCGCTCTTTCGAAGGAGTCTTTCTTCGTTGCCTTGGAGAAGATGAAGCTCTTCACGCCATAGAGGAGGCTCACTCTGGGATTTGTGGCGCCCATCAGTCCGGTCCGAAACTACATTTTCGCTTCAAAAGAATGGGATACTACTGGCCGACCATGGTAAAAGATTGCATGGATTACGCTCGGAAATGTGAAGCATGCCAATTCCACGCCAACTTCATACATCAGCCTCCTGAGCCGTTGCATCCAACTGTAGCTGCATGGCCGTTTGACGCTTGGGGAATGGATGTGGTTGGTCCACTGCCGAAATCTTCAGGCCAACATCTTTACATCTTGGCTGCCACAGATTACTTCTCGAAATGGGCTGAGGCCGTCGCACTAAGGCAGGTAAAAAAGGAGGATGTTGTTCGCTTTATTCGGGTAAACATCATCTATCGCTATGGAGTTCCACGCTACATCATCACGGACAATGGAAAGCCGTTCGTGAATAGCTTGGTGGATAAGTTGTGTGAACAGTTCAACTTCAAGCAGCACAAGTCCTCCATGTACAATGCACCAGCCAATGGACTTGCAGAAGCTTTCAATAATACGTTATGCAACTTACTAAAGAAAGTGGTCGCCAGACACAAGAAGGACTGGCATGAACGGATGGGTGAAGCACTATGGGCCTACCGCACCATTTTTCGAACGCCAACTCAAGCCACTCCATATTCGCTTGTGTACGGTGTTGAAGCTGTGCTACCCCTTGAGCGTCAAATTCCTTCGCTGAGGATCGCTATCCAAGAGGGCTTAACTGATGAAGAAAATGCCCGCCTTCGCCTTGAAGAGTTGGAAGCTTTGGATGAAAAAAGGCTCCAGGCTCAACAGAATCTTGAATGCTACCAAGCACGATTGTCAAAGGCATTCAACAAGAAGGTTCGCCCAAGGTCATTCCAAGTTGGTGAAACAGTGCTTGCTGTGAGAAGACCCATCATCTTGACACATAAGTCCAAAAACAAGTTCACCTCAAAATGGGATGGCCCCTATGTTGTTCGGGAGGTCTACACTAATGGGGCATACAAGTTGGTGGACAAAGACGGCGTCAAGCTAGGCCTAATCAACGGCAAGTTCCTCAAAAGGTTTTATGAATAACTCAAACAACGCTCCTAAGCACGAGCCTAAACTGCGTTAATCTGGTGTTGACATAAAAAAAAAATTATAAAAAAAATAAATAAATAAATTTATGAACTACGTTTGACTTGATCCCCTAAAATGCCTTCTCGGGGTACGTAGGCAGCTTGGGAAGTTACTCCAAGTTCAGTCATACCATACCAAAAAAAAAAAGTCCTTTCATACAACAAAAAAAAAAAACAATAATAAGATTTTACTGGTGCGTATCAGTTGACTTTCATCATACCAAAAAATGTGGAGGTCCATCGTACCAAAAAGGGGGCATCATACAAAAAAAATAAATCGCAAGGCGTTAGAAAAAAAAAAGAGAGAGAAAATAATAAAGTTTTTATTGATTCGTATCAATTGAAATTTTACATCTCGAAAAAAAAAAAAAAAGGTCTCCCGAGAAAATAAGCAGCAAACTAGGTAAGCAAATTAAAGTCAAGTAACTCCTGGCGAGAAAGCTCAAGCAACTCCGCCATCTTCTCTAAAGCTTCATGCTCCCCGGGTTGCAATTGAGGTGCGTTCTCGAGCTCATTTAGGCCACTCTCCAACTCAGATGCACGGACGGCCATGCTTTTCCACTCCTCTTCACGGCTCTCAAGTAACGAAGCCATTTCTGCTTCCTGTCTCTTCAAGGCCTCAACTTTCTTCTCCAAATCCTCCCTGATGGACACGAGCTCGGCAAGACTTGACTTTGATAATTCAATCTCTTTCAGATGGTCTGCTTCAGCTTCTTTAACATCAACAAGTTGCTTTGAGAGAATAGAATGCTTTTCTTCAAATAGAGTTGCACTGAGCCTCCCCGCAATGTCCTTCCGAGCTGCACTGTGATGTGACGCGTTATCAAAGAAGGCACTTAAGAGAGTGTCCAAGCCAGAGAGGTCCAACTTGCTATGGAACTTCATCTCATCAAATATCCTATAGGCATCATCCCTTTTTGAGGCCAAGTCCTCCAGAGGATAATTGGAGATATTGGTTTTGAGTCTATTCCACAACATATTGGTTAAGTGTTGATAGCAATCTTCGATGATACGTCCAGAGTTAAACTCTGAAGCCGCCATGGGTGATAGATGCTGATGAGTAGGAGGTATCGCCGCCCGCGTTCTCTTAAGAGGCTCCACGCTCGATGTAACCTCAGTGGCGCGGTTCGATGATTGAGAAATGGCACGGACGTTCTCCGCACCATTTTCAGGCACCTGGCAAGAAGTCCCATCAAGTATTTGAAGCGCTGACGATGAGACCTCATTTTCTCCATAGGTCGCAGGCAAGTGGTGATCCTGAAGCACTAAAGTAAAAGCATCAGGACCATTGGTTGAAGGCTCGCTTCGTTGCGGAAGGTCAGCTACGTAAAGAGGTTCATTCTCCAACTGCAAAAAAAAAATTAAAAAAAAAATAAATAAATAAAATAAAATAAAAAGAGAATGAATGAGCAATAAATATGGTAAAAAAAAAAAACTTACAGTCCTCAGGAAGTTGATGTCAAAATCACCCAAAGATGGGACTCCATTAAGGAAATTTGACCAGTTAATGTCGATATCTTCTAAAGAGTAAGAGATTACCTGTGTTTCAGGTCCCTTCTTTAGACGCTTCCAATTCACGTCGCCATGAGAAGAGCGCCACGCGGCCTTTGCCTTGTCAAGATGTCTCTTCTCCCTCGAATGCGGACGAACTTCCTTAGACTTTCCAACCCTTTTCGGATCGGTGAGGATCGGGAATTCCTTATTATGCGGTTGTGGAAGTTCAATATTTTTTTATCTTGACCACGGGAGTATTTTGTTTTGCTTTGATAGTGCCTCTATTAACAGTGGCAACCAGAGAAGATCTCCCATCAAACAAGTACGTGCCATGCACTTCCGACCACCACACGCCAAAGTTGGAAGAAATATGTCGATGATATTCTTTAAGACTCGCAGGAAACACTATCTTGAGGCGACTCTTGGGGGTAAAGTATCTTTCCCACAATTGTTTTCCAGTCGCAGCTGTTATACGACGGTCATCATCAGGAACCTCCTTAGGGACGACTTGGAAGAACCCGAACTGCCGTGCAAACCGGTATGGGCTATACGGTTCAGAAAAGCATCTTCCAACTTGGTGAAATACCAAAAAGCTTGATCGCACTGATCGAATGAAGACCTGCTCCCGAGTGGACAATTCACCGTCATCAACCTTAAACTCTGTCTTTTCTCTTCTTGGAACAGACGCCAACCAAAAGACGTCATGAGCTCGGTGGATAAGGTCTCTTCCATCATGGTCATTAATGTTTTTGGCTCCTCCTACACCTGAGTATGAAACCATCATAGGACCAGGAAAAGATGAGGGCGCTCTGTGGTGAGTACCAAAATAGCGTGCAATCCACCCTATGACATAGTGCCATGGAAGACAAGCATCCCCTCGCTCTGGGGCAGACGAACGTGCAGTTATGTTTAGCCCCTATATATGTTGGCCAACACTGGGACGGCAAGACAATGGGTTTTCCCCTGAGCAATCAGACTTGCCATTTTGAAAGTTGATGGCCTGATCGTGGCATCATTAGACGCGAGGGCGAACAAACACAACCAACAAGCAATAAAAGCCGCAAGAAAGGACTCCTCCCTTGAGTTTTATTCGACATAAAGGCGAGCAAACATCTCTTCGTCTTTTTGGGACCATTGCCGAGGATTTTCTGCTATGTCGCCACTAGGGTTTTGAGTATCCTTAGGACGAGACGCTCCTCTTCTCACATTAGCGGGCTTTTTGTACACCGTCGACTTTTTACACCAATAATCAATCCAGCGGGAAAGAGGAACCTTCGGGTCCTCATGGTCAAAGACGCCAACCAAGCAGTGAAGATAGGCCGCAAAAAGATGTTGACAGCTCATGGGAAGGGACTTTGCCCTTTGGTGAGCGCCCAAACAGATCAACTCGTCAAAGCTGGGGATGACCTCCTCGTACAAATCTCCAGTGACAGGAAGTCCACCAATGTGCCATAAATCCGCCAAGGAGATGGACATCTCTCCAGCATCAGTGTGAAGTGTGTTCGTCTCCGGGCACCACGCCTCGCAAAAAGCACGGATAATGCTTGGGCATTTGGAGTAGCTGAAGAGTGATGCGCTCAGGGCATCATATAAACCAGTCCTTTTCAAAGTGCTCTGCTGCGGGAAAGTACGTCCTCGAGCCACTCCCAGTATCGCTCCATGAAGCGAAAACTCCAGTGGTTTTTAACACGGTGCCCCATTGGACCTCGCCATCAACGATTCGCCGACCAAGGGTGGAAAAAGTATGGTTCCGAGCCTCCGTACTATTCGCCAAAGGGCATAACAAGTACTCCACATGCCCATGAGACTGCCTCAGCTCCCTGTAGAGTCGTGCCGTCGTGTCAGGACCCTGGGTTAAGCCGCCAGAACGAGAGCCACCCATAGGTGGATGAACCGCGAGTTTAAACCCAGTTTGATCTGCATTTTCGGGACGATGTACAACCACCAAGTATTTTTGGTTATTTTTCGTAGCTTCGCGGAAAAACGCCATGGTATAAAATCCTGAAAAAAAAAAAAAAAAAAAAAAAAGAAGGAAAGACGGTTCAATGATCAAACATTTTAAAATAATATATATATATATATATATATATATATATATATATATATATATATATATATATATCGTCTCCTGATAAAAAAAAAAAAAAAAGGAAAAAAAAAAAGAAAAAAAAGAGGTAATAAAAATAATGAGAGCAGCACCAGGTCTTGTAGTGCATACATATATTTGTACGTACGTGCAATTGCTGCTCTATTAAGAAAAAAAAAAAAAATGAAAGAAAGAAAGAGAAAGAAATGTATATATAGCAGATAGAGGACCACGTGATAACCTAGTGTGTATATGTGTGTTGTGCTGTTAAAAAAAAAAATAAAAAAAAATAAAAAAAAATAAAAAAAAAAAGAAGGGGAAAAGAAAGAAAGAAAGCAGGCTTGAGGATAGGGGATGAAGATGTATATATATTCACGACAAGGCCACATGTTTAGACATGCTAAGTATACAAGTGGTTTCGAAAAAAAAAAAAAAAAAAAAAAAAAAGGTAAATAAATAAATAAAATTTGAACAGGCCGGAGCCCTACTGTTTCCTGGATAGATGTGATGATAGCAATAGCTCTTGACAACAAATCTAAAAAGAAGGACTTGCAGATAATTTGTATTATGAGAGAAAGGGGAAGAGTGAAGTTTTTCCAAAGCAAAGGATTCCTTATATAAGAGAAGATCTTAAAAAAAAAATAAAAAAAAAAAAAAAAAAAGAAAGAAAAGAAAAGAAGGCAAATATCAGGGGGATTGACCGGTAGCAGCTGGAATTCTTTCAGCATCAAGGAAAGGGCAAAAATCAGGGATTGTGTAAATTAACAGGATTGACCAAAATGATGTTACTGTGGAAATTGTTTTATTGAAAAAAAAAAAAAAAAAAAAACAACAACAACAACAGAAACAACAGAGACAGAGAAAGGCCTGCCGTAACACCTCAGGGGAGTGGCATATGCAATGCTGAAATTCTGGGATGATTTGATTAAAAAAAAAAAAAAAAAGAGAGAAGAAGAAATCCCAGTTATAGGCTAATTCATTGCAAGTTGTGTCGAGACCCGTCGCCGTGGTAAGGAAAATTACTATAACTGCAACAAGTATCGATGGGACATTTGTAGATATGAAAATTTTATGTGATATAATAAATATGTCACATGATACATTTGTCCTAAGTGAAAATTTATTCTATATTATTTCCTATCAAAAAATACTTGGGAATAATATAAAAATAAATAATTGATTAAAATCTCTTAAGATAAAATATAGAGATTTAATCGATTTATAACAAATGGCTAATGTAAATATACAAAGAAATGTATGTGACACGCTATATTTGTCACGTATTACATATGCCATTAAATTTAAATTATTTTGTATTGTTTCCCACATTTAATATTAGGAAATAATATATAATTGATTAAATCATAAAGTCCATTAAAATATAATTTAAGGATTTTATTGATTTATATTCAATGCATCTTGCACACCAAAGCGCTCTCCTCCAACATTATAAATAGAGGGGCCTTGGTCATTTGAGAAAGAAGAAAAACTTGCCTCCGTCCTTGATCGACTATGATTGCGGAAAATTAAAACGACTTGGGAAAACGTACACAATTAGGGATAGAATAGGAACAACCAAATGTCATGTCCATTACAACATTTAAAATCCAAGAGTTAGAACGATGATCCACAAGTCCACCACTTTATAAGATTCAACAGTTTTACAAAACGAGATAGCTTAAACTATTACCATATTGAAATATAATAACATCAACAAAAGCACTTCCGAAGCATTCCGAGGTCACTCCTCGAAGTACTCGTAATCAACCACGGAACTTGCATTACCTTCTCGAGGTGGGAAAAATATAACAAGAGGGTAATTGCATTGAATCTATACAAACAACAACGGTAAGCAACGCCGAGATAACAACCACAAGACAATAACATTAAACCACATATGTTCAAGGTCTCACAACTCTATACTAGCTGCGATAGCAAAACTCAACAACACAAGGGAAATGAGTTGCATAAAAGTCCGAGGGCATAATGCATGGTGAAGACTGTACCACGGCACATTTAGCCATTAAAAGGGCATACGGCTCCCCGCCCTAAATGGAGTCCAAGGCCATATGTCTCCCCGACCTTGGGGTGTCAAATCTCCCGGCTGCAATATAGAAACATTCCTCACCAAGGCAAGAATGCTTTATCTTTTAAACCCTCAAGTAGGTATTTTAAGCGATTAAGCTAACCACCTAAGTTCACTGCACATAAAAAGGCTTCCTAATGACTTCTAAACCCTAGACAATTCTAAATTACACTACTTAGCACGTGTCACAAAAATATCGGATTTTAATCCGATACCAACAAGGCTAAGGAATAAGATTTGCGATGATCCCGAGCTTCTCCCCACAGAAGGTCTCCACAAGGTGCTGAGTCAATCCACTAGAACCCCATAACTTTGCCACATGTCTATGAAGGCATTGACTATTAACGTTAACATCACACAAAACAAAATGAGATGTGTTCCAATGCTCCCATGAGTCACGATGCGGAACCAAAGCCACTAGAACACAAGCATTTTACTTTACATCACATCACACTATTGCAGTATAAAGTGTTGAAGGGTATGCTAAGTGCATTCTGATGAGGAACTCAGCAGACCACATGAAACTCAGCAACCTGCTGAGCTGTTTAATGCAGAAAATAGTTATTCTATTATAGTTTGTTGTAACCGTTTGTAACTTACTTTTAGTCGACCGATGAGGTGTATGAAGTTATAAATACCCTATGATCAGTAGCATTATAACTCATCTAGTTGATTTCAGTTCCTTAATAATAATTCCGTATTTTTCTTTACCCTATGTTTGTAATTCTACAAACTTCAACATGATATTAGAGCAGAAATCTAAGAATTTCTGAATGCTTTCCTACATTTTCTCTGGTTATTTAAGATTGTTGAAAGAATTCTTCATCTTAATTCTGAGTAATTTCTAGTTTCTTGTGAGTAAATTGTGAACCTTTTTCTGTAATTCTTGATCGTTTTTTCACTCTTCGATTAAACTTGGATATATTCCGGAGTTCTTGATAGCCATGGAAGCTAAGAAACAAGATTTAAGTCCATCCAATCGATTCTATGTTTAGCCATTGATGAATCCATCTTTGGTTCTTGTTCAGCCATTGATGAATGGCAACCATTATAATTCATGGAAGATGTCCATGGAGATGGTGTTGATTACCAAGAATAAAATTGGCTTCGTAGATGGCACAATCAAATAGCCAGAAGCAGATTCAACAAATTTTCATGCAAGGAGACAATGTAATACAAAGGTGAGATCATGGATCTTGAATTCTGTAGATAACACCATTGCACATTGTTTGATGTATTTTAAGAGTGATCATGCAGTTTAGAAAAATCTTGCTGCTAGATTTTCTAATGTGGATGCCTTGAGGCTTTTAGATCTTCTTAAAGAGATGCATCTACTGAAACAAGGTATATATTCCGCCAATCAATATTTCACAAAACTAATGGTTCTGTGGGAAAAAATCAAGACCATAAAAACTATGCCAGTTTGTTCTTGTGATCCTCGATGCCATTGTAATTATTAGCACTCTGATCGATCATATGGAGGATGAACATGTCATGTTATTTCTTAAAGGCTTGAGGGATGAATTTGAGCCAATGGTTTCACAGGCAATGCTGATGGTACCATTTCCAGAAATCTATGATGCCTTTGCAATGGCCATAACGTTTAAAAGACAAAAGCTATATATGGCTAACAAGGCCAAGATTCAAGATTCTATGGTTCTCTTTTCTCAAAAGAATGGACAGGGGTAAAATCAATCAGTCAGCCGACTAGGTTCTGTGACTGCTGAAAATGCCAGACCTAAGAAGCCCAAAAGGTGGAATGTAGTTTTTGTGGATTCAATGGTCATACTGAAGAGACTTGTTATAAGAAACATGGCTATCCTCCTGGTTTCAAGTCAAAGTAGGCTAATTTGGTAGAAGAGGAATAGTCAATAGAAAATGATCATGCCCAAAATAGGTTTGCTGGACCAGGGTTTCCAAATCTTAATACACAATAGCTTGATAAGTTGATGGCCTTGTTGAGTTCTGATCCTTCTAGACATGCAGGATTTGCTGTTGGACAACCTGTTGAGATTGTTACACACTACTCACCTGCTATAGGGACAAGTGATCTAAACTTAATAAGATCTATACATTGGATCTTGGACTTTGGTGCCATAGATCACATTGTAGGATCATTAGATCTGCTAAGAAATATCAAACCTTCATCTGGTATAAAAATTGGATTATCTAATGGAAATAATTCTTTTGTTACACATATAGGACGAGTAAGGGTCCACCTTCAACTGGTCCTAAATGATGTATTTTGCATTCCTGGTTTTAAGTATAATCTTTTATCCTTACCTTCGTTTATTAATCATACAAAAGGTGCATCTATCTTTTCTGCTAACAAGTGCGTTTTGCAGGACAAGAACAAGAAAGTGATTGGTTCAGCTGAGTTACACAAATGACTCTATCTCATGGATCAGCCAATCAGACTCTCTGATGCTAATGTTGTAGAAAATAAAACTTTGTCTGATAGACTCTATGATGCTCTTTTATGGCATTCAAACTAGGACACTTGCCAGATAAAAGACTGCTAGTCATTAGTTCATAGTCTGCTGATGTCAAATTTTGTAATCATGATCTTTGTTATGTCTGCCATATGTATAAATTAAATAAAAATCCCTTCCATTAAGTACAACTGATGTAAATGCTGTTTTTGACATTGTTCATATGGATATTTAAGGTCCTTTGAAACAAGATACTGTGAATGGACAACAATAATTCCTTACTGTTGTAGATGATTTTTCTAGCTTTGCGTGGGTTTTTCCTGTGAGGCAAAAATCTGAAGCTTCTGATCTTGTTAAATCTTTTGTTAAATTTGTTTCTACTCAATTTCATAAAATTATTAAAGTCATTAGATCTGACAATTGAGTTGAGTTTCAGCTTACTGACTTTTATGCTCAACAGGGCATCATACATCGGAAATCATGTGTCAGCACACCTTAACATATTGGTATTGTTGAAAGGAAACATCAGCATTTGTTGAATGTTGCTAGAAGTCCGAGGTTCCAGACTATTGGGGTTTTTGCCTTTTACATGCTGTAAAATTAATTCATGGCACACCTACACCACACCTGAACGAAAGCACTCCACATGAGGTGCTTTATGGCACTAAACCAGACTATTCTGTGTTTAAAGTTTTTGGATGCTTTGTTTTTTCTTGCACACTTCTGTAGTACATGACAAAATTTGATTCAAGATGTAGGTCATGTTTCTATCTTATAAACTCCAGCACTTCCAAGGGTGCAATTCTTTTGGACATCACCAACAAATACATCTTTGTTTCTAGAATTACTCAATTTTATGAGACTCAATTTCCTTTATTTCAACAGGTATTAGGCAGAGCTAGATATCTTGCTGATATGCCAGTATCATTACGAATGATGCAAAAGTTTTTTGAGGATATATTGAATGAGTCAGCAGATTAGCTAGACATAGGGTCAGGTGCAGCTGAGAAATCTAATGAAGAGCATGCTTCTATTAGCCAGGAACCTGAACCCACATAATTGAGAAGATCCATAAGGATAAGGAAATCACAAACCTTTTATCAAAGTTGTGCTCATACAGTTCAGCAGATCCCACACCTGTTAAGTGAGGTCATTAATCTGGAAAAACTTTCAGCAGAATATGTCAGATTCATTAATGCCATTGACACCGTTTAAAGAACCTAAGACCTACAATCAAGCTATCAAGCATGATGAGTGGAAAGAATCAATAAAAAAGAGATTGAATCTCTACAAAAAGACTCATAGCTGGGAAGTAGTTGATCTGCCCCCAGGCAAGAAGCCCATTCGGTGCAAATGGGTGTATAGAATCAAGTACAATCCTGATGATTCAGTGGAGAGATACATGGCCAGACTAGTATCAAAAGGCTTTACTCAAACGTACAAAATTGTTTATCAAGAGTCCTTTTCCCCTGTTGTCAAGATTACTACCGTCAGGGCTTTACTTGCAGCTGCATTAGCCAATAATTGGCATCTCCATCAGATTGATATTAATATTGCTTTTCTACATGGAGATCTACATGAAGAAGTCTACATGAAGCTGCCTTAGGCTGTGCAACAACCAAACAAAATCAAGTTTGCAGACCAACCAAATCCTTCTATGGCCTAAAGAAAGCCAACAGACAATGGAATTGTAAGTTAACTGAATCCTTAGAAGCCCAAGGATTTATTCAGTCCAAAAATGACAACAGTTTATCCACTAAAGGGTCAGGAGAATCTTTTATTGCATTGCTGTGTGTATGTGGATGACATCATATGTTGGTCCTAGAGAAGGGTAAAACTATAGTCAGATGGGGGGATGGGTGAATGACTATAGTGGAGTTTCAAAAACTTTTCTTGTATTTAAAAGCTTTTGGGCAGCGGATAAGTCCCTTCTTAAAATGTTGTTTTAAAGTAGTTTATGCAATCACAAATATAGAGTGTATGATGAAATAAAATGCTGTAATGTAAATTTCTCAAAGTAAATAGACACGAAGGTTTATAGTGGTTCAGGGTGGTGTAATCCCTTAATCCACTCTTCTCCTGTGATGATTGGATGAATTCACTATTGTTATCACAGATACAATAGTACGATTGTCCTTGAATACACAAGCTTCACAATCTTCAAGACTATCAATCCCTAGCTTCAAAAGCTTCAGTGACTCAGTCTCTATCACTGCTCAATGAGAACAAATCTTTCAGTAGCTATCACAAAGGTTGCAACCCCTTCTCAGATTCCTCTGATTCAATTGCCTCAATTGATGTGAATTGGATTCACAAATTTGTTGATCAATCTCATAGATTGATTTGCAATTGAATTTCTGATTCCCGAGTTGATCTCTAAATATTTCCTTTTAGTATAGATGGAAGGATTTTTACTTTGACAGAGTTTCTGCTTGTATTTTATCAGACTTAATCTTTGTTTTTCTTTTCTATCAATGCCTTCTATTTATAGCCTTGATAATCCTTGATTTGAATTTCCGTCCATTGGCTATTTAATGTGGAGAATAATCCTTGATTTAATTCTTGTTTCCAACTTAATTATATTCTCTTTGATTTCAGTGATCGGATTTTTCCTCAAACGTTTATCAGAAAATCCGTCCTTGATTGATCCTCAATTGATTGTGCATTTAATGCTTGATCATCATCATTTGAAATCTGAATGAGTAAAGTTTACTTGATCGTTCCCTGAACGGTTAAGTGATTCTTCTGACTTGGCTGCTTGGTTCTTCCTTCATTGCTCTGTCTTTACTCAACCGAAAGCAAGTTTACTTTGCCGGTTTACTGCATTGTTGTTGTCTCTCATTCTTTGGAGTACTTTTTGTACTTCACTGATCCTTGATTTGGGTGAGATCAGTGTACACCATATTTGACCATGTATTTCCTTACTTAGACTTATCCAAGGTCATCACAGACTTCCTTGGTTATAAGTTAGACCATAATGTCTTCATACTTCTCTGATGGTACTTGGATGGCTTCACTCTGCCGAGTATCTGTTTTTACTTAGCCGTCCTACCAACTAGTACAATACTTGTCTGACTCAACTAGCACAACATGTCAGACTCTAAGTAAAGACTTATACATAGAATTCTAACTTATTTCAGGCTTGCTATAACAGCTAGTATGGCCATCATCAAAACATAATAAAATGACCCTAACAATATCATAGTAGCAAGCCCGAGTGAGCAATTGATTCAACAAGTCAATAATGCCCTACATCAGCAGTTCACCATTAAAGATCCTTGAAAATTGAGATATTTCTAAGGTATTCAGGCTGCTAGAACTTCTGCAGGAATATCCATTCTTCAAAGAAAGTACGCACTTAACCTCCTAAAGGAATATGAATTTTTAAGGGCCAAACCTGCTAAGACACCCATGGTGTCCATGGAAAACTTACAGCATGGAGATTCACCACTTTTGGAAGATAATACTACTTACAGATCATTAGTGGGTAAACTAATCTACATCACTTTTACCAGACCAGATATTGCTTTTACAGTTCAACAACTGAGTCTATTTCTGGACACTCCTACTGAAAATCACATGAAGGTAGCACATAGACTGCTAGATATTTGAAGGCCAATCTAGGTCAAGTAATCTTGTTTCCAGTAGAGAATAACCTGTTTTTGAATGATTTTACAAACGGTGACTGGGCTGGTTGCTATGAAACACGAAAATGTTTATCAAGCAACATGATGTTTCTAGGAGATGTTCCCATCTCTTGGAAGGCAAAGAAACAAACCAGTATATCAAGAAGTTCATCAGAGGCCGAGTACAGGGATATGGAAAATATAGTTTGTGAACTCCAATGGTTGATTTACAACCTACAAGATTTGAAAATTCCTATTCAGATGCCTGTTGTGTTGTTCTATGACAATGCAAGTTCTATGCACATTGCTCATAATCATGTGTTTCATGTAAGACCCAAGCATATTGAAATTGACTGTCATGTTGTGGGAGAAAAAGTCAAATATGGACATGTCAAACTCCTTCCAGTCACCAAAAAAGAACAAATAGCTGCCATTCTCACCAAGGCCTTAGATGCACCCGTTTTTACCTATCTGCTAGAAAAACTGGGAATTTCAAAGATATTCAGAGTTTTAGTAGCTGAAAGGAATGTTGAGTGCAAGATGTCAATGAACCACTCTCAGCTTGTGTGGGAGTGTTACAGTATAAAGTGCTGAAGGGAATGCTTAGTGCAGTCTGCTAAGGAACTCATTAGCCCAATAGGGCAGCCTTACCCCAATTCATCCAGCAGTCCTATATGAACCAACGAAGAGGACGGTTCGGCTTAGCCAATCCCGACACCGTTCGGTGAACTCGGTTAAAGCTCAGCCAGGGTTTAATACCGATAAGTTGGTGATTGATTTTCAAGATTTATTGTTTTCAAATGATTGAGATAAAATTCTACGATCCAAAATTTTTATCATGACATTATTAGGACTACAAAATTCATTGGTGAATTTTTGTTGTGTAGTGTTTACACAAGAGATTTTTTAAATATTCAAAAAATTGGAAAATCATGAATAAGGTGTCGCTAGTTAGACGGTATTTGGAACCGATAAACTAGTGAGAGCTTTTAATTTTGTGATTTATTGTTTTTGAAATTATTAGAAAAATTCATAACGTCCTAATGTATTAGGGTTTTAAAATTCTTAATTAATTTTAATTGTGTAGTGTCTACACAAAGAATTTAAATATCCGAGAAATTGGAAAATCATGAATAAGTGACACTAGTTAGACGGTATTTGAAACCGATGAACTAGTGGGAGGATTAATTTAAATATTCATGATTTATTGTTTTTCGGATTGTGAATAAATTCTGAAAATCCTAAAAGACGACCTAATTTTCAAAATAACGAGTGGGAGCGGGGAAGGTGACAACCGACCCCACGGCCTCTAGAGTTGACACAAGCAAGTGAGAGAATGGTGACGCCTCGTGCCGCTTTGATTTTGGCCCCCCACGGATGGCCTTCACCGCTATCAAAATTCAAGGCTTGGTCTCCGAAAGGATAGGATTTTGAGTACTCGTCGGGTCACTGACCTACCCTACGCGGCATACTCGGGGCGTACTTAAAAATTTGAAACGGTAGGTCACACTCACAAGGATATTTTTGGAAATATCTTGGCTGAGAAAGGAAGGTAATCAACAATTAAATAGGAGATGTTCGATTCTTAAATGGTTTAATTGTTGAGAGAGATTGTCTCAATTTAATCGTCACCTCTTTGACCTACCCTACGGCGGCACTGAGGTGTGAAATTAAATCCTTGGAATGGTAAGATAAACTGCATGCATGACATCACGTTTATAATTCCCAAAATATCTTAGTTTGTTGTGGTGTATGATTTGATTTATATTTCTGTCATAATTTATTTACGCAACTACATATCATCTCAAGGTATCTAAACTGCTAAACACAAAAAATTGACTGATGATGACTTTGTAAAAGTGGAAAAATAACAAGAACGTTGACCTCAATAATCGAGAATGCAAATTAATTCTTCGGAAGAGGATGATCCTCTTGAGCCTACAAACTTAAGTGGCATTTGATAAGAATGTGACTGCTGTCACTCGTGCTGAGCAAGAGACAAAATAAAATTAGTTCAAAGATTACGAGAATGATTTGGTATCAATCTCACTAGACATCCCACAGTTCATGAGTAGTGTCTACTCAAATGACTGCCAGTTCATGGCCATTTCCTTTAAAGAAAGCCAAGAATGGGAAGGTAAATGTCTACAAGTATATGATCACTAACCTATGAATCCTTATAGACTTTATTAACCGAGTAATTTGACTCAGAAGCTAAAGTTCTTTTGTTAGAACAATGTAGCTGGGCCTTCATGATAAAGAGTAGACACCGGGCAGTTATTTTAGCTAAGATAGTGGGAGTGATATAAGGAAATAAATTTCAGATTTTAATCCTTGAATATCAAAGAAATATAATTTATGTTTTCAGATTCGTTGGAACAAATGGATTCACTTTCACATCGATAAAATAGTTGACTTAAAGGAAAGTGAATATGACATTTGTATACGATTCTGAGACTCGGACTTTTGTCTGATAAAGTCAGATCCACTGAGTAATGCTGAAAAGGTATATATAACACATCATAAGCTATTAAAGAAAAATGGTTTCCATATTAAGATAAACGATTCTTCAGCATCTATTAATTAGTGCATATATCCTAAAGATAAGATCTGAAGACTGGCTAAGGGTGATTCCTATCTCCCAGTCTAAGAACACTATCTCAAAGGAAAAATGACTAAGTAACCTTTCAATTAGGAAATGGTAATAGAGCTAAAGAAATATCATAGCTTGTTCATATTGACCTTCGGGGTCTTATGAAGGATACAAGCTAGTGGGAGGTTTTGAGTGGTAGACATTCTATCTGATAACTACTCGAAACACCGATTAGTCTATCTAAATATTTGGAGGAATCTCTAATGTCACCAGAGAAGAGAGTATTCCATGCTCAGATATATGCTATAGCATAGTATTTGGAACTGATGCTCGGCCTACCTCCGAGTGAGATGATTTCTGAAAGGATAAACCATAGATTGTCTTGAATAGTTATTGATATGCTACAATACACTTCTTAACACAATTAAGATATTGGTTGCAAAATAACGGTATTACATTATTATGTAATACCAAGAAGTCTACCTAGAAGATGCTTATGAATTTGTGAATAAGGGGTTAAGTAAATTTACCCCATTTCAACAAATAAAGGCATTTAGCATTTATGCTTGAAGGTAGGACTAGAGATTTTGCATACACATTCAGATGGTGACTGTTCGTGAAACATCTTAATACAATGAGTGAAGGTTGGTTATAAGATTCTTAAGATCAGATTATGACGGTTGATCTTGATCTATCATACACCTTCTGAAAGAATTTGAAAATAACAACCTTGGACCTTGAAGTAAAGATACTCAAGGAGTTACTATCTGATTTAATCAGACCACATCCAACATTGGGTGTTGGGGTTACACTGATAAATACTACTATACTATATCAGAATATCAATCCACCCAAAAGCAGTGGGAGTATGGTTTATCCATTGACTCGCTGTGATTATGCAGACTTTACAATCTGCTGGGGGTGATTGATAACCTATGGACTTCTGGAAGAACTGTATAGGATTCTGATAAAATGAGGTTGGTTTAAAGCCATATAACTATAAATGGAGTTTTAGTACTCCAGGTCTGTTCATACTCCTGTAGAACCACCTGAATGTCTCAGGCCCAGTGGGAAAGAGTTGAATGAATGAGAAAGTTTATCTTTCTAAGCAAAGCCAAGTGGTTTTTGGTGTAACTCCCTGAGAAGTAGACAGTTAAACAGGGGTGATGCCTTAAAACTTTCTCACCACTCAGCCTTGCTTGACTCTATAGAAAGCAGGAAGATAAACAAGGGTGATGCCCTAAAACTTTCTTGCCATACAATAGAGCTTAGATTCATTCGGAACAGAAGGGTTTTAGCTTAAAGCCAATGTCAGATTGATTGCTTATGCTTATATCCATTGGTGGATTAAAGCAAACCTCTAGGTCATTAAAACTCACATGTTTAAAGTGTGTGGTCTTGACCAGAATATTGATGAGTCTTTTGTAGACTAGATAATCAATATTGGTAAAGTAGTAGACGTTAGTGTTTATAAAGGATAACACTGCAACAGTTGAGAACAACATGAGAGTGTTATCTGAAGTCAGAAATTGACTAGCCAAAGATTCTCTGAATCAGAGAAGTGGACTATATTCTTAGAATTTGATTCGGTCAAATTCATGAGAACAAGTTGTAGGCAATATCCCATCCATCTTATTGTTTAAGATGATAATGCATTTTCGTATGCAACATTCAACGAGGGGTTTCCTACCCAACCCCTCACGGAATAATTCTCTCAAATCTTCGGATATAGAGAAAATGAGATAAGTTCTCTTTTGGATAGAGAAAGTCAGGTAATTAAAAGTCAATAAAAGTCGAGTCTTGGATTCGGACGTTGAAAGCAGTATAGTGCATCCTCAAGTATCTTGAGAGAACGAGGAATCATATGCTTGTGCATTCGGGTGCGACCCTGAATGTCGTTAACTACACTGATTCTGAGTTTTTGTCAGATTAAGGATGATCGTGAATCGATCTCAGGATCAGTGTCTACTCATAGTGATGGAGCTATAGTCTGGAGCAATCCAGCACTACCAGTTTGACTCTGTTAGTCGAATACATAGCAGCTTTCGGAGCAGCTAAAGAGGCAGTGTGGCTTGAGAAGTTCTTTGTTGGATCGGGAAGTGATTCCAGGTCTCAATGAGCCGATATCAATTTACTGTGAAAACAGTTGAGAGGTAGCTCATGCAAATGATCTTCACAAGCACAAAAGGTCAAAAGCATATTGAGATAAAGTACCACCTGGTCAAACAGATCGTGCAAAGAGGCGACGTTTCGGTCCTAAAGATCGCCTCGAGCCGACAACCTAGCTGACCACATTACCAAGTCGTGTGGCATCTAATGTCACTGATAAGCGCTTGGCGGGTATGAAATTGGGAGATATATCTCATCTGCTTTAGAGCAAGTGGGAGAATGTTATGGATAGAAAGAATAAGGGTGTGGTTGCTCTAAAAACAATCATTGCTTGTCTTTACGGGCAAGTGGGAGATTGTTAGATATAGTGTGCCCGAAAGACAATTGTTGCTTGTCCTTACATGCAAGTGGGAGATTGTTGGAAGTAGCGCCCGAAAGACAATTTATGTAATTTTTTTTAGAATTAATAAATGACAGATTTATTCTCATCTTATTACTTGCTTCGTGCTTGTAAGTAATACACTACTGAAAACCCAAAGTCGTATCATATGTAGCCATAACTTAGTGTGTGTCGCACATGAGGATTAAGTTTATGGTGATACACTTGAAATGTTAGTCCGTGGTGAACTTAATCAAAGTATAAGGTCTGATTAAACCACCATTAATGCGCCCACAACACTTTATGGTGTCACCGTCTTATCCGGACCGTCGATATTGGTTGTCTAAGTGGGGCATTTATATATGATGAGAGTCATATAGGACTGGACCGATTTAATCTGAATCTCTCATATAATTCCGTGATTGATAAATCTTATTGAATCACAAGATGATCATATATGGATTAATGTTGGTCCCTTGGAAAGGCTAACACGAGTTTAGAGGGGGGTGAATAAGCTTGTCCCTAAAACTGGATTTAAAACAAATTAAGGTTCAGTTAAACTTGTGTGGAGTTAAGCTGACTAAGCTGAGTTTAAGTCAAACTGACTTAAGCTTAAAACTGAGTCAACCGGCAGCGGATAAAGTTTTAGGATTTTTCTTGATCTTGTTATTCTCTGTGAAAACTGAGTGTAGTAAACTGAATTCTGATGAATGTCAGTTTGTGAACTGTGAAGTATATAAAAATCAATTATCAAAATGCTGTAAATAAATGCTGAATAAATAAGTAAGTGCGTAAAGTAAATAAGGCAAGTATTATAGAGGTTCCAGGTGGTGTAATCCTGTACGTCCTCTCTTCCCCTGTGGTGCGGAGGAAAATTCAACTTCTTGAGGTGAACTGTTACAAAAATTCCTAAACAATAGTCCTTGGCTAATCCCTAGCGTCACTATCTAAACAGTTGTAGAACAGGTAGAATTGTTGTTCTTCAATTCTTGGAACACTGATCCTTGGAGGGTTGAATTGCCTCTTCACCAGCTACCACCACAAACACATTCTACCCGACTGCTTGTCACAAGTATCCTTGGCGAAACCTTCCCGGTTTGCTTAACAGTCTAAAACCTTTAATGTAGAATCAAAGTTAGGCTGAGAATCAATAAATTGATTCTTGTTTGTGGTTCTTCAAAGTGTCTGATTCTTGATAAAATCTGTGTAGCTTGAACACTTGATGAATTTCTAGATATGATCTTGTTATAGCGCAGAGATGATAGCAATTCGAATGATTAATGCACACGTTAATTCTTGTTAAATCTCTGTTTTCTTGTACATATTATCCTTGGTGCAAAAGTCCTCTATTTATAGTGTGAGGTCCAAATTTCATCTGGCTTCAATTCGAATTGTATCAACGTCTCTCTTGTAACGGCTATATTTTCTGACCGTTCTGCTGTGTCAGTAACTCATCCAATAAAATTGCTTCCTTTATAACGTTCGACTGTACGATCAGTTGTTGGATGGCTGACATATAAAACCGAGTTTCCTTATCAGTTTTATACTGAGTTCATTGTTAGTCAGTTTCTTAACTAACTTGGAGCGTTAACTGAGATTTTACTCTTCTTCAAATTTCAGTACTCCAGTTTTCATCTGATTATAATTGACTTAATCAGAGTACACCATGACTCATTATCATCTAAGAATTCATTGTCCTTATGATTCTTAGGTCTTCATACAAGATCTATAAAGTCAGTTCAGGTCACCACAATCTTGCCTGAAGTCCAACTTTACAGTCTCGACTTGTAATCTTCATAACTGAGTTTGAACCCTCAGTTCTTCAATCTTCAAAAACTGAGTCTGTGACCCTCAGTTCTTCAGACTTCTATATAAGCCAACTGAGTCTGTGTCCCTCAGCGAACTTATTTTCTTCAGTTTGATACTGGTGTATTCTGAGTCAGTTTATCTGTCTTAGTGATTTCCAGTTTTCTAGATGACTTCCGAGTTTTCGCTTTTACGCACACTAACTGTTACAGTGCTTGTCTGATGTAACTTATACAAATATCAGACTCTAGTAAAACCTATACATTCAGTTCTAGACATCTTGTAGCTTTTCACTATACAGCTGGCTTCAGCACTTCATCAATGGGGTTAAGATAATACTTTGAATAAATATGATGAATTATCATCAAAACATAAATTTTATTACCAACAATTTCCCCCTTTTTGATGATGCCAAAACTCTCCCTAAAATAAAAGCTTAAAGATCAAAACAATGTAAAACTGGAAACTGAATTTCATTAGAATGAGCAAGAACTGGAATAGTTACATTTTTGTTCAAAATAGTGTAACTAGATACTAAGTTCTCTTCTGTGCTTTTTGCATGACTGAATCAAATTTTCTTGCTTTGTCATACATACGAAAATCATCTTCTAGCTTGGAGTCTATCTTTGAAAAGGTCTTGTTGTAGTCAACTTGACTACCTTCTTTCCATCTTCTCCATTGAAATAGCTTTGGCAAATCTGATTCTTTCAAGTAGTAATTTTAAAATTCTACTACATCTGCTTTCATTTGTTCAGTCTTGTCTTTAATCTTCAGTTTATCATCAATCCTCTGATTCTTCTTATACTGTGCCATTTTCTGCTTTGAGAATAAATCAGATAAAAAATTAGTTCAAGGATTCTTCAGTTGTCCTGTCCTTGTACTTAGCTTTGATAGGATTGTGATCGTTGGTAAAATTCATCCATAGATCCTTTGTTAGAGTAACTCTTCTGTCTCCAGGTTGACTGTATTTTACAATGAGTTGATCGTCAGTTAGTTCTTTCCTTAAGAACTTAGGATCTGATTTGTATCTTTGCAATTCATCTTCAAGTCGTTTCATTTCTCCAAGTAACTTCAGCTTTTCTTCTTCAGCTTCCCCTTTTTTGGCATCATATAACTGATCTACTAGGGCAAGGGTTGCTTTTTGATCTGCCGAGATCTGTCGCTCAGAAGCAAGTACTTCCTTAAGCTGAGTTTCTAACCTGTAGATATGCTGATTCATATGCCAGTGAGCTTGTGCATGTGTTTCCCTATCTACTGCGGTTGAGTCTTCAAGTTTTTGTTTGAGTAACACAATTTCTGAAGCAGAACTTGAACTTGACTTGTGGATCATCTCTAGTCTTGCATGAACTGAAACATATGTTCTAGTTCTGTAGTCGAGATTTCCAGAGATGTTTGATAGAAGATCATTTTGTGCATCCTTGTTACTAAGCACAATCTTCAAATTTTCATGAACTTTTGCCAATTCATCCTTTGTGAGGATGTCAGAAGGATCATAAGTATCTTCTATGGGATCCTTAAACTGAGCATTATCTTCAATAATCATTAGTTGTTGATTAGCAGTTCTATCAGCTGCTTCCTGATTGTCAGTTGCCTGATCTCCAACTGGCAATCCTTCTTGCTGAGGTACAGTTTGCGTTGCTAGAGGTTGGGGTTGAGTTTCTGTTTGCAAAACTGTAGTCTCGTCAGCTTCTTTTCTTGATGCATCATCTTTATCATCATCTTTCTTCTTTGAAGTATCTTTGGATGATGTGGCTGATTCTCTTCTTTTTCCTAATTCAGTGAATCTTTTGAAACAATTGTCAAGAAATTCCGAAATAGGAAACAGAGCATACAGATCTCTAACTTCCAATTTCTCCAAGAGTAGTTTCTCTTCAGTCTGTAGAATGACATCTCGAGAATCTTCTGGTTTAAGCTTCATCTTCATTAACTTGATGATTCTATCAGCTTAAAAAACTGGTGTTGATTGCTGAAATGATTGATGCTGTAACTGAGAAGTGTGCTCAGTAGTGACATTTTCTTGTATAACTTCAGTTGTCAGTTGTTGTTGTTGTTCCCCCTCAGTTGGTGCTTTCTCTCTTGAGATTTCTGGGTACAAGCATCTTACAACTGATCTTACTGCTGCTGATTTAGCTTTTCGCTTAGTCCCTTTGTGTACAGCTTCCGGCTGAGACACAGTTTTCTGACCTGCTTCAGGTTGGGAAGTTGTTCCTGCGATTTCCTTTGTAACTGCAGTTTGCCTTGTTTGCTTCCCTTCCTTGATTCTTTCTAAGTAAAACTGAATGATTCCACTAAGTGTCTTCAATCGGAATCTGTCAACAGTTACTTGAACTTCGGTTTGAGCCATTTTTACACTGTCTAATTCAGCTAAATGTTGTCTCTTGAACTGATTGACAATATAACCTGCCCAATTGAATTCTATTCCATCCCAGATTATATTCATGAGATAAATATTTTCTTCTGACAGTATATTGATGCATTTTGATTTTCCAATGACATGTTTGCTGAGCCATCTGCTGAGGTGTCCAAATTCTGGCTTGATTTTGTCTACATGAATACCAGGTTCGATTGGTTCCGTAGAAAAAGTAAGTTGCTCAAGAAAAGTTTCTCTTTTCAATGGTAGAGTAGTCCAATCTGTTGTTGTCACATTTGAATTTGTGAAGCCAAAGAGTGTCCTTATGACGCTTTCATTGAGAACAATGCGATCTCCACGAACTTTGGTCATCAGTGAGTCTCGTACCAAATGCATATTTTGCCAAAATTGCAAAATTCCTTCTACATCACGTTCTTCATTGAACTTAACTTCCAGGATGTTTCTCAAGCCTGGTTGTTTCTCAATTTTATCACATATCCAGCTTGCTAACAGAGTGTTTTGACACATAGCTTCATACATTTCGAATGTCAGTTCATCTAACTCTACTATTAATCTTTCTTGTTTTGATTTTTCTGAAGTGGCCATGTTTGAGTGTGAACACAAAAGTTGATTTTTGAGAATAAAAGGATTTTGAAGAGTCTGTTTTGTTTTCTGGAAAGGGATGAGGATTTTGAAAAATAATGTGAACGGAGGTTGAATAAATAAGTAGGCTTTTCAAATTCCATGATGGTTTTGGGTAACTGATACATGTACTGTTCTGACAAACGTGGGGTGTACACGCAAAATTCTGACAAAAAGAACTGCGGTAATTTAAAGCGATATAACCGCTATCGCTTTTATCTTGTCAACCTTTGACTTGAGTTGACTGGAATAAAAACCGAGACTGAAGTCAGTTTGAAGATGTAACTTTCAGTTTCAGAAAATTATTCAGTTTCATTTGATCAGTTTGAAATTGTTGATGTCAATGACTAGTCTGTTAAGGGAGCGCACCCATCATAACAAAGATTAATCCCCTTGACGAATTTCTGGCTTAACTGATTTCAACTGACTTTGATTATCCCTAATTCAGTTCTCATTTTGTAAAATCTTTCTTTGTCCAATGGCTTTGTAAAGATATCTGTCAACTGATCTTCAGTAGGTACATAAAGAACTGTGATATCCATTTTCTCTGCATGATCTCTTATGAAGTGGTGACGCACATCAATGTGCTTTGTTCTTGAGTGTAAAACTGGATTATCAGTGATTGCAATTGCACTTGTGTTATCACACATTATGGGAATCATTCATTCTTCTATCCTATAGTCCCTTAATTGTTGTATGATCCATAAAACTTGAACACAACAACTTCCAGCTGCTATGTATTCACCTTCAGCTGTAGAAGTTGAGATTGAGTTTTGTTTCTTGCTAAACCATGACACAGGTCTATTTCCATGTAACTAACATGTGCCTGATGTGATTTTTCGGTCCACTTTGCATCCAACATAATCTGAGTCTGAATAAGAAATCAGCTTGAATTCTCCTTCTTTTGAATACCAAATTCCAACTCCCTCTGTGTCTTTCAGATATTTCAAAGTTCTTTTCACAACTGTGAGATGACTTTCCTTTGGTTTTAACTGAAATCTTGCACATACACGAACAGTAAATGATATATCTGGCCTACTTCCTGTGAGATAGAGTAAGCTTCCAATCATCCTTCTGTAGAGTGTTTGATCAACATCTTTACCTTCTTTGTCTTCATTCAATCTGATGTTGGTCCCCATTGGTGTAGAAATTCCAGTTGATTTTTCCATGCCAAACTTTTTGATAAGTTCTCTCGTATACTTTGTTTGGTGAATGAAAATCCCATCATCTAATTGTTTAACTTGTAATCCAAGAAAGTAATTCAATTCTCCCATCATACTCATTTGGAACTTGCTTTTCATCAAACTTGCAAATTTCTCACATAATTGTTCATCTTCTGATCCAAAGATGATGTCATCAGCATAAATTTGAACAAGTAGAGTATCTTCTCCATTCTTCATCCTGAATAATGTTTTGTCGATTGTTCCATTGATAAATCCATTGTTCACTAGAAACTAAGATAGAGTTTCATACCAAGCTCTTGGTGCTTGTTTAAGTCCATATTGAGCTTTCCTTAGTCTGAAAACATTGTCAGCTTGATCTTTGATTTCAAATCCAGGTGGTTGTTGAACGTATACTTATTCTTAAAGAATTCCATTCAGAAATGCGCTTTTAACATCCATCTGATAAACTTTGAATTTCTTGTGAGCTGCAAAGGCAAGAAATAATCTGATTGCTTCTAATCTTGCAACTGGTGCATAGGTTTCATCAAAGTCTATGCCTTCTGCTTGAGAGTATCCCTTAGCTACAAGTCTAGCTTTGTTTCTGATGATATTCCCATCTTCATCAAGTTTGTTTCTGAAAACCCATTTGGTTCCAATGATATTGAAATGAACTGGTCTATCTACCAATTCCCATACTTGATTTCTCTCGAATTCATTGAGTTCTTCTTGCATAGCTAATATCCATTCTGGATCTTTCAAAGCTTCTTCAATTTCTTTAGGTTCTGATTGAGATAGAAAACACGCAATCATTGCATCTAGTTGATGTCTTGTTCGAACGCCAGTTTGAGTATCACCAATTACTTGATCTTCAGGGTGATCTCTCATCCATTGATACGTGGGCGTTTGCATCACAGGGTCTATGTCTTGTTCGACTGGTTCTTCAAGAACTGGTTCTTGAATTTCTTCATTTGGATCAGGAACATGTACTTCAGGAGTGGTTTGTTGAGTAATTAGAAACTGAGACTGATCTGGATCTGAACATTCTAAAATTTGTAGTCTTCCAATGTCAACTATAACTGGTTCTGGCAAGACTGGTAACTGAGACTGAGAAACCTGTTCTGGTCTGTCTTCAGTTGTTTCACTAGGGAAGTTTGGTTCATCAAATACCATGTGAATTGATTCTTCATGCTTAAGTGTCCTTTTGTTTAGTACTCTAAAAGCTTTGCTGACACTTGAATATCCTAGAAAAATTCCTTCATCAGCTTTAGGCTGAAAAACATGAAGTTGATCCTTCCCATTATTGTGTATGAAACATTTGCTTCTAAAAGCATGAAAGTATGAAACATTTGGTTTTCTTCCATTCCAAATTTCATAAGGGGTCTTCTCATGTCTTTTGTTCATAAGAGCTCTGTTCTGTGTGTAACAAGCTGTGTTAACTGCTTCTGCCCAATATCTTTCAGGTAGTTTTGCTTCACAGATCATAGTCCTCCCAGCTTCTTTGAGTGTTCTATTTCTTCTTTCAGCTACACCATTCTTTGAGGTGTTCCCGTGGCGACCGATTCTTTGTAAGACACCATTCTCTTCACAGTATTCAATAATTACGCTGTTGAGGAATTCAGTTCCCTTATCTGATCTTATTTTCACAACTGATTCTCCTTCCTGATTCTGAAGTCTCTTGAGTAATTCAGTAAGTCTTTGTTTGGTTTCACTTTTCTTGGTTAAGAAAATTACCCAAGTGTATCTTGAAAAATCATCTACTACCACCAATGTATACTTCTTTCCACTGATACTAATTGGTGTAATAGGTCCAAATAAATCCATGTGTAGTAATTCTACATGTTTGGTTGTTGAATGCTGAGATTTGGTCTTGAAACTTGCTTTTGTTTGCTTTCCTTGTTGACATGCATCACATAATCTGTCCTTCTTGTATGAAATTTCTGGTAGTCCAATGACTAACTGCTTCTTAACAAGTGTGTTGATGTCATCAAAGTTAAGATGACTCAATTTCTTGTGCCATAGCCAACTGATTTTTGATTTGGTATGCACAAGCAAACAAGTTCCAGCAACGGCTGTTGTCCAATCTACTACGTACATATTTTCTTTTCATCTTCCGGCTAGGACAACTTGATATGCTTTCTCGCTGACGACAACGCAAAATTCTTTGTCGAAAGTAACTTTGTATCCCATATCACAGAATTGACTGGTGTTGAGTAGATTGTAGTGTAATCCTTCTACATAAGATACATTCTTGATTGTAAGTCCATTCCTGATTAAGGTGCCATAACCTCTGGTGTATCCAGGTTTGTCTTTACTTTCAAAATTAACCTTTGGTCCATCATTTGCAATAAAATTACTGAGAAAGTCTTTACTCTTTGTCATGTGTCTAGAGCAACCACTGTCAAAGTACCATATATCCTGCAATAAAGGTTAAACATTTTTAGGTACCCAACTCAGTTTGGGTCCATAGGGGTCAGTTGTCAGTACAACTCTGGGAATATATCCTTTTGCGATTCTTCGGATATTGTTGCACTTGTTTTCATATATGTAAGCCACACTCCTATAGTATCTATGTTTGGACTATGTCTTATTTATATGATCTCTCAGATCTTTTGACTGAAACTTATTTCCATGTTGCTTTCTATTATTAAAGCTAGAATGATAACCGTCATTCCTTCAGTACTGAGGTCTGAACTGACCTTGGTACTGGGACTTTTCCTGAGAACTGAGATTAGCCCTCTGCTGAGTCTTGGACTGAAACTTTTGATAGGTTTTCTGTCTCATTTGTATCTTCCATGTGTGCCATTAAAGCTGTGTCATCTGATAATCCTTCAGTACCAGCTTCATAATCTGACTCATCTCCAGCATGGAGTGCTCTTCTACCAACTCTTCTTGGTGGAGTCTTCTTGATCAGATCTGGACATTCAGCCTTATAATGTCCTGGCTTTTTGCAGTTGAAATAGAGATATTCATCGTCTTTTCTTTTCTCAGGAGTCCTCTTGATGAACTTCTGAGTGACTGGGTGTCCACTCTTCATTCTTCGAATTCTGTTCATCATTAGAGCCATTTGTTCTTCCATCTCATCCAATTCATGAAGATTGCTTGATGAGTTTTCTTGAATGTCATTTGATGTTTCTTGCGAGTCTTTGTGGTCTTTGGTTCCTCCGAGCTTTGATTATTGCGGTTGTACTTGTAAAATCTTCACTGAATTCATAAGCTTTCAGATCTGAGAAGATTTTGAAAGAATCCTCTATGTCAAGTCTTCTAGATTCTTCCATAACAGTGACCTTCATTTTCCAGCACATTGGTAATGCCTTCAAGATTCTTGTGTTGATAACTTTCTTAGAGTACTCAATCTTGAGTAGATCTAATTCATCCATGATAGCTCTGAATCTTGTTTCCATTTGGTCAATGGTTTCTCCAGATTTCATCTTGAAATTTTCAAACTTTTGTTTTGCAACAGAAATTTTGTTTTCCTTGATTGAATCTGTTCCTTCACAAACAAGTTGTAGTTTGTCCCACATTTTCTTGGCAGTTGTGCATTCTTTTTCCTTTAAGTACATGTTGCTGTCAAGAGTCCTGAGGATAAAGTCCATAGCAACATTATTGAGATTGTTTCGCTTGCGATCATCACTAGTCCATTCGGATTTGGGCTTTGCAACTCGAACTTGCTGACCACCAACAGTTTGCATATGAGTAATCTGAATTGGTCCATCAGTGAGTACATCCATCATTTCATCATGAGTAGCTGCTAGAAAGGCCTGCATACGACGTTTATATTCGTCAAATCTGTCCATATTGCACATAAGCATCTGTCTTGCATATTGATTGTTATCAGTGAGTAAGTGAAGATTGATTGTTTAACAACTGGAAATTGAGCTTTCAAATGAGAACAACTAGAGAAGATTTAGAGCAAATGATATTTTGTCAAAGAGAAACTGTTTCGATACCAATTGTAGGTATCGGAAATAACTGATGATCAGTTACTTCAAGCAAACAAACTGATACTTGAATTCAGTTCAGGATCTCTTCAACTTAGAAACACCGCTCCGATACCAATTGTTGGTCCCTTGGAAAGGCTAACACATGTTTAGGGGGGGTGAATAAACTTGTCCCTAAAACTGGATTTAAAACAAATTAAGGTTCAGTTAAACTTGTGTGGAGTTAAGCTGACTAAGCTGAGTATAAGTCAAACTGACTTAAGCTTAAAACTGAGTCAACCGGCAGCGGATAAAGGTTTAGCCTTTTTCTTGATCTTGTTATTCTCTGTGAAAACTGAGTGTAGTAAGCTGAATTCTGATGAATGTCAGTTTGTGAACTGTGAAGTATATAACAATCAATTATCAAATTGCTGTAAATAAATGCTGATTAAATAAGTAAGTGCGTAAAGTAAATAAGGCAGGTATTATAGAGGTTCCAGGTGGTGTAATCCTGTACGTCCTCTCTTCCCCTGTTGTGCGGAGGAAAATTCCACTAGAACTTCTTGAGGTGAACTGTTACAAAAAGTCCTAAACAATAGTCCTTGGCTAATCCCTAGCGTCACTATCTAAACAGTTGTAGAACAGGTAGAATTGTTGTTCTTCAATTCTTGGAACACTGATCCTTGGAGGGTTGAATTGCCTCTTCACCAGCTACCACCACAAACACAGTCTACCCGACTGCTTGTCACAACTGTCCTTGGCGAAACCTTCCCAGTTTGCTTCACAGACTAAAACCTTTGATGTAGAATTAAAGTTGGGCTGAGAATCAATAAATTGATTCTTGTTTGTGGTTCTTCAAAGTGTCTGATTCTTGATAAAATCTGTGTAGCTTGAACACTTGAAGAATTTCTAGATATGATCTTGTTATAGCGCAGAGATGATAGCAATTCGAATGATTAATGCACACGTTAATTCTTGTTAAATCTCTGTTTTCTTGTACATATTATCCTTGGTGCAAAAGTCCTCTATTTATAGTGTGAGGTCCAACGTTCATCTGGCTTCAATTCGAATTGTATCAACGTCTCTCTTGTATCGGCTATATTTTCTGACCGTTCTGCTGTGTCAGTAACTCATCCAATAAAATTGCTTCCTTTATAACGTTCGACTGTACGATCAGTTGTTGGATGGCTGACATATAAAACTGAGTTTCCTTATCAGTTTTATACTGAGTTTATTGTTAGTCAGTTTCTTAACTAACTTGGAGCGTTAACTGAGATTTTACTCTTCTTCAAATTTCAGTACTCCAGTTTTCATCAGATTATAATTGGCTTAATCAGAGTACACCATGACTCATTAACATCTAAGAATTCATTGTCCTTATGATTCTTAGGTCTTCATAAGAGATCTATAAAGTCAGTTCAGGTCACCACAATCTTGCCTGAAGTCCAACTTTACAGTCTCGACTAGTAATCTTCATAACTGAGTTTGAACCCTCAGTTCTTCAATCTTCAATAACTGAGTCAGTGTCCCTCAGTTCTTCAGTCTTCTATATAAGCCAACCGAGTCGTGTCCCTCGGCGAACTTATTTTCTTCGGTTTGATACTTGGTGTATTCGAGTCGGTTTATCCGTCTTAGTGATTTCCGAGTTTTCTAAATGACTTCCGAGTTTTCGGTTTTACGACACACTAATCGTTACGGTGCTTGTCTGATGTAACTTATACAAATATCAGACTCTAGTAAAACCTATACATTCAGTTCTAGACATCTTTTAGCTTTTCACTATAACAGTGGCTTCAAGGACTTCATCAATGGGGTTAAGATAATACTTTGAATAAATATGATGAATTATCATCAAAACATAAATTTTATTTCCAACAATTAACCTTAATCCTGAAGTGATTATAGACTCGTGCTTGTTTCTGTATAGGGTTTGATGTGTTCGTTAAGGATCGCTGAGAGGCGCGGTCCGAATCACTTTCACGTTGGCACTATTCTGGAATGAGTGAGAAGTGTGTGTCCCACAGATATGGAATCCATTCCTTCCTGTGGGAAGTAGAAAGACAATCCTCTTATTTGTTAATCCTAGAAACTGATCGATCCGCGGAGTTCATATTGGTTATGAACTAATTGATCATTAGTTGGTTAATGGTAAATAAGGCTAAGATGTATTGAAGAAGGTTTACGGAAATAATCCTGCTTCATTACGGATAGTCTATAGAAGGTTAGTTTATATGTAATGATTATATTAATGGACACTGATCGACTCGACTCGACGTTTTGAGAATAAGTTATATCTATAATCGATAGAGTTCAGTTTCAGATTTATGGTGGCGTAATTCCGGAATTAATAAGTTGAGTAGAAATATTCTGTTCGATGAATATTTTATTCATTTTATTGTAGCTATTGGTTATAGGTCCATGGTCCCCGGGTTGGCTCCTAACACGCGAGTGTTTTCTCGTTTTAAGGAACCTCGAGAATAAATTAAATAGTTGGTATATTTAATGAATATGCAATATTATTTATTTGGAAAATAATATGTAAAATAGAAAAGACATTTTGTATTAAAAAGTGGCGCCTATATTTAGTGATAAATTAGAAAAAGAACTTTTTCTAGATTATATCACATGTGTAATTAATTAATTATCTATTTGTTGGATAATTAATGGAAAAATATAGAGATTGATTTTTTGGGAATTATCTCTTATTTTGTAGCAAAAATATCTTTTCCTTATGAGAATAGGTTTTTGTGGTGTGAAAAGGATAACTCTCTTGACTAGTTATTTTCCTATATAAAGAGAGTTCCTCGCAACACAATACACACTTAATATTGGCGCCACATTTTAATAAAAAGAAGAGAAAAATTAGTTTCTCGTTCTAGTCATTATGAAGAGAAAAACTAGGGTATTTCTTGGGCATATTCGCGGAGGTTCTACGGCGAGGATCGACGTCCACCCGTCGTCGCTAGGAGATACAATCCGGAAGCTTGTGGCTTCTCCCTTTTGTCGAATTTCTCATCCTTTTTCCGTTGAGGTAAATCTACTAACCTTCTTTTAGATTGTTAATTAATTATGTGAATTAAAATCATGGTAAAATCGCATGCGAATTTAATTCGTAGCTTCCGCTGTGCGTGATCGAGCGTCTCGATCGGTGCTATGAATTAGATCTGAAGATCCAATCATGGATCGGATACGGATTCGGGTTTCCGTATATCCAGCAATTTCTTGTAGTGCTTGTTGGTGGTTGTTTGAGATTATTTTGTTTCTCTACACACCTTGGGATAGGCTCTGTGAGTTATGCTCTCACATGACCCCTTTTTGCAGTTTTTGTGTGTTGTTAAGCGTTTAGTGGCTGTTGTTTCTGGTAGCATATAACCTCAAGGGTCTTATGCTGCTTGGAATCAACAAATCTAACCTCTTTTCAACACTGTGTAGGAGTTCTCCTAGTTCTACTTCTTAGATTAGGATGCAATTTCTTGTATTTTGCATACCTTGGTAATATATATTTACCTTTAACAAAAAAAAAGGAGTATATATGTTAAGGGTTATTTTATACGATTTCTAATGATATATTTTATAATGATTTCCTCCACATTTATATAATTTGCATAGAAAATGAGCTTTTAATCGATTTATTGAGCAAGTGAGGTTTTAAACGGTTTAATTGCAAAAATGGTTGATTTATGTGTTTTATCGTTGATTTTATGTTTATTTGGATGTTGTTATACTTTGCAATGTTTTGATGTCTTGTAGATACATATTTTCGATCTAAAAGATGATTAAAATATGATAAGGTTTGGATTTTGAACACTTATATATCATTTCGAGTCATTAATTTCTAAGTTTTATCAAAATGTATAAGTAGTAGTTGTCTATCTATCCATATATATATACATATCTTCCAAGGAATAAAAATATTCCTTGGGCCCCCCCCAAATATTCCATTTGTCTTTTGTTTGTCCTCTTTTGTTTTTTTTTCTCTCGATGATATATATATATATATATATATATATATATATATATATATATATATATATATATATATATATATATATATATGTATGTATATATATATGTATACATATACTTGTATCGTTAAAAGCGTTGTTGTCGAAATACTTGTGGTTCGTTTCTTTGTGTTCAGATAAGAATTACTGCGGAGACGGAACTAAAGACTGAATCACGAGACGAGAGTTTTGCCTGACTGAAGCAAAGAGAATATTTGTTGGACAAAGAGAATATTTGGGAGACAAAGAGAATATTTGATGAAGAAGGCACATTTTGGAGTCCTAAAATATGGATTTTGAAGGATGGAAGAATATGCCACAAGCTTACAAGATCAACGGATCATTTTTCCAACGCACTTCTACCGTAACCTGTTTTCGATAGAAATTTGACTCGACTTAGAGGCATTTTCAGGGGACGACGTCTTGATGAAAGTTGTAGATATTCAAACGAGCTTTCCAACGCATTTTGAATCACGTCAATCGGAGGTCTACAACTCAAGTTATGATTTTATTTCCGAACAGCCGAAAAAACGGACGAATCGGGATATTTATTTATTACTCCAAGCCTCCCCAACAACCTTCCAAACCTATCCAACAACCTCCAAGCCTCCATAACAAACTCATCATTACCTCCCAAGCCTCCCTAACAACCTCCTAGCCTCCCTCAAATGATGCCTCCCTTATACACCTCCCATTATATATACACACCTCCATCACCACAAAAAAATACACACTACTATTCACCTAAAAAAAGAGGCAGCCGCACTTCTGAGGGGTTTCAAGGCCGATCACCCGAGCCTTGTGCTCGGGTGATCCGGGTTAGATTATGATGTCTTTTTCTCGTTTTTTTTTCATCGTTGATGCTTGAAGATCAACCCTTGTATAAACTATGTGAGTTTAATCTCTTTTTAATTTATTCAATCTCTAGTTTATTTTTATGATCTTTAATTTATCTTGTATCTTTCCATGAATTATGATGATATGTGTGACTAGATCGAGAGATCGGTTACTAATCGTTGTCTAACGTGATGAGAATCGTTGTTAGGCTAGATCACCATAGAAAGATAGGATCTTTAATCGTTAATTCGTGACAAGTTAATCGGTTAATTATCTAGGTTGTTAGATTCTAAAATACGAGAGTTAACTTGAATCTACACCTTCGTTTTGTATGGAATATTGGTCTCAACATTCGGAAGAGGAGAGATCGATAATTGAATTCACTAAGGAATTAGGAATTCATAGCTTGAGAAACGGATTCACTAAGAGATTAGGAATTTGTATCTCGTGTAAAGGTGAAACCACAATTTGAATTAAAATCATGAGATGAACTAGGATTGAGATCACTTAGTTTGTATTATGTTTGATCCCATGTATCTTTAGCTTAGGTCGTTTTTATTGTTCTTAGCTTAGATTTATCTTATTTGTTCTATGTTTGTTTTTCATTTATTTGTTTTCTTGAGTGATAATTTAGAGGAATTAATAAAATTAGATTCAACAGCCCAATTCCCTGTGGATCGACCCCTTACTCATTACGCTTTACTAGCAATTACCCGATATTCGGTCGGTTAGGAGTTAGTTTGCATATAGGTTAGGGTTTTATAAATTGTTATTGTTTAGTGATGCAAAATCCTCCAAACAAAATGGCGCCGTTGCCGGGGAATCGGTGTTTTGTTGAATTTAGTTGAGTTAATTTCTCTATTTTGTTACGATTTATTTTCTTTCAATAAAAGTAGCGTTAAACAAATTGAGAGTTTTTATTTTTGCCGTGTTTCGATGACCGTTGGGTTAAGAATGTGCAAAAAGTTTTTTTACTCGATTTGTGAAACGTGAAGTGTAATCTAATCTTAACCTTGTGTGCTCTATGCTAAAATTTGATGTGGCTGCTGTGATGTATGATTTGTTTGGGTTGATGATCTGCTGTGTTTTTCATGCATTCTGTACTTCTGTTGCAAAATTCGATGCTTGGACGGGCGTCCAAGTAAGTGAACGCTCGTCCAGCCCCTAACATGCAGGTGAACGAGCGTCTGGATTGTTGAACGGCCGTCCTGTGCAAAAAAGTATCAACTCTGTTCTGTTCTGTTTTCAAGACCAGACGGGCGTCTGTCTTCACTGAACGCCCGTCCGATCTGTTTTCATGGCAAACGAGCGTACGCCTTGTTGGACGCACGTCCGGGTTCCGAATTTCTCTTAACTTGATTTTTAATGCTTTATTTGATGTGGATAATTTCATACGAGCTTCGTGGCTAATTTCTTTTACGTAGATGTTCTGAACGTGCATGTTTACATCTTTCCATCTACGAATCCATGTTAAGTATTTGATTTATTTTTATATACATGATTCATCCATGCATGTTATAGCTAATGTCGGTTCTCGTATGCTATAACTGTTCTTAGTGTTATTTAGTAGCTAATGTCGGTTTCCGTATGCTACATATCGTTGTGATGAATCTTGTGAGCGTTAAGACTTATGTGCTTTCTTTTTATTTTTGTAACTCATATGGGTAGCTACTATCGGTTTTCCGTTGCTACCATCTTTGGCTTATGAGTTATATTTGTTTAGTATAGCTACTTGTTGGTTTTCCATAATGCTATCACCTCTTGACGAGTCTTAAGGCGCATCTACACTGCATGTAATGAATAGTACTGTCGTTTATCGTAAACTATCATTATTTGGTAGACGTTTATTACATACATGTTTCGTTGCAAATAAATGGGCTAGTTTTCTTTCTTTTATTTTCCGTTATTTTTGCATACCATTTAGATGCATATCACTTAGGTGCATTTCATCTAGTTGCATTTGTTTTTCTATTTTTTTTTTTTTTCTTTTTCTCTTTTATTCTTTTTAGAGTGTAGTTACTGTCGGTTTCCATAATACTACCTCGTTTTTTTTTCCCATGATGGTTACTGTTGGTTTTCCATATGCCATCATTATTTTATTATTGCATATCATGTAGATTGCATTGTAATATATTTTCATGTAGTTGCACTTAGCCCTACTGTTTTGTAATGTTCCATGTATATGTCCATCCTTATATGAGCTTAATCTGAAAAAAAAATCTCTATGACTTCTTTTCCATGTGTTTTACATGTATAACCCTTTGTTCCCCGAGATGTTTCTGTGTTTTTTCAAGTGGTGCAGGTACCATTCATCGCTGTTTTTGTCAAGCTACTTTGGAAGTCGTTCTTTGGAAAAGGACTCCATATGACATCACCATTGTTGTCCTCTTCACCACTCTTCGAATCAATACCAAATCGGCTAAGTCCCTAAATTTTTATTTCTGTACAACTTGAGGATAAGTTGCAATCTAAGTGTGGGGGAGGGGAATGATCGATATGTATCTACACTCATTTGCTTTATTCTATGCGAAAATGAGCTAAATTTTCAAAAAATTTTGTTTTGTCCCGAGTGAGCATTGCATGTCTTTATTTGAGTTTTATATCATTGATGCGTTATTTTGCATATTTAGTAAATTTAGTTGTTTCACCCAACACTATTTTTCACGTGCCATAGTGAATGATGAGCTATAAAATATAAAGCTATACCCTTTTTGGATTAGTGATTTTTGATTTTCTTATAAGTCGTGTACTTAGTGCTAACGTATATATCGTGAGATTTATAATAGTTTATGTTTAGATCCAGAGTATGATATACTGTGAATATCTGAAGGTTTGAATGTGATAAGTGAAACGTAACTAAAGTCTTTGAAAAAATAATAATAATGAATAAATTGTTTACTTGAGGTGTTATGCTCAGTGGTCATTAGAAAAAAAAATAATTTTTACCACTGCTAGCCAGAAATCTCTAAGTAATCACATAAATGGAATTAATTGTGTGTGTCGGAAGCTGGTCGATGATTTGAGTGCGGTAGGTCATATCTCGAATGTCCTATACCACTATGATGACCAAAAGCTCACGAAAGTCAGAAGAAGCTGCCTTATGATTTGAGTAAGGTAGGGTATATCTCGAATATCCTATTCTGCTATGACGGGCAATAGCTCATTTTGATGTGCGTTTAAATGAGAAAGTTAGTTAAATCAACTTACATAAGAAAGTGGTATGAATTGAGTGAAAGACTTAGTTATCGTATACCTTATCCCCAGTATAAACTGACAGATATGTTGTAGGGATTATCCTCTGAGTGTATCAGAAAGGCCCTAGATATATTCTATCATTCTTTTCGGGATATGTCACGTTTTGTAGGGTACATCTTATAAGTATCATTTATTACTAGCTTGAAGGGGGTATTAGCTAGTTTGCTTTGAATTTTTCAAGTTTGGACTTAGTGGAAGTTTTCTTTGGCTATGCACACACACCAGGGTGAACCTCTGATTTATTGAATATATGTTATATTTGCTGAGGTGTCTATTTTTTTTTTCAAGCCTTGATTCTTGTTTTGTTTTGCTCGGGACGAGCAAAAGCTAAGTGTGGGGGAGTTGTTAAGGGTTATTTTATATGATTTCTAATGATATATTTTATAATGATTTCCTCCACATTTATATAATTTGCATAGAAAATGAGCTTTTAATCGATTTATTGAGCAAGTGAGGTTTTAAACGGTTTAATTGCAAAAGTGGTTGATTTATGTGTTTTATCGTTGGTTTTATGTTTATTTGGATGTTGTTATACTTTGCAATGTTTTGATGTCTTGTAGATACATATTTTCGATCTAAAAGATGATTAAAAGATGAAAAGGTTTGGATTTTGAACACTTATATATCATTTCGAGTCATTAATTTCTAAGTTTTATCAAAATGTATAAGTAGTAGTTGTCTATCTATCCATATATATATACATATCTTCCAAGGAATAAAAATATTCCTTGGGCCCCCCCAAATATTCCATTTGTCTTTTGTTTGTCCTCTTTTGTTTTTTTCTCTCGATGATATATATATATATATATCTATATACCTATATATTTATGTATATATATGTATACATGTACTGTACTGTTAAAACTGTTGTTGTCAGAAATACTCGTGGTTCGTTTCTTTGTGTTCAGATAAGAATTACTGCGGAGACGGAACTAAAGACTGAATAACGAGACGAGAGTTTTGCCTGACTGAAGCAAAGAGAATATTTGGGAGACAAAGAGAATATTTGGGAGACAAAGAGAATATTTGATGAAGAAGGCACATTTTGGAGTCCTAAAATATGGATTTTGAAGAATGGAAGAATATGCGACAAGCTTACAAGATCAACGGATCATTTTTCCAACGCACTTCTACCGTAACCTGTTTTCGATGGAAATTTTACTCGACTTAGAGGCATTTTCAGGGGACGACGTCTTGATGAAAGTTGTAGATATTCAAACGAGCTTTCCAACGCATTTTGAATCACGTCAATCGGAGGTCTACAACTCAAGTTATGATTTTATTTCCGAACAGCCGAAAAAACGGACGAATCGGGATATTTATTTATTACTCCAAGCCTCCCCAACAACCTTCCAAACCTATCCAACAACCTCCAAGCCTCCATAACAAACTCATCATTACCTCCCAAGCCTCCCTAACAACCTCCTAGCCTCCCTCAAATGATGCCTCCCTTATACACCTCCCATTATATATACACACCTTCCATCACCACAAAAAAATACACACTACTATTCACCTAAAAAAAGAGGCGGCCGCACTTCGAGGGGTTTCAAGGCCGATCACCCGAGCCTTGTGCTCGGGTGATCCGGGTTAGATTATGATGTCTTTTTCTCGTTTTTTTTTCATCGTTGATGCTTGAAGATCAACCCTTGTATAAACTATGTGAGTTTAATCTCTTTTTAATTTATTCAATCTCTAGTTTATTTTTATGATCTTTAATTTATCTTGTATCTTTCCATGAATTATGATGATATGTGTGACTAGATCGAGAGATCGGTTACTAATCGTTGTCTAACGTGATGAGAATCGTTGTTAGGCTAGATCACCATAGAAAGATAGGATCTTTAATCGTTAATTCGTGACAAGTTAATCGGTTAATTATCTAGGTTGTTAGATTCTAAAATACGAGAGTTAACTTGAATCTACACCTTCGTTTTGTATGGAATATTGGTCTCAACATTCGGAAGAGGAGAGATCGATAATTGAATTCACTAAGGAATTAGGAATTCATAGCTTGAGAAACGGATTCACTAAGAGATTAGGAATTTGTATCTCGTGTAAAGGTGAAACCACAATTTGAATTAAAATCATGAGATGAACTAGGATTGAGATCACTTAGTTTGTATTCTGTTTGATCCCATGTATCTTTAGCTTAGGTCGTTTTTATTGTTCTTAGCTTAGATTTATCTTATTTGTTCTATGTTTGTTTTTCATTTATTTGTTTTCTTGAGTGATAATTTAGAGGAATTAATAAAATTAGATTCAACAAACCCAATTCCTCATGGGATCGACCCTTACTCATTACGCTTTACTAGCAATTACCCGATATTCGGTCGGTTAGGAGTTAGTTTGCATATAGGTTAGGGTTTTATAAATTGTTTTTGTTTAGTGATGCAAAATCCTCCAAACAATATACTTATGATAAATAACATTTCCTCGATGAAATGAGCAATATGCTTAAAAATGATGAGATATGTCCATTCCTAGAAGAGAATTTGACCAATATTATTTGAATGAGTCATGAAATGATATATGTACTATATTATATAAAAGGCGTCATATTAGACAAGTCCATTTTGTGAAGTGAATGCGATCAGATTAAACATTTAAGATGCATCAATCCGTTCCGTGAAGTGAACGCGACAAAATGAAATATTTGAGATTTATCCCATTATACAAGTTAGTTTCCAGAAGTGAACATGACTGAATCTATATACCGCCGTTACCGTGGTTAAAATTGTGTTATTAAAGACATCATAATAAATCCCACCGGAAGTAGGTGATGACATGTGAATGAAATAAACATTGATGCAACCCGGTGTACTGTCAAATCATTTTGTTATTTGAATGAAATATATCACCTGAAGATGATCATTTCTCTTGTGATATATATAGATGACCAGAAATTCATCTAACGCTCCTGAAAGGTTGCAGAAATGAATATGAAATTCATAGAGATAAAATTTGGACCTGAAGTTTGAAACTTAAAAGTTGAAAAAGGCCGTAAGCCAAAAAGATGATATATTATCCATGAGGGACATGGCAAAAGCCTCATTTTCTGGAAAAAAAAAAGAGGAGAAAATTTGTCCACAAGAAGTGAGACATTAGTAAAGCTAACTACCAGATAAAATATTTATTCACGTGACGCGAAAAGTCACTTGTTATGCACCGGTGGTATGATAACATACCCGATGAAACTTGATAAAGCTTTATAAAAGACATCAACCATGAAATAAATCGTGATATCATGGTCATCATAAAAATGATGTGAATATAATGAGCTTTGTTAACTTTCCATTTCTCAAACAAATTTATTGAGTTATAAGGATATCCCCTAAAGTGGATATCAAAATGAGGCAATGAATCAAAAAGATATTAATCATCGAAAAAGATAATATACTTCTCCCCGATTAAGTAAATATATCGTAATGTTTGTCCATATACTCATATAATGGGATATCAAATTCAAATGTTGAATCCCACGGTTATTGAAAACTTAGTGTATAGAAATTGTGATGAAAATATTTCCGAGATACATTTAAGTATTAATTAATATCCACATCTTTAATTTATTCACAACAATATACTATTTGTGTGAATACATTGATAAAATCGAATTAGGATTGGTTAACTCGCTACGTCATTACCTTCTGTAAAAAGAAAAAACAATTTTGTTTTACGTCAGCAGACAGCCTAACCAGCCCCGTAACTGTAAAATAAGAAGGGAGATAGAAACCTCCGTTGGCGTCTCCTTCCCCCCCAGTTCAGCTAAAGCTGGACACTTTTTGCTATTTGCAGCTGGCAGATGCTAATTTTTTTTTACTTGTATGTAACAATCAAACGAATGCTTCTTATTTGGCCAGAAGAAAACAGTTAAGCTTGATCGGGGGTGACCTTTGGTGATAGGTAAAAACAATAAACTTTTACCCTTTTTTTTTTTTTTCTGGTTTAGACACCAGTTCATTGAAAAATTCTGCAGCGGTTAGAGAGGAAAAAGACAACTAAATTGCAGCGTTGAAATGGGTTTTGAAGGGGTGGATTGGTGAAATTTCGGAGACAACTGGGGTTTTGGTCTTGGTGAGATGACTTTTTTCTCTTGCTGTATTGGAGGTTCTGAAAGGTCAGCTCATTGCTACTTCTGATTGATTACTTCCTGCAAAATTTTTTTTTTCTTTTTTGTGTAATTTTGATTTATGCACAACAATCCAATAATTTAAACATAAAAATTCTTTGATGTCTAGATTTTGGGGTCTTTTATTCCGATTATTTGTCCGTAAACATCAAGTCAAGTGAGCTAGAAATCCGACATTAACAAGAATAATTTTTTTATTTTTTTTTTGATAGTTAGTGTGTGAAATTGGTGCAGAAAAGGAGAGAAGAAGCAGTCAACGTGGAGAATATTTTCTTTGAAGGAACTGCATTCTGCTACAAATAATTTCAATTATGATAACAAGCTTGGAGAAGGTGCATTTGGTAGTGTCTATTGGGGTCAGCTTTGGGATGGGTGTCAGGTAATTACTCATGTATTCAACTCTTTAATATTGTGGAATATCAGTGTTATTAGTTTATTGCTTAGTGGTCCTTATAGTTGCTGAATTGAAAATGGAAGAGGTGTGAGTTTCTTTGACACTAATGTTCTTTAAGAGCAATGAGAGTTATAACTAAGATTTAGGTTTTTGTGAAGCATTTGTTGTTTGTTTGTTGTAATTGTTAATTGGTCCTTTTGAACTTATGTTTCCATGAAATGGGCCAATGAACTATAATGTTCTCTCCAGCTTGTAAGCTAGTTTTTTTTTTAGTTTCACTCATTCTGTGTTTCAAGAAGGAAATTGCACTCTCGGTAATACCTTTGAAACAGCAGACTATATGTTTCTTACTATGAAGGGGATGAGAAAGTAAAACTATGATGAAGTGAGAATTAAGCTATACAAATCTCTTTTCTTTGAGAATTAAACTATGTTCTGGTTGTTGTGGGGGTAAAATTTGGAAATCATGCTTTGGTATATATATTTGGAGAAGTTCGTTTGAAAGTGTCTGGACCGTAGCTCTTTCACCTTCGAACTTGATTTTTTTGAACCATATTGTTCAATCTTTTTGTTGATATAAGAAAAAAAAGGAAAAACTGTATTTTAACAATTCTTCAGTATTTTGAAAACTCTGTTCTATTTATTCACATAGATGTAGATAAGTTTTATCTGATAATAGTTGTTGTTTTCTTGAGGGTCTATTTTCCCCCATGCAAGATAGGAAATTTAACTTTTGATTGTCTTAGTAATAGGCTCTGGTGTGTGGTTGCATTAATTTGAGATTTTTGCCATAAGTTTATGTGTACCAGAGAAGTGATTTCATGGATATTGTGAAGAAACTGCAAAATAAAACAACTGTCTAATAACAGTAATTGGCGGAACCTTATGCAATCGGGCTTTTCAAAACTTCTACTGATTTTATCATCAAGAGGGTTTCTATTTTTTTTCGATTTTCTCCATGGTCACCCGGCCTGGGTCACAAAGGCGACCAGATGACTCCTCGTCTTGGTGTCGCCTAGCCCTTTGATAACTATGGGCAGAAGAGATTTTTCTCCTGAATAAAATCTTCACTCATTCTATCCTCTGCCCCTCTTGTAAATAACAACCTTCTGTCCAACTGTGCAAAAGGGCGGTATCTTGAATGCGCAGTAAAGATTGTCTGGTAGACGTGAAAGATTTACTGTAATTTGGTCTGATTCTGTGCCCTTTCGAGAGATTTGGAACATACGAGCTAGAAGGATTTTTCAGTTTTCTGAAGAAACTGTTTGTTTCTGTACATTAAACACAGCCTATTCAAGAATTAATCATAGTTCCTTCCAGATTGCTGTCAAAAGGTTGAAGGTTTGGAGCAGTAAAGCAGACATGGAATTTGCGGTGGAAGTTGAGATGCTGGCCAGAGTTCGTCATAAGAATCTCTTAAGCCTGCGTGGTTATTGTGCCGAAGGACAGGAACGACTCATTGTATACGACTATATGCCTAATTTGAGCCTACTCTCTCATCTTCATGGTCAACATTCTGCTGAATGCCTTCTTGATTGGAATCGACGTATGATTATCGCCATTGGTGCTGCTGAGGGAATTGCGTAAGTGTTTTTAAGTTTCTGTCCCCTTCTACTTAGTGCTGCAAACGAACCGAGTTGTTTGCAAACAAGCTCGTGTTTAGCTCGGTAAAGCTCTTGATCGTTTGTTTGTGAGAGATAACGAACCGAGCTCAAACTAATAATCAAGCTCGTTTTATTAACGAACGAACACGAGCCAAGCTCGCGAGCGCTTGATTAAGTTCGCGAGCCATATATCATGTATATACATTTCACCTGTTGAAAGTTGAAAAGGAAAAAAAATATACTACTATTAGGATTTTGTGTTTGTTTAATACACAAACGATCACGATCTCGAATTCAAACAACATGTGTTTGGTTTCGCTTGGCTCGTTTACAGATATTGGAGACGGGGGCGGACGCAGGATTTCGGGTAAGGGGGGGCAATAAAATTTTTAAAGGCAAATAAAAAATTTAAGGGCGGGCAAACTATATGTATCGTACAAATTTTAGTGTATTTTTTTTCGGATCGAGGCGCTTTGCCCCCCTATTGAGAAGGAAAAAAATTATTACTTAACGAGCGAAACGAGCCGAGCTCGAATATTACACTTCTATAACCGAGCCGAACCCAAACATGATCTTCTGTTTGTTTAACTAACGAACAAACACGAACATGTTCGTTTGATGAACATTAAGTATTTGGTTTGGCTCGGCTCGTTTACAGCTCTCTCTACTCTACTCTGTTTGTTTCCCACTGTGTAGTGTACTCATGTTTCAACACATTTCAGCTATCTACACAACCATGCAACCCCGCATATAATACATAGAGACGTCAAGGCCAGTAACGTATTGCTCGATTCAGATTTCCAAGCACGAGTGGCTGATTTTGGGTTTGCAAAGTTCATCCCGGATGGTGCAACACATGTTACCACGAGAGTAAAAGGCACACTCGGCTATCTTGCTCCGGAATACGCGATGTTGGGAAAGGCTTCAGAGAGTTGTGATGTTTTCAGCTTTGGGATTCTTTTACTTGAGCTTGCTAGTGGCAAGAAACCCATTGAGAAGCTTAATTCTACATCTAAGCGTACGATCACTGATTGGGCTTTGCCTTTGGCATGTCAAAGAAATTTCACCGACCTTGCAGATCGAAGGCTATATGGTGTTTTTGATCTGGAAGAATTGAAAAGGGTTGTTCTTGTTGCGCTCGTTTGTGCTCAGAATCGGCCCGAGAAGAGGCCAACTATGCTTGAAGTTGTTGAGTTTTTGAAAGGAAACTCAAAAGAGAAGATTCTTGCTATAGAAAATGATGCAATGTTTAGGAACACAGAGTCAGCGTCTTTGGCCGAGGAGAAGCAAGTTCAAGAAGAAGGTGAAGAACAAGTCAATAAGCAATTAGAAGAAATTGAACGAGTTTAATTCTGGTTTTGGAGATCATTGCTTGATATGTACGTTTAATTCTTTTGGAATTCAATCGGTTGATTGATATAGGTTACATTTATTGGTGAATGGTTTACTAAGGTAGTGACACACTGTAGTATCCTATTTTCCTTGCATTTGCATCAGTATCTTCTAATAAATGATCTATTTTGCATGCTTAAACATCCTTTTTTTCTTTTTCTTTCTATAAATTGTCTATCCATAAACAACTGAATCAAAATATTTATTATACTAGGATTTAGGATTTAATGTTCGTCAGAGGTTTTTACGCCACTCTAAAGAGGAAGAAAAAAAAAGAAATACGAACAACCGAGCTGGTCGTATTATATCGACTTTCATGCTAGTTCTTGCTCAAGCATGAAAGTTCCATTTCAGGGAAGGATGGCGTAACGTAATACGATACTTTCTGTTTTGTCGAACCCTCTTTTGGTCTCAGGTTTTGATGGTTTGTACGGGCTAAAAATTCGGTACATTCCGTTTTGTTTCTCATTCCAGTCTCGTTGACGTTGAATGAGTCTTTTTTTTCACATGTCTTCATAGGCAAGTGGGGTTGTGCACTCCAACCTATCACATCAAGGTGACAGGATTCGAACCTATGACCCCTTGTTCCCAAAACAGATGTGCGGATCAGACTGCATTACACTTTGTCACACCACCCCGGAGCATATAGATCCACCCGATTGATGAACACTCAAACCGAACTCGCCCTGGACACAGGGATGCAAGAACCAATCCGAGTAATCCGCCACTTTTTTTTAATCTGCCTCCAGTATGAGCAAGATAAGGCGTCGCTAAAAAGACGTATAATGATTGAACTGATAGGGCAAGAAAGTTTTAGGGCATCAACCCTAACAAACTTTATGCTTTCCAGAGAATCAAACAATGCTGAATGGTGAGAAAGTTAATGGGTATCACCCATAGCAAACTTTCTACTTCTCAGGAAATTACCATTAGACCACTTAGTTTTTCATTCATTCGTCGCTTTTTCACATGGATCCAATTACTCCCACAATGCTTGAAACATTCAAGTGGTTCTACAATAGTGTAAACAGAACAGAAGTACCAAGTCTCCGGTTATAGGTATATGGCCTCAAGCCAACCTCTTGTTATTAGAATCATGTATTGTCCTTTCAAAATACTATAAGTTATCAATCACCCCAACAAACTGTAATGTCTTCATGTTCACAATGGATCAATGGTTAAACCATACCCCCACTACATTTTGTCGGATTGATATTTTGATATGCTTTAAGTAGTATTTATCAGCGTTATCCCCAACAGCCAATGTTGGATGTGGTCTGATTGTATGAGATAGTATCTTATTTGACTAACTTTACTTTAAAGTCCGAGGTTGTTATTTAAACATTTCTTTGTCCAACCATCACTTTCTTATCTTTAAAATTACATAACAAACATTTAATCATATTATTAAAGAGAAGAAGCAAAAGAATTATTAAACTTATGATTATAATAAATAAGAAGAGACCAACCCTATAAAGCACAAGCAGGACATAAAACCCTTGAACGGCGATTGAACAACGATTTCCTTCTCCGATCGTCCTATCCGATCTGATGGCGGGACTACCCCCATAATCCACCTCAATTCCTCTTAAGCGTCTTACGCTCAGCTATGCCCATGTAATAAGCTGTGGTGTGTCGTCCTCCTTCAAGGCGGAAACCGTACGAGCCACTGCCTTCAAGGGTGAGCCGTCCATCATCATCCCCTCCGATGCTGAAGCTGCTATGGCCTCCGGTTCCCATAAGTCCTTCGTCGGAAAATTCTCCCAGGGTTGGCCCCCACTTGAATCCATCAAGAAATTTCTCAGCATCCAAAATTACAAAGGTAACAACACTCTAGGGCTTTTAGACAATAAATGAAAGCATTTGCATCGGTATCTTTTAATAAAATAGCTATTTTGCATGCTTAAACATCCTTTTTCTTTTACTTTCTATAAATTGTCTATCCATAGGCAACTGAATCAAAATATTTATTATACTAGGCCCTAATGCTTGTTAGAAGTTTTTTTACGCCACTCTAAAGAGGAAGAATAAAATGAAATACGAAGAACCGAGCTGGTCGTATTATATCGAGTTTCATGCTCGTTCTTGCACCAGCATGAAAGTTCCATTTCAGGGAAGGACGACGTAACGTAATATGATACTTTCCGTTTTTGTCGAGCCCTGCTTTGGTCTCTAGTTTGATGGTTGTATGTGATAAGAATCTGGTACATTCCGTTTTGTTTCTCATCCCGGTCTCGTTGACGTTGAATGTGTCCCTTTTTTTGTGCACCTGCCTTCGTAGGCAAGTTGGCCTCACTTCAGTCCAAAACAGATGCGTTGACCAGACTGACTACACCTTGTCTCACCACCCCGGAGCATATAGATCCACCCGATCGATGAACACCCAAACTGAACTCGCCCTGGGCACATGGATGCAAGAACATATCCGAGTAATCCGCCATTTTTTTTAATCTGCATCCAGCATGAGCAAGATAGGGCATCGCTAAAAAGACGTATAATGTTTGAACTAATATGGCAAGAAAGTTTTAGGGCATCACCCCTTACAAAATTTCTGCTTTCCAAGGAATCAAGCAATGTAGAATGGTGAGAAAGTTTATGAGCATCACCCATAGCAAACTTCCTACTTCTCTGGGAATTACCATTAGACCACTTAGTTTTTCATTCATTCGTATCTTTCACATGGATCCACTTACTCATATAAGGCCTGAAACATTCAGGTTGTTCTACAAGAGTGTAAACAGAACTAGAGTACTAAGACTCCATTCATATAGGTTTATGGCCTTAAGCCAACCTCTTGTTATTAGAATCTTATATTGTCCTTCCAAAAGACTATAAGTTATTAATCTCCCCAACAAATTGTAACGTTTGCTTGCCCACGGTGGATTAATGGTTAAACCATATTCCCACTACATTTGGTCGGATTGATTTTTTGATCTGCTTTAAGTAGTATTTATTAGCGTTATCCCAACATCAATGTTGGATGTGGTTTGTTGTATCGATAGTAACTTCCTTGAGTAATTTTACCTTAAATTCCAAGCTTTTTATTGAGACATTTCTTTGTCCAACCATCACTTTCCTATCTTTAAAATTACATAACCAACATTTAATCACATTATTAAAATATTTTACGAACACTCACCATCTGAACGCGTATACAAAATCTCTAGTTCTGCATTCTAGCACAAGTACTAAGCGCCATCATTTGAGGAAGTGGAATTAACTTACTTCACTCCTTATCCACAAGTTAATAAGCATATTCTAGGTAGACTTCTCAGCATTACATAATAATGTAAGTCGCTATCTTGCAACAAATATCTTCATTGAGTCAAGCAGTGTATTGTAGCATATCAATAACCATATGAGGTAATCCATGGTTTATCCTTTTAGTGAAATAATTTCACCAAGAGGTGGGCCGAACATTGGTGCTAAATACTATGTTATAGCCTATGTATGAGCATGTAATACTCGTTTCTCTGGTCATATCGGAGATTCCTCCAAATATTTAGAGAAACTTATCAGAGTTTCAAGTAGTTATCAGACCACACAAAAGCTCCCACTAGCTTAAATCTGAAACTTGTTAGGAACATGTTATTATGTTTTGCTGATGGCCATACTAGCTGTTATATCAAGCCTGAAATAAGCTAGAAATCTTTGTATAAGTCTTTACTTAGAGTCTGGCATGTTGTATAAGTTGAGTCAGACAAGTATTGTACTAGTTGGTAGAATGGCTAAGTAAAACAGAAATCCGACAGAGTAAAACCGGCCAGGTACTAGCAGATAAGCATGAAGACATATGGTCTGACTTATAACTAGGGAAGTCTGTGATGACCTTGGATAAGTCTAAGTTATATTTCAAGTGATGAAATTCATTGTTAAATATGGTGTACACTGATCTCACCCAAATCAAGGATCAGTGAAGTACATGGAATCTTATAAACTCAAAGAAATCAAGAAAGCAGTGAACCGGAAAAGTAAACTGACTATCGGCTGAGTAAAGACAAAGAAGTGAAGGAAGAACTAAACAACTAAGTCAACAGAAACACTCAACCGTTCAAGCAACAGTCAAGTAAAGGAACAGCTGAGTAATGTATATCACTTATACTTTTTTCAGAACGTGAGATAACAAGGAAGATTCAGAGGATCAAGCATTAAATGCATAATCAATCAAGAATCAAATCAAAGACGGATTTTGTGATAGACGCTTGGAGAAAATCCGGATCACTGAAATCAAGAAGAATATTATTAAGGGGGAATCAAGAATTAAATCAAGGATCATTCCCCACATTAAATAGCCAAAGGACGAAAATTCAAATAAAGGATTATCAAGGCTTAGAATAGAAGGCATTGACAGACAGGAAAAACAACGATTGAATCTGAAAAGAACAAGCGGAAACTCAGTCAAATTGAAAAGCCTTCTATCTGAACTTAAAGGAAAAATCTAGAGACCAACTCAGTAACTAGAACTCAAATTCCACATCAAGTACTGAGATTGATCAATAGAATCTGTGAATCAAATTCACACCAGTCAAGCAACTGAATTAGAGCCATCTGAGAAGGAGTTGTGTTTGTGATAGCTGCTAAATGATTTGTTCTCAAGGAGCTGTGTTGAAGACTGAGTCACTGAAGCTTTTGAAGCAAGGGAGTGAGAGTCTTGGAGATTGTGAAGCTTGTGTAGCCAAGCACAATCTTGCTATTGTATTAGTGAAAACAATAGTGAATTCCTCCAATCATCACAGGAGAAGAGTGGATTAAGGGATTACACCACCTTGAACCACTATATACCTTTGTGTCTATTTTATTTTCAACACTTTACTTTACTGCACTTACTTTATTGCATATTATATTTGTGACTGCATATCCTACTTTGAATTAACACTTTAAGAAGGGACTTATCCGCTGCCCAAAAGCTTTTATGTTGAGAAAAGTTTTTGAAACTCCAGTATAGCCATTCACCCCCCCTCTGACTATACTTTTACCTTCTCTGGGACCAACAATTGGTAGCAGAGCAGTGTTCCTAGTATAAGAACCTGTTCAGATCTGATTTCTAGTAACAAGGAGATCACGTATTTTCAAAGTAGTCTTCAAATCTGTGATTTCTAAAAATATCTCTAATTTGTACTTTTGGATTCCTCTAGTTTCATGTATAAAGTACCTGTATTCAATGTTAATAATCTTGATATATAAAATAAGAATGTTGTCTCATCTTGCAACAACTCATGAGGAGATGCTGGATGTAATCAATGATAGCCCAATCAAGATCAACACTGTGATAGCCACGGGAGAAGATCAAGGAAAGGAAATAGACAAGTCCAAGAAAGATTGGACAAAGGATGATAGAAGAAGAGAAAATCTCGACTTTGTTGCAAAAGATATGATCTTGAAGACTCTGGACAGTAATATGTTCATGAGGATCAAGGACTGCAAAACAGCAAAGGAGATGTGGGATAGATTAGCATTGGTCAATGAAGGATCAGAGGTAGTCAAGGAAAACAAACTTGTCTATTGCAAAACAGAAATTTGAAAACTTCAAAATGAATACTGGTGAATCAATTGATCAAATGGATAACAAATTCTCAAGTATCATCAGTGAACTACAACAACTTGGACACACATACCCGTAGAAGGAAGTTTGTCTAAAAATCTTGAGAGGTCTACCTGAAAGATGGAAGATCATCACATCAGTACTCAGATGAACAATAAATCTCACAAACACCGATACGTTGACTCTGATGTCTCAATTAAAGGCCCATGAATTTGAGTTAAACGGTGAAGACAGTGCACCAGCAGAGGCACACAAGGCCAGTGCACTGGTTGCACCCCAGCAAAGCAAAATGGCTGATACAAGCAACACAGAGACACGGGAGCTAAAAGAACAAATTGCTTTACTAATTAAACGTTTTGACAGGTTTAGGTAGAAGAAACAATTCAAGGGAGATTCATCATCAAACAAGAGGTCAAGCTCAAGCAAAGACATGAAGAAAAAAGATGATGAATACAGATGTTTCAACTGCAAGAAAAAATGTCACTTCAAGGCAGATTGTCTTGAAGAAAAAGACAAAGATGAGGAATAGAAAAAGTACAAAACATCAGAAAAGAGAAAAAGGCAAGAAGGCACTTAAAGCTGAAACCAGCAGTGAAAAGGCTGATGAATCATCTGATAATGATTCAAATGATGCTGAATCTAACAGCTCAGACAATGACAAAGCATATCTATGCCTTATGGCTAAGGAAATTGATGAAACCGAGGTAATATCTAGTTCATACTCATCAAGTGCATCCACATATGACACTGCACAATCTTTTACTCTTCATTTGGATTCTGCTAGCCTAATTCAAAATCTCATGAGTAAATTTGAAGAGATTCAAACAAATCATGAAATTCTAGAACAAGAATGTGAGAATCTAAGAGAAGAGAACAAACAATTAAAAAAGGAACTGGATGGACTGAAAGCTGAACCAACTAGTAAGGAAGTTCACTCAACTGATCAACAAGCAGCAGATGATCACTCATCTGATGTTGAAAGACCAGCTGAGAAAATATCCCTACCAGTTATGAGCACCACTACACCACTCAATGCACCAGCTTACAAACCCCCAAAAAGGTTTGGATCCAGATCTGGTATTGGCTACAACAGTCAAGATGAGAAAGGAAACAATGGACAACACAATTCTGAATCAAGGACTGAAACTGGACTTAAATTCTAGAAAAGGACAGACCATGGTTACAACTATTCATCCTGCACCGGTGAAGTCAAAACCAAGTGTAGTGAAATAGCAGAGTAACTCATCAAACCAGACAATTAGGCAAAGGCCTACTGAAAGGTAAGGGAAGACTTTACCCTTCAGAGGATGATTGGAATGTTGCACCCCCAAAATACAAGAAGAAACCATTTCATACAATGCAACATGTGTTTAGGAAAAGCCAACTAAGGCATGTTCCTGGACACAAGAAGCAATATGATGATAAATTTCTCTTGCATATTGGAGAGTTAAAAAGGATGCAAATACACCAAAAGTATATAAAAGTATCAGAATACCTTTAGTAGAAATATTAGAAGTTATTCTACCATGCCTTATATATATGAAGTTGATGACTTCAATTATCCAAGAAGAAAATCTTTTGGATATACACTTGGAGTAGGAGGCATGACTGCTAACAGGTATGAACCCAAACATTGTTGGGTACCTAAACATACTTAATTTGTTTTGTAGGATTTCTGGTACATCGACAGTGGATGTTCCAGACACATGACAGGGAATAAAGAATGGCTGACCAAATTTAAAGCTTTTGATGGACCCAAAGTAACATTTGGAGGCAAAGAAAACCCCGGCAATATTAAGGGGGAAGACACAATGCTCAAGAACAATTTGAAGATTCAAAATGTAGCTTATGTTAAAGGATTAAATTTCAATCTTCTAAGCATCAGTCAATTCTGCGACAAAGGCTAATGTCAAGAAGAATGAATAGATTATGATGAAACCTTTGCACCAGTGGCAAGATCGTTGCGCCTGTCAACGGTATGGAAGTGGTAATTATTGCAAAAATTATCCACCAACATCTCAAGCTCCGAAACGTGGGGCATTCAAAGGTTGGTTTTCTCTAGCAAGACTTAAATGCTCGGTGGATGAAGATTGGAAAGAATGCAAGAGTAGCAAACAAAAATGACAACTGTCTTCGATCTGCCTTAACGAAACCCTTTAACGAATTTAGTGCCCTTATTGGAATGAATATTGAAGGAAAGCTAGGGGCAAAGAATTCCATGATAGAGGCTAGAATACGCCTCATGGGAATCATTTACGATTGTCTAGAGTTCAATTGGGCAACCTATTTCTTCTTGAGAATCAGGGAGCGAATCCAGGGAGAGGCCAATGCAGCTAAAAAGGGAATAGCAGAAGGCAAGAAGAAAAAGGGGATCTTCTGGGTAAAGAAGTCTATGGGATTCAACTACACTATCTGTTGCAATGTCTACAAATACCTATTGTCAAATCCAAAAGCTGCATGACTCCAAAGTCATGTTTACCTATGTCAAACAACAAAATACATCAGAAGGTGGAAAGAGAAAGCAAACAAGAAGCAACACATCTAGCCAAAGAAAGAAACAAAAAGTTCAAAGAAATCTGGACAAAGAAGAGTTTAGAAAATTAGTAGATGAAGAAGAGGAAGAGGAAATAGAAGAAGAACCAGGACAACACGAGGAATAAGGTAGTGGTGATGATGTCCAACTTGAAAATGAAGAAGTTGAAACAGAAAATAGATATGATGATGAGACTCCAGAAGAACCAGCAAACATATCTGAAAGAGATATTGATGGTAGAATTGCTGCATACCTCGAATGGAAGGAGGTAAATTCAAGGCTTCAACTTTACAATTCTGAGCATATGTTTGCAGAAGAAGACTGGCTCTTTAGCTTTCCTAGGCATCACAACCCTAGTGGGTGTACTTGACGAATCACCACTTTGGGACATGAAAGATGCAGCAAAGGCAAAGATGCATCAGACTTTTGATGAAGAAAGCGGCAAATGTGAGGATAATGATGGTGGTGATGACCAGAACGATGATGATGATGTTCAAGATGATGCTAATGAAGAGACAGCAGATGTGTTGGACTTATTTTTAAGTTTTAGTGATGAGTGCCAGACTATCTATTATAGAGCAAAGGCAATAAGTTGTCAAGATCAAATGTATAGGCTTATTAGAGTTTGATCTTGTATAGGTTTGATCAAACAAACACTGTAAAAGGTCAGCTGACTTTCATCGGCAGATATATCAGTAGGGTACCTGTGTCAGTAGACTAGTTTAGGAACCTGCTGAAGAGTGAAGGCTGAGGGCTCAAACTCAGTTATTGAAGGCTAAGGGATCAAACTTAGTATTTAAAGTCAAGGATATGGAATCAGAATTTAGGGAAGTCGTGATGACCTAAATCGATTACATATACCTTGTGTACAAGGTCTAAATTCCACAAGTTAAGTGGTGATTGGAACTTATTTATATTCAAAATGGTGTAATCTAACATCATAATAAAAAGTTAGATATAAGAGAAGTCGACGAGTTGTTTCTATAAACACGAAACTCGGATCACTTGATTGATATGTATTTCGACGAGCTAATACCCACAGGAACCTGCTGATATATATTTTGAGTTACTCAAAGGTTACATTGGAAGAATACAAGGATAAGGATAGATAACAACCTCTGATTTTATCAAACAAATCAATGGTTAAGATTAAAAGGACGTTGGAAAGAAACAAAGCTTTATCCAATGGTTACAAGTCAAAGGGTGGACAGTCTGAAAACTGACAAAAAGCAATCTGACAGTGTCAATACTATGAACAATGACATAAAGCAAGTCAAATGGGACAAATCTGAAACGGCTATGTTTGAATTTCAAACATAAGTTACACGGATTCCTACCTATAAATAGAGGACTCCTAATTCAGATACAAATGATGAAAATTAAGGATCTATCTTGAGCTATCAGATTTAAATCGATTAAACACCCTACTGACCCTACTGAGCATAAAGCTACTGATCCAGTAAACATCTTCAAGTGTAATCTGCTTTCAAGCTACATCAAGTTTACACACTTGAAGACCTCAAGCTGCTGATCATATCATCCTGATCAAGTTGCTGATAGCTGAATCACTTACTTGATTCAAACCATAGTTATCAGACCCGGCCCGGTCATTGACCCGGAAAAGACACCGGGTCACCGGGTCAGTGGTTCAACCGGTGGGTCAGTGGTTCAACCGGTGGGTCACGTCATATACTTTAAAAATATAATTGAATATTCAAAACATAAAATACTCCATAAAATAAAATATGACAAGCATAATTATTTTCAAAATACTCCAATAAACACAATTACAAATTAGACAACATAAAATACTCAAATGATTATCTGTTGTGCAAGTTAAAGCGCAAACAATTAGCATTTTCCTTATGTAAGTATTGTAGCTACTGCTACATTTTCATACATTCCTAAAAAAACACAACAATACATTCAATCCATAATGAAAACAAGTTCATTCTCTTCACTTCAAGTTTTCGACCGTCAAAAAAGTTCAAATACCCCTAAATACCAATAATTATTTCCTAAAAAACAACAAATAATACATACTGCTACTCGATTTTTTTTTTATTGATGAGAGATCTACCCAATGTTCTTTTTTTTTTTTGACAAAATCTACTTGATGTTTTGAGATTTATATTATTTAGAACTGAAACTTTTTTTTAGAACCGGCCGAGGGTGAATGAAATCCAGATGGCAAAAAAAAAAAAAAAAAAAAGGGCTAATGGAAAACCGCCCGGGTCACCGGGTTGACCGATCCGACCGCCGGGTTGGACGGTCCGACCGCCGGGTTGGACGGTCCGACCGCCGGGTTGGACGGTCCGACCGCCGGGTTGGACGGTCCGACCGCCGGGTTGGACGGGTCAAAACGGTTCAATGTCATAAACGGTCGAATGCTTGACCCGGACCGGGTTTGGGACTGGGTCACCGGGTCGACCGGTTCGACCGCCGGGCTGGGCCGGGTCTGATAACTATGATTCAAACTTTCTTTTATAAGAAATCTACTGAAGACAATGAAGCATCTTTGGGTGTCAAGGACTGTTGTTTGTGGTGGAGTGGTGAAGAGGCAATCCTACCCTTCAAGGACCAGTGGAAAACTTTGGAGCAGCAATTCTACCTGTTCCAAGTGTTCAGTTTGTGAAGCCATAGTTATTGGTGAAGGACACGCAACTTAGAGATTTTTGTAACTACTACCTCAAGAATCTCTAGTGAATTACCTCCAACATCACAAGAGAAGAGTGGACTAACAGGATTACACCACCTGGAACCACTATAAAAATTGCCTACTTACTTTCTGCACTTATATTCTACATTAGTACATTTAACACATCAATCTACTGAACTAGCAACTGAATCACACACATACACTATTGAGTATCTAATACCTGGTATCATATTTTAACAACAAGGAATAAGGCTTAATTTAAATATATTCCGCTGCAACAAATTCAGTAAAGTCAATAGTCAGCAGACTACTGAGCTATCAGCAGGCTGCTGATGTTGCATTTTTTTAACTCCAAAAGTTTTAAGTGTTAAGTTTATTCACCCCCTCTAAGCTTAACCAAAGCCTTTTCAAGGGACCAACAACTGGTATCGGAGCAGTGCTTCTGTTCTGAAGTAATCCTACTTGTTGTGCTTGTGAAAATACTTTGAAAACATTTTCATGTTTCTGATTTTCAAAGCTTTGCATCATGGGTAACAACCAATATGCTAGAACGATGTTGATGTGTTCCTTAGATCGTTTTGATGAGTATAAACGTCGTATGCAGGCTTATCTAGCTGCAACACCTGATGAAATGATGGATGTGCTGACTGATGGACCACTGGAAATCACAAAAGCCATAACTGTGGATAATGAAACTCTGTACATTCCAAAGCCAAAAAAAGAATGAACTGCTGAAGATAGAAAAAGAGCAAACCTCAACAATATTGCTATCGATATCATATACAGAACCTTGGATAGCAATATGTACATGAAGGTGAAAGATTGCAAGACTGCAAAAGAACTTTGGGACAAGTTGCAATTAATCTGTGAAGGCACTAATGCTATCAAGAAGAATAAGATCAGTGTGGCAAAGAAGAAGTTTTAGGAGTTCAAAATGAAACCAAATGAAACTATTGAACAAATGGAGTCAAGATTCAATGCAATCATGGATGAACTCACCCTACTGGGTGTGAAGTACTCACAGGAAGAAATCAATTCAAAAATCTTAGAAGCATTACCTGCAAAAGAAGTTTGGGAGATGAAGGTAACTGCCATAGAAGAAATGAGAAGTCTACATGAAGAGGACACCTTCAAATTGTTTTCAGATCTCAAGGCATATGAATTCAGTAAGAAACTTGTACCTGAGACAGAAAAAGAAGAACAAAAAACTACTGCATTGGCTGCTGCACATCAAGAAGAAACATCGGGAGCTCAAGATGATCTACTTGGATGATATGCAAGAGCAAATTGCCCTACTGAGCAAGAAAATCAGAATGATGAAAACTGGAAAAAGGGTTCTCATAGGAATTTCACAAAGAAATTTAGTGAAAAGAAGAAGGAGTGTTGGTCCCTTGGAAAGGCTAACACAAGTTTAGAGGGGGGGGGGGTGAATAAACTTGTCACCAAAAACTGAATTTTAAACATATTAGGGTTCAGATAAAACCTGTGTGGAGTTGAGCTGACTAAGCTGAGATTAAATCAAACTGATTTAAGCTGAAACTGAGTCAACCGGCAGCGGATATGATTTTAGCCTTTATATTGATCTTGTTGTTCTGTTATGAAAACTGAGTGTTGTAAACTGAATTCTGGTGAATGTCAGTTGTGACTGTGAGATGTATAACAATCAAGTATCACAATGCTGTAAGTAAATACTAAATAAATAAGTAAATGCGTAAAGTAAATAAGGCGGATGTTATAGAGGTTCCAGGTGGTGTAATCCTGTACGTCGTCTCTTCCCCTGTGGTTAGAGCTATTAACGAGCCGAGCCGAGCCGAGTATTGGCTGTTCGAACTCGAGCTCGTTAAGCTCATGAGCTAGTTCGAGCTCGTTCATTTGTCAAACGAACAAAAAATTCTGTTCGAGCTCGGCTCGTTTAAAACATGAACTGTTCGAGCTCGTTAGACATATTTTTTGTCTTTTGGCTCGACTTTGGCTCGAATTCGGCTCGAGTTCGGTTCGTTAGACATATATTATAAACATATAAGCATGTTCGCGAACATTATATAAGTATGTTCGCGAACAATAAGCATGTTCGCGAACATAATAAACATGTTCGCGAACATAATCGAACGTTCACGAACCAAGCTCGCGCTCGGCTTATTAAGCAAACGAGCCTACAATCATGTTCGAGCTCGGCTCGTTAAGCTAAACGAACAAACGATCACGAACACTAACGAGCCGAACACGAGCTTGTTCACGAGCGGCTCTGTTCGTTTAACAGCTCTACCTGTGGTGCGGAGGAAAATTCCACTAGAACTTCTTGAGGTGATCTGTTACAAAAAGTCCTAAACAATAGTCCTTGGCTAATCCCTAGCTTCACTATCTAAACAGATGTAGAACAAGTAGAATTGCTGCTCTCCAAATGCTTGAACCACTGGTCCTTAGAGGGTAGGATTGCCTCTTCACCAGCTACCACCACAAACACAGTCTACCCGACTGCTTGTCACAATCGTCCTTGACAAAACCTTCCCGGTTTGCTTCACAGTCTAAACCTTTGAAATAGAATCAAAGTTGGGCTGAGAATCAATGAATTGATTCTTGTTTGTGGTTCTTCAGAGTGTTGAATTCTTGATAAATTCTTTGTAGCTTTGAACACGAAGAAATACTAGATATAATCTTGTTATAGTTCAGTGATGATGACAATTCAAATAGTGTGCACAAATTGCTTGTTGATTCTTGTATCTATTCTCTTATGTATTTTTTTGTTTGTGCAAAGTCTTCTATTTACAGTGTGAAGTCCAACGTTCATCTGACTTTGATTTGAATTGTATCAACGTATATCTTGCAACGGTTATATTTTCTGACCGTTCCTGCTGTGTCAGTGATTCATCCAATGAAATTTCTTTCTTTACAACGTTCGATTGTGCTTTCAGTTTGTTGGATGGCTGACTTATAAAACGAGTTTCCTTGTCCAGTTTTTCATCTGTCAGTTTCCTAACTGACTTGGAGCATTAACTGAGATTTTATTCTTCTTCAAAAATCAGTACTCCAGTTTTTATCTGATTACAATTGACTTAATCAGAGTACACCATGATACATTTTTCATCTAAGAATTCATTGTCCATATGATTCTTAGGTCTTCATACAAGATCCATAAAGTCAGTTCAGGTCACCACAATCTTGCCTGAAGTCCAACTTTACAGTCTCGACTTTAATCTTCATAACTGAGTTTGTCCCCTCAGTTCTTCATTCTTCAATAACTAAGTCTGTGCCCCTCAGTTCTTCTTTCTTCAAGATAAGCCAACCGAGTCTGTAACTCTCAGCGAACTTACCTTCTTCGGTAGATGTATTCGAGTCGGTTGTTTGTCTTGATGATTTCCGCTTTTCTAATTGATTCCCGCTTTTCGGTTTACGACACACTATCAATTACAGTGTTTGTCTGATGTAACTTATACAAAAATCAGACTCTAATAAAACTTATACATTCAGTTCTAGACATTTTTTAGCTTTCCACTATAACAGCTGGCTTCAGCACTTCATCAATGGGGTTAAGATAACATTATGATAAATAAGATGAATTATCATCAAAACATAAATTTTATTTCCAACAATTTCCCCCTTTTTGATGATGCCAAAACTCTCCCTAAAAGAAAAGCTTAAAGATCAAAACAATGAGAAACAATGTAAAACTGAAAACTGGTTTTCAATAGAATGAGCAAAAACTGGATACATGCATTTTTGTTCAAATATCTATGATTAAAGACTGAGCTTCTTCTTAGCTTTTTGCATGACTAAGTCATATCTTTTTGCCTTGTCATACAAACGAAAATCTTCTTCAAGTTTGGAGTCTTCCTTTGAAAAGGTCTTGTTGTAGTCAACTTGACTACTTTCTTTCCATCTTCTCCATTGAATTAGCTTGGGTAAGCTTGAGTCTTCCAAATAGTATTTTTCAAATTCTGTTAGATCGGTTTTCATTTGTTCAACCTTGTCTTTAATCTTCAGTTTATCTTCAATCCTTCGATCCTTCTTATGTTGTGCAATTTTTTGCTTTGAGTAAATATCAGACAAAAAGTAGTTCAAGGATTCCTCAAATGTTCTGTCCTTGTATTTGGCTTTGATAGGATTGTAGTCTTTGATAAACTGCGTCCACGTGATCCTTTGTAAGAGTAACTCTTTCGTCTCCGGTATATTGTATTTTGCAATAAGTTGATCTTCGCTTAACTCTTTCTTCAAAAATTTAGGATCCGATCCGTATCTTTGTAGTTCTTCTTCAAGTCGCTTCATTTCTCGAGTAATTTCGGCTTTTCTTCTTCGACTTCCCCCTTTTTGGCATCATATAACCGATCTACCAGGGCATGGGTTGCTTTTTGATCTTCTCGAAATTTGTCGTTGAGAATCAAGTACTTCCTTAAGTTGAGCTTCTAACCCGTAGATATCTTTGATTAATATGCCAATGAGCTTGAGCATGAGTCTCTCTATCTACTGCGGTTGAATCTTCAAGTTGTTGTTTAAGTAAGACAATCTCTGAAGCAGAACTTGAACTTGATTTGTGAATCATCTCTAGTCTTGCATGAACCAAAACATCAGTTCTAGTTCTATAATCAAGATATCCAGAGATGTTTGATAAAAGACCATTCTGTGTATCTCTTTGACTGAGTACTATTTTCAAGTTTTCATGAACTTTGGCCAATTCCTCCTTAGATAGAAAATCAGAGGGATCATATGTAGCTTCCACTTGATCCTTGTCCTGAGTATTAATGTCCATCAGTTGTCTGATTTCATCACCTGCTTGCTGATTGACAGTTGTTTGGTTTTCAACTGACAATGCTTCTTGCTATGGTACAGTTTGTGTTACTGGATATTGTGGTTGAGTGATTGTTTGCAAAACTGTAGTATCATCAGTTTCTTTTATTGACTTATCATGATCATCATCATTCTTTTTCTGTGAACTGTGTTTAGATGATGTGCCTGATTCTCTTATGTTTGCTAACTCAGTAAACCTATTGAAACAGTTGTCAAGAAATTCCTTAATAGGAAACAGAGAGTAAAGATCTCTTACTTCCAATTTCTCCAAGAGTGATTTTTCTTCAGTCTGTAAACTGGCATCACGAGAATCTTCTGGTTGAAGTTTCATTTTCATCAGTCTTATGACTTTGTCAGCTTCGAAGACTGGTGCCGTTTGTTGAATTGACTGCTGTTGTGTTTGAGAAGTAAGAACAGTAGTGACATTGTCTTGAATATCTTCAGTTGTCAATTGTTGTTCCCCTCGCAGTGCTATCTCACTTGAGATTTCGTGGGTACAAACATCTTACAACTGATCTTTCTTCTATGGATTCTGATTTTCGCTTGGTCCCTCTTTGTTCGGTTCTTGTCGTGAGACACGGTTATTGATCGCTTTGCTTCATGTTGGAAAGTTGTTTCTGTGATTTCCTTTGATGTCACAGTTTCTATTGCTTGCTTCCCTTCCTTAATTCTTTCCAAATAAAACTGAATGATTCCACTAAGAGTTTTATTCAGTCGGAATCTGCCATCACTTACTTGTCCTTCAGCTTGAGCTTTTGCCATACTTTCTAATTCACTAAATATTGCTTCTTGAATTGATTGACTATATAACCTCGCCCAATTAAATTCTATGTTGTCCCAGATTATGTTCATCAGCAAAATATTTTCTTCTGAAAGTATATTAATCCCTTTGGATTTTCCAATGATGTGTTTGCTGAGCCATCTGCTGAGATGTCCAAATTCCGGCTTGATTTTGTCGACATGAACACTAGGTACGATTGGTTCTGTGGACGAAGTAATCATTGCGAGAAAATCTTCTTTCTTCAATGGTAGGGTTGCTAACTCTATTGAAGTTGGTGTTGTATTTGCGAACTGTTCGGTAAAAACTAGTTTTACAATTTATATACCGAAACACCCCCAAGTATAAGGTTCGTAGTATAGGATGTTAACGGGTCGTCCTAAGGGAGTGGAATGTTTATCGGATCAAGGAACAATTATTCTATCGATTATGTCACGACTATTAACTACGACTAGGGTTTAAACTAATTAAACTATAAAAAACAATGAACAGTAACTAAAACGATGAACAAGAACTTGGAACGAGAAAATTTGCGGAAAAATAACAATTAACATCTAGGGTTCCTAAAACAACTAAACGTAGCAATCAAATTGATACGAACTATTCGATTTATCAAGTAATTAAAAAGAAACGGCAAGGCAACGGGAATCCACCAATCAACCAACCCAACCCCAACTAGATGGCAAGTTAAAGATACGATTTTTAGTAATGATCTATCACGAATTCGATTAAATTCCTTTAAACAAATTCTAGGGTTTCGTTTTCTTTCTCAAGAAAAACTAAACGGCATGCAAAACAAGATCATGAGATCGTCTCCAAAACTCGACTCAATTAATTATAAACGATCTCTCGAATTACAACTAATTGCATCAATTGAAAGACTAAGGCTTGAACAATATTCTCATGCAAATTCAAAGCATAAAAGTAGTTTCATCGATCTTTCGATTCAAATAAAACATAAACAATAAAGAACAATATCCAATTGATGAAAAACTGTAACTTTTACTCACTAAACATGGAGCTAAAAATCTTCTAGTTGGTGTTGATGTTGATCAGTTTCATCCGTTGTCCCACCGCGATGTGCTTAGCCAACAATCATGTTGTTGAACATGATCATTGGGATGGAGAGATTCATCTTTGACTCTCCTCTTTGAATGATGCGGCTAGGTTTTTTTTTTTTGATGTGCGGCTGCTGCTCGTTGTACAAAAAGTGAATAATTGATGTGTGTATTAGGGTTTCCTGCTGCTATGTATTTATAAAGTTGAGAGGCGGCTGAGGCAATTACTGAATGTCGGCTACTACAGTAACTAGGTTGGACGCCCGTCCACCTGGCCGGACGCCGCCCGGCAGCTTGGGACGGAGCATGGACGTTCGTTCATGCTGAAACCGAACATCCCGTACCAAATCTCGCTCATGGACGCTAGTTTAAAATCTGGGACGCCAGTTCAAGTGAAATTCTGAAGACTCTGTATTCGAAACTTGCATGGGACGCTCGTCTTCCTCCATGGACGTCCGTCCGCCGAGCATTGGACGCCGCCTCCGCACTTGCTTCGTACTCACGTTTAATGGACGGATGCAAAGAATTCAAGAATGCATGTCTTCATGCAACCTAAATTCGCATTGCTTTCCTTCCAAGTTTCAAATTTATCCTTCTCTTCCATGCAAATCATCAATGTAACATCATCTAATCCCCCTTCATACCATGCAATCATGCCTACAAGACGATCAAAAGCATGCAAAATGTAGAAGCCTATATATAGATAGATAATCGTCGATAAAAACACGTAATACGGTCGATTTTGCAATTAACTGAATTATCAACCCATTCTCTAAATTTATCCTTTTAGCAAGTGATTTTCTATAAAAATCACTAAAACACGGAAGATATTGCTACGAAATAACTCGATAAAAACCATAAAATTAGTCGTAAACAACTCCCCCACACTTAAACTTTTGTTCGTCCCGAACAAAACAATCAAAACTAGCTCACTTTATATGCAGTCCAAATAGATTCCTAACTCACGTAACAGAAGATACAACAACTATAGCAAGTGATACCAACATAGAGATAGATTCGATGTGTGTGTGACAAGCCCTTTTCAATTTTCACAATCCTTTCAAACAAATACCCCTTCAAATAGTTTAATGACTTTCCTAGTTATAGACAGTAATTGTTCCACCCAAAGTCTTCCCGCGCACTCAGTAGGATAATCCCTACAGCATATCATTCGGTTTATACTGGGTATAAGTTCAACGATAACAAAGTCTTTAATTTTTTCTTCACTTTCTTTTTTCTTCTTTGACGCACATCAAAATGAGCTCTTACCTGTCATAGTAGAATAGGATGTTTCGGGATAACACCCTACCTTACTCAAATCATAAGGTAGCTTCTTCTAACTGTCGTGAGCTCATAGTCATCATAGTGGTATAGGACATTTCGTGATAATGCCCTAACTCACTCCAATCATCGACTAGCTTTCGACATACACATTTATTTATTATATTACAGTTTTGCAAAGACTTAGTTACGTTTCACTTATCACATTCAAACTTTCAGATATTCACGGTACACGTTCTGAACTTAGGTGTTCCTTTACTGTTACTATTAAGAACAAATATCTCTTAGATAAATCACTAAAATAATGAAAGGATAAAGTTCAAAATTATTGCTTCAATATCAAAGGCTTTCGTGAGTGTAAAAATGAATACTATCTCAAATTAGTAAAAGCATGCTATAATTATCTCACGAAGTCACATAAAATCATTGTCAGGAAACTACAACTAGCAAGCCTTTGTTTCAATTACATGCTCAAGATTTACAAATATCCAAGTGTAAATTTAAAATTTCACTATTTATCAAAGATCACAAATATTTACTCATACTGTCGAAAATAAAGCATGAATTGCACCCCCCACACTTAAATCACATTATGTCCTCAGAATGTGCAAATAAAAGAAAAGAATACTTAGCTGGTTCCAAAGATGGTTGTCGGGAAGTAGATGGCAATGGTCAGGCCGGAGCATGAATAAACCGCTGCACTCGTATCAGGAAATCGTACAACATTGAAAGTAATAACTTGCAAACCTCGCTCAACGTATCTGCAACACTCGACATAACAGATAATCTCGAGGTATACGGGGTATATGAGTAAACATGTATACACATAAAACAACCACAAATAGGACAAGGATAACCAACACACAACTCACCAAGGTTTTATTCCTAATAACCTAAAAACTTAACTAAAAAGAAATACTTAAAAGACTAGGCTGCCTCCTAGTAGCGCTTCTTTTATGTCATTAGCTTGACACAGATTTCAAAGTCAACCCGGATCGGGCCACTTTGGCTTACTGCTGGCCACTTCTTCATCGGTATCAGAATGAAGGACAGGGGTGTGACTACAACAAGCAGCAAGTCAAGTGCTCTACTAAGTGTTTGAACTTAACTCTCCAGATAGCACTGACTCTCTTCTTCTTCTCGTTCTTGCGCAGCGTGAGCTGCGGTATACTGACATGTTCAGAAGGCTCGGAAGAAGGATCCTCACGGGTAGATATCAAAATGTCATCATCCGAACTAAAGAAGTTGGATGGAATCTCATCGCAAATCAGAATATCAGGCGTCGCAACCCTCTTTTGAAAGTACAAGGTCTCAGGCTTTTATTTTGGCTGCCCATAATACTTCTTGAGTCTTTGACCATTGACCTTAAAAGGTTGATTACCATACCCGTTCAACGTGATCGCTCCACTTGGATTGACATCGATAACTTCAAAGGGGCCGTACCATCTAGATTTTAGCTTACCGGCAAACAAATGGAGCCGGGTATTATAAAGTAAAGCCATATCACCCACTTTGAATTCTCGATCCTTGATCTTGGCATCGTGGAGTATCTTAGTTCTTTCCTTACTGATTCTTGCATTCTCATATGCTCTGAGTCTAAATTCGTCGAGCTCACTTAATTGTAATAACCTCTTTTCCCCACGTAGTTGGCTATCAAAATTCAAGAATTTAATAGCCCAAGAGGCTCGTGCTCAAGCTCGACCGGTAAATGGCAAGCTTTGCCATAGACCATTTGGAAGGGTGACGTGCCCATCGGGGTCTTAAACGCGGTGCGATAGGCCCAAAGTGCGTCATCCAACTTTAGACTCAGCTTGGATCTATTTGAGTTCACGGTCTTTTCTAAAATTCTTTTAAGGCTTTGGTTGCTTATCTCGACTTGTCCACTTGTTTGGGGATGATATGGTGTACCGATTTTGTGTCTAACACCATATTTCTCAAGAACTTTATCAAGCGGCGCGTTGCAAAAATGAGTACCTTCGTCACTAATAAGGGCTCTAGGACAATCGAATCTGGGTGAAGATATTCTTTTGCAAGAATTTCTTCACAACTTTGTGATCATTAGTTTGGGTGGCTATTGCCTCCACCCACTTGGAGACGTAGTCTACACGTACGAGAATGTATTTATTTCCACACGACGATGGAAAGGGTCCCATGAAATCAATTCCCCACACGTCGAATACTTCGCATTCCAGAATGGGTCTAAGTGGCATTTCCATCCTATTACTTTGCCTCCCAATTCTCTGGCACCTATCACAACCTTTACAAAAGGCTTCTGCGTCCTTAAAAAGAGTCGGCCAGTAGAATCCATCTTGGAGGATTTTTGCAACTGTCTTGGGTGCTCCGGAGTGTCCTCCTGTGGGACCACTATGACATTGCTCCAGAATATCCCATTGCTCATGTTCCGGAACACACCTTCTAAGCAACCTGTCGTTACAGACCTTGAACAGATGAGGATCCTCCCACACGAGATATTTTAGATCCGAAAAGAACCTTTTCTTCTCCTGATACGTCATTTCCTCTAAATGTCCACTTGCTAAATAATTGACGTAATCAGCGTACCACGGCCTAACTGTATCAAGCTTCATCAATTGCTCAGTAGGGAAATCGATGCCTATTTCCTTGTGATTTACGCCACCCTCATTTACTAGGCGAGACAGATGATCAGCCACCACATTATCACTACCCTTCTTATCTTTGATCTCAAGGTCAAACTCTTGCAAAATTAGAATCCATCCGAGTAACCTTGGTTTTGCATCCGCTTTGTCCATAAGGTAGCGTAGGCTGCATGGTCGGTCCAAACTACAACTTGAGACCCTAGAAGATAACTTCTAAACTTGTCAATAGCAAAAACGACGGCTAAGAATTCCTTCTCGCCGTGGTGTAATTGCATTGAGCCGGGTTCAAGGTGCGGCTCGCATAGTAAATGGGCCCGAACTTTTTATCAATTCTTTGACCTAAAACTCGCGCCGATCCGCGTAGTTAGAGGCATCACATAATAATTCAAAAGGCTTAGTCCAAAAAAGTGCGATTAAGATAGGGGCACTTATGAGCTTTTCCTTCGTGCAATTGAAAGCTTCTTTGCATTTCTCATCAAACAAGAACATAACATCTTCTTTAAGAAGGTTAGATAAGGGCTTGGCTATTGTGGAAAAGTCCTTAATAAATCGCCCGTAGAAGCCAACATGACCAAGAAAACCGCGTACCTCTTTGACAGTTTTCGGGTACGACATTTTTTCAATGGCTTCTACCTTAGCCTTATCAACTTGAATACCACTTCGGACACCTTGTGTCCCGTAACAATCCCTTCATCTACTAGAAAATGGCATTTCTCCCGCTTAAGCACTAAATTCTTTTCAACACAAATGTTGAAGTACCATATCTAGATTCTCCAAGATCTCATGGAAGCTATCGCCATAGACTGAGAAGTCGTCCATGAAGACTTCCATACATTTTTCCACAAGTCCATCGAAAATGGCCAACATGCACCGTTGGAATGTTGCTGGTGCATTGCTTAACCCGAAAGGCATTCTCGCGAAAAGCAAAAGTGCCGTATGGGCACGTAAACGTGGTCTTCTCGTCGGTCATTAGTGGTCGATGGCTATCCGGAAGTAACCGTAATATCCATCGAGGAAACAATAATACTTATGACCACTCGCCTTTCAATAAGCCGGTCAATGAAGGGTAAGGGGAAATGGTCTTTGGCGGTGACTTCATTCAATCTCGCGATAATCGATGCGTACCGTAGCCGCCACAAGGCGTAAAGCTATCTCTTCCCCCTTTTCATTCTTTTCAACGGTGATACCTCCCTTCTTTGGCACAACTTGGGTGGGGCTAACCCACTCACCGTCGGCGATTGCATAGATGATTCCCATGTCTAACCACTTTATAACTTCTTTCTTGACAACCTCCCGCATATGCGGATTCACCTTCGCTGAGGTTGTCTGACTTTCTTAGCTCCTTCCTCCGTTCGGATTTTATGCATGCACACATCGGGGCTGATTCCTCGGATATCACCTACTTGCCATCCGAACGCGAGGATGTTCTTTTCAAGCACTTTTATCAGCAGTGCTTCTTGCTCGGACTCGAGTTTCGAAGAGATGATCAAGGGCAATTTACACCATCCTTAAGAAAAATGTACTTAAGGTGTTGAGGAAGCGGTTTAAGCTCCAAGTCAGTAGGTGGTTGCTCAATACTAAATTTTAAAGGGCCACCTTTTTCCTTATGGGCTTGAAGTGGTTGACAGTAGAACACCTCATCTTCCCGAGGCATAACCCCGTAAAGATACCGGATAACATCATCCATGTGATCCTTCGTCGCACTCGCTTCCTCCTTCGATGCTTGGATCATCTTTCTCAACTCTTCTTCTTCTAGCTCCTCTCGCTAGCGCTTCCCAATCATCAACCTCCCAATGAGTAGTCTCTCTCCCGAAATCCACTTCGTCCCAACTACCCATCAGGGCTTCCTCTTCTCCAGGGTTAAAGTCATTCTGATGCAGCTCTTTTAAATCATCGTTCATTGCTGGGAAATTCCATGTTTCTTTTTCATTGACAAGCTCAGTGTGAGCAAGTCGTGAAGACGACTCGTCGGTGACTACGGCCTGTAATGAACTAGAAGATGGTCCATAGTTAGCTTGATCTACAATGTTTATAACTTCGAAAACACCTATCTCTGTTAGCCCTTCTGCTTCTTCAGAGTTAGCATCTTCTTCGTCCTCATAAATTGCTTCAACGAATGAGATTTCTTCAATCAAGGGTGTCTCGTGACTTTGCCCTCGTGTGAAGGTGACAGATGTATCATCAACTCTAAGTGTAATCCGACCCTTACGTAAATCAATGAGGGCGGCAGAGGTGTCTAAAAAGGTCCGGCCTAGAATTAGAGGCATCTCTTTGTCGTGGGGTAGTCTAAGATAACCCGCCGGTAGGGAAAACCAAATGTTCAACATAGAGAAGAACATTAGTAACACAACCGGCTGCTGAGCGGCTAGATCGGTCTACCATCTGTAGAGAAATAGGGCGTTCCCGCATTCTTTTATCTAAACCGAGCTTTTTGCGTACGTTCAATGGCATCACATTTATAGAGGCCCCCGAATCGCATAAGACATTTTGGAACTTGTGGCCTTCAATCTCACGGAGATTGAAGGTCTTCCGGGGTCACCTCGCTTAATAGCAACTTTTTGTGAAACCATGGAACATTCTTCTCTTAAAACTTCTTCTCGCCATCCCTTGAAGCTTCTTCTTGCTTCCACAAACTTCTTTAAGATACTTAGAGCACTTGGGCATTTCGACCAATACCTCGCCTAGGGGTATACTCACTTTGGTGTCTCTAAGCATCCTCCTCACTCCGTCATATTGTCTCGTCAAGACCGAGGGTATTCTCTTTCCTCTTTGGTGGATAAGGAAGGGCTTTATCATTGTCGGGGAACAAACGCCACCCGACTTTTTAATGGCTTCGTCTTCCTTATCCTTCCATCTCACAAACTTCTCCTCCCTCCTCTTTGTCAGGGGAACAACCACCTGACTTTTCCTCGAATCAGAATCATCCTCATCCTCCGAAGAGCCGTCATCATTAAGCTCATCCTCACTGTTGGTTTCTTCGGTATATGATTTCTGATTGCCCCCTCCTGAACTTATTGCGTCAGGAGGGGCTGCTCGTTTCCCGACACCTTCCCGGGTCCCGCCCGCTTACCACTTCTCAAGGTAACTTCATTCAACTCTTGGTCTCCATACTCCCATTGAGGTGTGATGGCAAAGTGCAAACATTGATATCTGCTTTTGGATTTCTCTCGGTATAACTTGGGAGTTTACCGTGGGGTCTGATTGCTTGCTGTTCTGAAATCTGCCCAACCTGTCTCTCTATTGCCTTGACACTAGTAGACAGGGTCTTCACCATGTCCACTAGCTCTTCAAACTTATGTTGAGGGACACACGAGGTGGTATGATTTTGATGTTGGCTTTGATTCCAACCACCTTGAGGTCTTTGGGAGTTGGGATTATGAGATTGATTAACCACCCCAGGAGGTGGTCTTTGATAACCTGAGTTGAAAGAAGGGTTAGAATTGGAGGGTCCAGGTGGTGCATTGGGACGTTGAAATCCGGAATAATTCCGGTTCTGATTGGAGTTTCCGAAGGTTTGGTTGAAATTCACTTCCTCAGTAATTTCATCTCCCGCCTGCATTCCTAGGTAGTTCACATCTGTCTGCCCTTGTTGCTGCTGCATTTGTAAATTGGCTAGCTGCTTGCTAATTACTTCCATTTGAGCAACTAACACCTTGGTCTCAGAATTGCTCGCAGCAGATTTCTTCTTATTCCCACTAACATTGGTCTTCCTAGGACTTGACCACATGTTATTCTTTGCTATAGTTTCAGCCACCCTGTAAGCGGCATCATCACCTCCCCCTAGGAATGATCCATGAGCAGTTGAATCAAGGAAGTCTCTATTTGGTTGAGAGACACCTCGGTAGAATAACTCTAGTAGCTCATGTCTACTATATCCATGGTTGGGGCACTTCCTCATCAACAGATTTAGTCTCTCCCATGCTTTCCCCACACTCTCACCATCAAGTTGTTCAAATGTGGCTATCTCCCTTTTCATGTCCATGATTGTCCCAGGTGAGACAAACTTCAGAGCAAAGGCTCTTTTGACATCATTCCGGTACGGAGAGAATGATGGGCTAAAGATTTGAACCAACGGTTTGCTTCACCCTTTAGAGCAAACGGGAAGAGTTTTAACTTGACAATCTCGGAATCAACACCAGGATAGTGGCCTGCTTCGCAGATTTGAACGAAGGTGGACAAGAAGTCATGGGGATCTTCGTCGGCGGTGCCATGAAAAGAACTATTCGGGAGCGAGTCCCTACCACTCCATTTTTCAGATCGAAGTTCACTTGCCCCATGTCTGGAGGGCGAATAGGTCTATGCCCTTCCAGAAGTCTTGGTCAAGATAGGGAGCACGGGGTCTTGATTTAACCGGTTTAGTCGGTTTTGACGGAATTGTTGAAACCGATTATTTATTCCGGCTTGTTGATTCCGTTGTTGTTGTATTGCCCGCATCTCGTTGAAGGATTAGATTCATTTGGGCTTGGGGATCCGGATTTTGAAGTTCGTTAGCCATAATGTCCGGATTCGGGAAGAGCTTTCTCCCGAGAATAGATCGCTCGTGCTCGGGATTAAAGATGAGAGGTCCCTTCTTACTCCCGGTTTGCATAAACCAAGAGCGAACATGAAGAAATCAACCGTAGGGTTGATGAGAACGAGCTCAGAGAAGATTGGAGGATTTAGAAGCTTAGAAAGATAGAGGAGAAGAGAAGAGAAAAGAAAAGTGAAATATTCAGAGACTGAACTGGCGTTCAGTGTGAGTGGACGCTAGTTCGGAGAGGATTCAGAAGTGAACGCTCGTTCGTAGCACCGAACCGGCGTTCAAAAGACGGATGGGGGGGGGGGGGGGGGGAGTAGACGGGCGTTTAAAGTCCGGACGAGCGTTTGGTAATTCGGACGCTCGTCCGATCGCTTAAACGATGCAGAAAATTTTTTTAGAACGTACGGGCGTCGAAAGGATGGACGCCCGTTTAGACGAATAAAACTAAACTCTAAAGTAAATTAAAATAAAGAATACAGATAAAATAAAATCAAACTATAATAATATAACGTAATGTTTAAACTAAAACCTACAAATAAAAGAAAAATAAAAGTTGCTAAAATAAAAACCTAAACTAATAAAAAAAAATCCAAGGCTGTTAAACTAAAAATATAACGTGAACAATAACATAAATAAAAAACTATGATAAATCAAATCTATGAAATCTAAAATCTAAAATCTAAGGTAAATCTAAAACACGAAAATTAGAACTAAAAGGCAAATACGAAAAATAATAAAGAGAAAGGAAAACTTATGAAAAATCTAAAATCTAAAATCTAGACTAAGATAAAATAAAATAAAATAAAAACGTAACTATTAGATTATCACTTAAAAAAAATAGTATCGATACAAAAATTGCACCTATAAGAATCCGACAACCGTTACCGATTCCCCAGCAACGGCGCCAAAAACTTGTTCGGTAAAAACTAGTTTTACCATTTATAAACCGAAACACCCCCAAGTATAAGGTTCGTAGTATAGGATGTTAACGGGTCGTTCTAAGGGAGTGGAATGTTTATCGGATCAAGGAACAATTATTCTATCGATTATGTCACGACTATTAACTACGACTAGGGTTTAAACTAATTAAACCATAAAAAACAATGAACAGTAACTAAAACGATGAACAAAAGAACTTGGAACGTAAAATTTGCAGAAAAATAACAATTAACATCTAGGGTTCCTAAAACAACTAAACGTAGCAATCAAATTGATACGAACTATTCGATTTATCAAGTAATTAAAAAGAAACGGCAAGGCAACGAGAATCCACCAATCAACCAACCCAACCCCAACTAGATGGCAAGTTAAAGATACGATTTTTAGTAATGATCTCTTTCCAAAGAAGACCTTATGGAAACTTGCCAAGGGTCATGCTTACCACTGACCACTATGGACCCAAACAGTTTTGGGTACCTAAAATACATTAACTTTGTTTTGTAGGGTGTGTGGTACTTTGACAATGGATGTTCCAGACATATAACAAAGAATAAGCACTGTTTGTCAAACTATGTGGCAAAGAATGGTCCAAGAGTGAATTTTGGCAACAAAAACACACCAGAAAAATCACTAAGTTGCTAAAGCCTAGGAAAACAAGGAAACAAACAGCAGAGACTGCTGAGTCTGCTGAGGGTCAAGTTGAAATTGAAGTTACTGACCATGCTGAAGTTACAAGGAAGAAGTCTGCTGGTGAAATCTTGAAAGAGCAATAGAAGGAAGATAGTAGAAAGAGAAAGGCTACCGAGGTTGAAGCTGAACAACCTTCTAAGAGATGAAGGAGATTGCACACAAAAAGAAACATGGACAAGGAAAGGAATTGAGGGTCCTAGAAGAACAAAGGGAAGAAGTAGAAGAAAAGGTTGTTGAACCTACTGAAGCTGCAGAAGTTGTTGTTGAGCAACTTACTGAAGAGGCACATCGACTACTGAATCTGCACCTTCTGTGGAAGTTGATACAATGGTACAAGACCCTGCCATTTTTGCAATAGTTCTGGGGGAAGAGCAATCTGTTGCTGACCCTACTGATGAGCATGTAAGTCAGGGGGAACCAAGTGTAGAACATATGGAGGTGGTAGGTACAAATGTACAACCTGAGGAACCTACTGACCTAAATGCATCTGTTGAGGAAACTTTGAATCTGCTTGTTGAGACATTTGGAGGTCAACAAAGTTAACAAATAGCTCCCAGAAAGCCATCTATGCCCTTTGAAAGGAACGAAAAGAAAAAGAAGGAAGGGTATGTTGATCCTAAACTCCATCTGGTTGCTAATTACTTCCAATGGAAGTTTGGGTTTTACAAGAGACAAAAATTAGCCGCTGAGCCTATGACAGACTTTGAGGAATGGGCCTTTGAAAAGTTAGGAGTGGATAACTTACTTGACTTGGTTGATACTTCTTTCCGAAATGAGATTGATAGAACTCATTGACTAACAAAAGAAAGAAGAAGGGTATCATGTTTAAGGATCCTAGGGATGGACCAGACAGTGATGATTCATCATCATCTGACTCTGATGATGATCATCCCCCACATCAAGGAGAAGCCAGTGGAACTGCATTGTTAAATGAACCAAGAGCTGAACAATCCACTGATACTAGCAAGTCTGCTGAGGGCCACAAGACTATCAAATGGATGAAGATCTGGAGGACCTCAATATAGATGATTTGGAGGCTCTAATTAATGATGGAATAAATCTTGGAGGTAAAAGGATGGTAGGCACATCTGATACATTCAAGGTTGTGGAGTCTGAAGTGAATCCTGATTATCAGCAGACTGAAAATCTTGATGAGGAAAGGGTTTTTGAATATAGTGAGCCTGATATCAGTTATGAGGATTCAGTTCAATATCAAGGGTGGATTGATACTCAGGGCACTATATCTAAATCTTCTGATACATTACAGAAGATGATGCCAGAGGATCACTTAGAGGAAAACTTGGCTACTTTTCCTTTTATTCTTGTGGAAGAGAGAGTCCTACTCATTGAGGAACATATAGTGATTGGACATAGATTGGACATGGTGATGGGTTTTGAGGAATCACCATTACTTTTTGAGGAGGTTCAGTCTGTTGAGGATCAAACAGCACCTGAACAAAGGTTGGAACTGGTGGTATAGGTTGCTGAGGATCAAACATCACCTAGACAAAGGTTGGAACTCACAATGGGTTTGGAGGAAACCCCTGCTATTGTTGAAGAACAGGCCACTGAAGTAGAGCCTACTAGAGTTAAAGTCACTGAAGGGAATGATAGTCAGCAGACTGCAGTTATTGATGAGGATGAACAACTGCTAGACTATGACTTCAGTGATGAGGAGTTTCAAATGCCTGAGGAAGAACCTATTGCCGCTGAACCTCAACAGGCATTTATACCAATTTTTGAGGAACCTGCCCAAGATCCAATCTTGGAGGAAAATTTTGAAGATATAGTTAAAGAAGGACCTAACCCTTCTGGAAGGGATACGAGTTGGGCTATGGTTGTCAGCAGACAGAGGGTACAATACAATGTTGAAGAGCCTGCTGATGAAGATGCTGGACATATGGCTGGTGGAATGGCTGGTGGGGTACCAACACAAGTGTTGGATGAGTTGAGGGCAGTCAGAAGTGACAATACAAGGTTAAGAACTCAACTTGACAGACAAAAGCAAAGATTAGAAGATTTAATGAACTTGGTGGAAAATAGAGGAAGAACCACCGAAACAGTTGCTTCCAACATTATTTCCACTCAATATGCTCTTGCTGATCTAACTCAAGATGTGAGAGGCATTAAACAAGGCAATACACTGAAGGAGAAGCTCTTGAAAGAATAGTTTGCCTCCATTCATCAAAAACTTGACAAGCTTGCTGAGGCACCCAAGCCTGTTGTGGCTGAACCTTCTGGTGCACTTTACCCTGCTAGATTGGATCCTAAGATTATTGAGAGGATCAATCTACTGGAGCAGACAATTGAAAAAGGATCCCTGCAGTTGATACTAGAACAAAAATCATGGATGGTCAACTGAACAACTTGGTGATCACACAGGAGAGTGTTCATGGCATGCTTTCCCATTTTGTTGATGATGTCAATAAGGGGGAAGAGAGCCAGACAGCTGTAGCAACAGAGGCTGCAAGAATTTTTGCACAAAAGAAATGGGAGGATGACAACAATGCATTCGAGAACCTGCACCTGGCGGACTTCAGCTGACTGATGACCTCTTCAAGGAATACAAAAAGCTATATTACAATAAGAGGAGACCTTACCATGACAAGGGCTTTCATGAAGGGCTAAATTCCTTCTTGGGACTGAAATTCTAGGAAGCTATAGTTAAAGCCTTAAGATCTTCATACGAAGTAGTAGAGGTGGAAGAGGTGGAAGAAGTCTACCCACTACATCAGCAAGAGAATCACTGGATGAATTCGAATAGTTATACATGCGTTTAGGGTTTAGAGTACACCAAATTAATCTCACTCTACCCGAGGCATGGAAATGGTGGAAGGCAGTGAACCCCCATATTGATTTTTCCCTTACTGAAAATCAATGGATGAGAGAAATGATTAGAGATATAAGGGAATATCATGAGCTGCAAGAGAAAGAATGACAAGAAAGGGAAATGAGGAACTAGATCAGCATACTTACACATGCTTTTTATTTTTAATGAATCTAAATTGTAATAACTTTTGAACAAACTGATTATAATGATAATTGACTGAATTTGTTCTGTTTTTGTTTCTACTCTTTTTGCTTTGCTGTAAGGAGGGTATTGGCATCATCATCAAAAAGGGGGAAATTGTTGGACTTATTTTAAGTTTTAGTGATGAGTTCCAGACTAGCTGTTATAGAGCAAAGGAAAAAAGATTTCTAGATCAAATGTATAGGCTTATTAGAGTTTGATCTTTGTATAGGTTTGATCAAACAAGCACTGTAAAAGGTCAGTTGACTTTCATCACGGACACCTGTCTAGATCAGTAGGGTACCTGAGTCAGTAGACTAGTTTAGGAACCTGCTGAAGACTGAAGACTGAGGGCTCAAACTCAGCTATTGAAGGCTAAGGGATCAAACTTTGTATTTAAAGTCAAGGATATGAAATCAGAATTTAGGGAAGTCTGTGATGACCTAAACTGATTACATATACCTTGTGTACAAGGTCTAAGTTCCATAAGTAAAGTGGTGACTGGAACTTTGTTATGATCAAAATGGTGTAATCTAACTTCATGTTAAAAGGTTAGATATAAGAGAAGTCAACTGCAGTGTTTTATAAACACAACAACTTTGGATCAGCTGACTGATATGCATTTCAATCAGACTTACACTCAAGAAACCTGCTGAACATATATCTCGATTCAATCAAAGGTTACATTGGAAGATTACAAGGAAAATGACAGATAACAACTCTTGGTTTTGTCAACAAATCAATGGCTAAGATTAAAGGGACGTTGGAAAGAAACAGAGGTTTATCCAATGGATACAAGTCAAAGGGTGACCAGTCTGAAAACAGTCTAAAAGTAAACTGACAGTGTCGGTACTATGTACAGGGACAGAAAGCAAGTCAAGATGGGACAAATCTGAAACGGCTATATTTTGAATTTCAAACTTAAGTCACAAAGATTCTCACGTATAAATAGAAGACCCTTGATACAGAAACAAGTGATGATTTTTGAGAGAAAAATAACAATTAATCTTGAGCTTCAGATTCTTATCAAGAAGTCACCCTGATGACACTACTGAACTTAAAGCTACAAATCCAGTAAAAAAATTCAAGTGTAATATGTTATCAAGCTACATCAAGTTTACACACTTGAAAACATCAAGCTGTTGATCATTTCATCGTGATCAAGCTGCAGAAAGCTGAATCACTTACTTGATTCAAACTTTATTTTACAAGAAACCTGCTGAAGACAGTGAATCTTCTTTGGGTGTCAAGAATTGTTGTTTGTGGTGGAGTTGGTGAAGAGGCAATCCTACCCTTCAAGGACCAGTGCAAGACTTTGGAGCAGCAATCCTATATGTTCCAAGCATTCAGTTTGGGAAGCCATAGTTATTGGTGAAAGACAAACAACTTAGGGATTTTTGTAACTGCAACCTCAAAGATCTCTAGTGAATTACCTCCAACATCATAGGAGAAGAGTGGACTGACAGGATTACACCACCTGGAACCACTATAAAAATTGCCTACTTACTTTCTGCATTTACATTCTGCATTTAGTATATTTAGCACATCAACCTACTGAAACTAGCAACTAAATCACACACGTACACTACTGAGTATCTAATACTTGGTATCATATTTTAACAACAAGAAATAAGGCTTAATTTGAATATATTCCGCTGCAACGAATTCAGTGAAATCAACGGTCGACGGACTAATGAGTGTCGACGACTGCGAGTGTCGGACTGCGGCGCGACGGCCGCACAGCTGCTGTCGAAGTTGCTGAGTTTGTTAACTCCAAAATTTTTAAGTGTTAAGTTTATTCACCCCCCGTCTAAACTTAACAAAAGCCTTTTCAAGGGACCAACCGTGCACATAGCTTCTCAGTCATTCATTATGGTCAACCGGCTCAGATTATAGATGCATGACTTGTTGGACGTAATATCGCCGGACGGATCTAGATCCGCCCGATTACATAGCGGAATAACAAGGATCACGATCAATATAACATTAAAGCACATAATTTAAGATCTACCTACAAGAAGGTTAGATCTACTTACCAATCAAAAGATAAGCCGAGATCCAAAGAATAAGCCGAGATCGGAGAATCGAGAAGCCATAGTCTTTCGATGTGTATCTCCAAGCAACAATCGGTGGAAGCCGATTCTTCATGCTTGACCTCCTTGATATGCTACCTGGAAAATGCCGAAGATTTTCCCAACTCAAACCCTAAGCTTTGGCCGAATTCCTTAGCTTATTTTGTGTGTATGTATGCGTATTATATGTGTTGAAAAGACTTAGGAGAACTCTCTTTATGTATGATAGAAATCCTTGTCCTCCAAGGATTTAATAATTAATACAAAATCAAATATAATAATCTTTTTCCATAAAAGATACTCCTAGAATAATCTAGAATAAATCTAGAATATTTAAGGATCAATCTAATATATTTTCCTTAATTAATTATTTAACAAATAAACAATTAATCACATGTCTTATAATTATCAAGAAAACTGATTCCTTAATAATTACCAAGACACAAAGCACGCCCCCAATACTAGAAAATTAGGGTTCACATGAAATTTCACATAATGGGCCAAGTCCACGAAAAAAATCTTTTTCATTTATTTTATTATTTAGTCCAATAAATAATAAATCACACATCAATTAAATAGTCCAACTACTTAATTATTATTGAGGTCTAACGTCAAGAAACATATGCATGTTAGGAGCCACATCGGGGACCATGGACCTATAACCAATAGATACAATAAATTAAATAAAATTATTCATCGAACAGAACAATTCTTATTCAATCTATTAATTCCGGGATTACGCCACCAAAAACCCGAAACTGAACTCTATCGATTATAGATATATACTTACACTCTAATCACTGAGTCGATAAGCGTCCATTGATATAATCATTACATACGGATATATCCTCCATAGACTGTTCGTTTTGATTCGGGATATTTCCGTAAACCCTTCTTAAAACATCTTATCCTTATTTACCATTCACCACCTAGTGATCAATTAGTTCATAACTAATATAATATGAACTGGGCCCATCGATCAGTTTCTAGGATTAACAAATAAGGGAACTGTCTGTCTACTTCCCACAGGAAGGAATGGATTCCATATCTGTGAAGTCATAGACTACTCACTCATTCCAGAATAGAGCCAACGAGAAGTGTTCAGATCACATGTATCCAAGTGATCCTTAACTAACACATCAAACCCTACTTTGAACCAAGTAGTAGACTGTGATCACCTCAGGATTGAGATTAATCCATATCTGATCATCTTGTGATTCGATAAGATTTCTCGATCACGGAATTATATCGAGAACTCAAATCAAATCGGTCCAGTCCTATATGATTGACATCATATATAAATGCCCCACTAAGTACCCTATACCGATGGTCCGGATAAGACGGTCACACGGTAAAGTGTTCTGGGCGCATTATTGGTATATTAATCATGAGACCCATACATTGATTAAATTCACCACGGACTAAATAGTTTTAAGCATATCATCACTAACTCAATCCTCATGTGTATTCCATACACTAAGTTATGTGATTACATACCGATAAATTTAGGGTTTTCGGCAGTGTATAATATAAGCATAAATGCAAATATTAAGATGAATTATAAATCCTGTCAAAAACAATTACAGAAATTGTCTTTCGGGCACTACACCTAACAATCTCCCACTTGCACGAAAGGCAAGTGATTAATTGTTTAGAGCATACCCCTTATACACAACATTCTCCCACATGCTCTAAAAAACAAATGAGATATATCCCTCAATTATATACCCACCAAGTGCATCAAACCATTTAGATGTCAAAATACACTCCGAGTGTGCCGCCGCAAGGTCGGTTAGTGACTCAGTAGGTATGCAACATCTAAATGCCACGCGACTTAGTATACTGATACGTTAGGTTGTCAGCTCGAGACGATCTTTAGGATCGAAACGTCGCCGGTCCATCCAATCAGGTGGTACTCTCCCAATATGCCTTTTTTTTACCTCTAGTGACTGCAAAGATCCTTATCAGCTACCTCTCCACTGTTTTCACAATGAAGTGGTATCGGCTTACAGATTTGGAATTACTCTCAAATATGGAAGGAAATCCTCAATCTGAGTTAAATTCAGAATCACACAAGTAAACACTAAGCCTGAGATCGACTTAACGATCATCCTTAATCTGACATAAAGTCATAATCAGTGTAATCATTTATATTCACGTTCGCACCCGAATTTACTAGCATATTATTCCTCGTTCTCCAAAGATACTTGAGGACGTACTAAACTTGGTATTTAATACTAGAATCCAAGATTCGATTAACTTGTAATTTCCTGACTTTCTCTTATCAAAAGAGAGTCTATCCCATTTTCTATTCATCCTCAGGTTTAGAAAAGCATTCCGTGAGAGGTAGGGTATGAATACTTCATTGAATGTTGCATACCGATATGCAAAATCATCTTAACCATTAGGATAGATAGGATTTCCAGTCACATATTCTCGGAAATTTGACTGACTCAAATCCTTTTGAATATTGTCCGATTCTTTCATAAAGAAAATCTTGGCATGTCAGTTTCCGTCTTCAGATAACACACCCATGTTGTTTCCAACTGTTTCAGTGTTACCATTCATGAACACTAATGTATATACTACTTTACCAATACTGACATCCAGTATATGAAAGACTTATCAATATTCTGGTCAAGACCACATACTTGAAATATGTGACTTTTAAATGACCTAGAGGTTTTCTTTGATCCTTAGAGGATATAAGCCTTGGTTCCTGAATCAAGTCAGATTCCGTTTGATTGGCAAGAAAGTCTCTGGGAATTACCCCTATTTCCTGCTTTCTAACGAAATCATGCCTTTATTCTTAGCTAAAACCCTTCTATTCCGAATGAATTCAGATTCCGTTTGTTCGGCAAGAAAGTCTTAGGGAATCACCCATATTTTCTACTTTCTAACGGAATCAAACAAGACCGAGTGGTGAGAGAGTTCACGGTCTGGTTAACTCTCTACTTGTTAGGGAATTACCCCTAGACCACTCACCTTTGTACCTAAAGTTAAACGTTCTATTCATTCGACTCTTATCATGTAGATCCAATTACTCCCACTGGGCCTGAGACACTCAGGTGGTTCTACTAGACTGTGAACATAACTAGAGTACCAAAACTCCATTCACAGGGTTATGGCTTTTAAACCAACCTCTGTTGATCAGAATCCTATACAGCCGGCAAGGAACCATAGGTTATCAATCACCTCTGTAAACTGCAAAGTCTTCAGAAAACCACAATAGGTAACGGTTAAACCATACTCCCATTGTGTTCTTGGTGGATTGATATTATGATCTAGTAGTAATTTTCAGTGTTATCACCAAAAACCAATGTTGGATGTGGTATGATCTAATCAGTTAGTAACTACCTTGAGTAACTGTACTCCAAAGTCCAAGGTTGTTATTCATAGAACCTTTCAGAAGGGGTTTTGATAGTATAACCGTCAATTTCTGATATTAAGAATCTTATAACCAACATTTACTCAACGTATAAGATATTGCACGAATAGTCATCATCTAAACGTGTACGCAAAATTTCCAGTCCTACCTTCAAGCACTAAGTGCTAAATGCCTATATTGACGGAAGTGGCGTGAACCGAATTCACTCCTTATCCACAAATTTGTAAGCATCTTCTAGGTAGACTTCTCGGTTTTAGATGATAGTGTAAACCGTTAATCTTAAATGAGTTAAGCAGTGTATTGTAGCACATTAATAACTATATGAGGAAAATTTATGGTGTTATCCCTAAGTGGATAAATTCCACTAGGAGGCAGGCCGAGCATCAGTCCCAAGACTATGCTATGGCCTATTACTGAGTATGGAATACTCTATCTCTGGTGAAATCAGAGATACCTCCAAATATTTTAGATAATCTTACTGTCGTTTCGAGTAGTTGTCTGATGAGATGTCACTACTCAGAAGCTCCTTCTAACTTGTATCTTTCACAAGACCCTGAAGGTCTTATGAACAAGCTATGTGACTTCTTTAAATCTATTACCCTTTCCCGATTGAAAGGAAGCTTAGTCATTGTTCCTTTTGAGACAGTGTTCCTTGACTGGGAGATAGGAATCACCCTAAGCCAGTCTTCAGATCTTGTCTTTAGGAAATATGCACTAATTAATATAGTATGAAGAAGTGTTTATCTAAATACGGAACCTTTTGACTTTAATAGTTTAAGATGTGTTGCATATACCTTTTCAGCATTTCTTAGTGGTTCTGACTTTATCAAACAAAAGTCCGAGTCTTGGATTCGTGTACAAATGTCATATTCACTTTCTATAAGACAAACAAATTATCGAATTGAAGTGAATCCATTTGTTTCAACGAATCTGAAAACATAAAATAAATTTTCTGTGATATGCAAGGATTGAATCCGAAATTCATTTCCTTATATCACTCCCACTATTCTAGCTGAAATAACTGCCCGTTGTCTACTCTATTTATCGTTTAATGCATAGCTCCCTTGTTCTTCCAAAGAACTTAGCTTTCAAGGAAATCGTTAATGATGCATTGGTCAGTGATCCGAAATCAACTTCCTTATCCTCTTATTTTCTATTTATTAATATTCCGGTTTAGCCTTAAAACTACTTAGTTTAGATGACTAACACGTATATACATTCTTTCCCATTCTTGACTTTCCTTATACGGAAACATTCTTGAACTAGCAGTTCATTTGAGTAGACACTACTCGTGAACTGTGGGATGTCTAATGATAGTGTTACTCGTTTGGACTATTTGATTTTTCTAATAAATCAACAAACCATAAGGTTAAAGCTCCCACTAGTTTATCGGTTCCAAATACCGACTAACTAGCAATGCTTTATTTTTGATTTTTCAGAGATTAGAAAATCACCAGAACTAAGCTCCCAGTAGTTTATCGGTTGCAAATACCGTCTAAATAGTAATGCTTTGTTCATGTTTTTCCAGGAATGGAAAAACTCTTGTACAGTCTCTTACACATTTCTAATGATTCAGAAAAACAACAAATCATAAGAATGAATCTCCCACTAAGTTTATCGGTTCCAAATACCGTCTAACTAGCAACACTTTATTTATGATTTTCCAATTTTTAAATTAGAAATTTCTTGTGTGATTACTCACACAATTAAAATTAACTAATAGAATTTCATATAGTCCTACATCATCTTTGAACTAAGTGCGTCTCTCGTTCAACACGAGTGACAGCAGTGACATACCTATACTATGTCACTTAAGATTTAAAGGCTCAAGAGGAATATCTCTTCCGAAATTTAATTGCATTCTTCGATGAGTTCAACGTTCTTGTTACTTTCCACTTTTAAAGAAGTCATTACACTAGCAGTTTAGTAGCCTAGAGATGATAGTTGTACACAAAATTGACAGAAAAAATTCATACATACACGACTAGATAAATTTTAGGAATTATAAACTGTAAAAGTCTATCCTACCATTCCAAGGATTTAACCTCACATCGTACCGCCACCTTAGGGGGTCGGTATCATCACGATGATGGTTAAACTGAGACAATCTCTCTCGATGATTAAACTTTGAGAATCAAACATCTCATGGGAGTCGGACATCCCATACTTTAATCGTCGATTACCTTCCTTTTTCCGCCAAGATATTTCCTAAAATATCCTGATGAGTGTGACCTACTATATCAGATCTTTAAGTATACCCCGAGTATTCCTACGTAGGGCAGGTCAGTGACCCGGCGAGTCCTCAAGATCCTATCCTTTGGAGACCAAGCCTTGAATTTTGATAGCGGTGAACACCATCCGAAGGGGGCCGAAATCAAAGCGGCACGAGGCGTCACCATTCTCTCACTTGCTTGCATCTATAGTAGAGGCCGTGGGGTCGGTTTTCGCCTTCCCCGCTCCCACTCAATATTTTGTAAAAGTGGTGGGTTTACTGATTGCGGTTTTGGACTTGACAATATTTTAAGAAACAACAAATCATGTACCCGAATGGTGTCGGTGATGTAGGCAAGCCTACCCGTCTTATTCGTTGGAACATATGTGACTGTCAATCGGATCCGGCTAAGAGAAGCCCCGTTTAGCCATAAAGGCTTGTCGGATATGCTAAGTCTTGCCGAACACCCGTGCAATCGTCACACATGGAGGGTGAGTCGATCGAGCCGTAGCTTAGTTGAACTTACCCAACCATGGATAGACCATTTCCGGACCCATGTATCATGATTTTCCGATTACTTAAATTGTCAAACTTTCCCGTAGACACTACGGAACAAACCCGCAATCTTGTTCCGGCTTAAGGTGGGATTCACCGAGAATCCATCACCGAAAACTTAACGATTGACAAAACCCGATTCCTCGGTTCTCTAATTAGTCTTTAAAATAATTAATTCCCACAACAATTAATTAAATATTAAACTAATTAATCGAGTTGAATACATGCCTAATTAATTATCCAGAATTAAATAGCTACATGTATGCATATGGAGTGGAATTCATGATATGATGCATGTCATGGCAATTTTCCGGTTCTACGCATACATACTAGTGCGGAAAATAAACATCAAGATGGACCGTTGGCACCCCCGTATCAAACCTATTAGAAAATAAATAAATAAACCCTAACTAGGGTTTACTAGTTCTAATACAATCTCCTGCTGATCCGTTTCATTGATGATCGGGCATCCAAACGAACTCTGATTGACATGAAACATTGTGGGCCTATTCTTCACTCCTCCTCCTTCAATATTGACCTTTGGATCCGAGTTTCGATGGCCCAATTTTCTCCAGCAATCCGCCGATCCAACTGCTTCATCTGTTTATAACTGCGGTGTAGCGGTGTCTTCCCGGAGCCAATCGGGCATTGAGACAAAACCCGATCGACCTGAAATTTTGAGGGCTTGTTCATAACTTCATGTTAGTCAATCTGAACGGTTGGATCTATGTTTAAACGTTCCAAACTCTTCAAGAAAATCGACGAACTCACAGCTAGGGTTTTTATGGCTGCTGTGCTTTTCTGTTACAGCAGCAACTTTATTGCAGCGATCGGATATCTATACGGACTCCGATCGACACCAAATTTTGAGGGCTTTTTCAAAAAAATTTGATCTATATTCTGACCGGAGGGATTATCCTTTCAACGGCTCAATCAACGGGAAAAACAGAAAAAGACGAACAACAACAAAACAGATCTATTTCTAGGAAATTTAAAATTACAAAATTTCCTATACTCATATAACGAATTTATATGAGTTTACAATAGATCTAACGGGTAAATAGTGCCAACCTCAATCCATCTCTTCACCATAACATACCAAGGCAATCAAATCATGATAATTTTTGAAATTAAAAAAAAAAACGAAAAGGATGCAATCTAGCTAAACATGCAATTCCACTCCTAGATCTATCAATTATATACTTTAATTTATAGATCGAGGCTCCGATACCACTTGTTGGATGTAATATCGCCTGACGGATCTTGATCCGCCCGATTAAGCAACGGAATTACAAGGATCACGATCAATATAACATTAAAGCACATAATTTAAGATCTACCTACAAAAAAGTTAGATCTACTTACCAATCAAAAGATAAGCAAAGATCCAAAGAATAAGCCGAGATCCGAGAATTGAGAAGCCATAGTCTTCCGATGTGTATCTCCAAGCAACAACCGGTGGAAGCCGATTCTTGATGCTTGACCTCCTTGATATGCTACCCGGAAAATCCCAAAGATTTTCGCAACTCAAACCCTAAGCTTTGGCCGAATTCCTTAGCTTATTTTGTGTGTATGAATGCGTATTATGTGTGTTGAAAAGGCTTAGGAGAACTCGCCGGTCCATTGGAAAGGCTAACACAAGTTTAGAGGGGGGGGGGGGGGGGGGGTGAATAAACTTGTCCCTAAAATTGGATTTTAAACAACTTGTGTGGAGTTAAGCTGACAAAGCTGAGATTAAGTCAAACTGACTTAAGCTAAAACTGAGTCAACCGGCAGCGGATATGATTCTAGCCTTTTTCTTGATCTTGTTATTCTGTTATGAAAACTGTGTGTTGTGAACTCGAATTTCGGTGAATATCGCCAGTGACCGTGTAAGGTATAACAATCAAGTATCACAATGCTATGAATAAATGCCGAGTAAGTAAGTAAATGCGTAAAGTAAATAAAGCGAAATTATAGAGGTTCCGTGTGGTGTAATCCCGTCAATCCTCTCTTCCCCCGTGGTGCGGAGGAAAATTCCACTAGAACTTCTTGAGGTGCACTCGTTACAAAAAGTCCTAAACAATAGTCCTTGGCTAATCCCTAGCGTCACTATCTAAACAATTGTAGAACGGTAGAATGGTCGCTCTCCAAATGCTTGAACAACCGGTCCTTGGAGGGTACACGTATGCCTCTTCACCGCCTACCACCACAAACACAAGCCTACCCGATCGCTTGTCACAACCGTCCTTGGCGAAACCTTCCCGGTTTGCTTCACAAGCCTAAAACCTTTTATGTGAAATCAAATTTGGGCTGAGAATCAAATAAATTGATTCTTGTTTGTGGTTCTTCAAAGTGTTGGATCCTTGATAGATTCTTTGTAGCTTGAACACTTGAAGAAATACTAGATATGATCTTTGTTAAAGTTCAGAGATGATAGCAATTCGAATAAGATGACTAATGCACAAACTTGCTTGTTAAATCTTTTGAATCTCTTGTTCTTTTTGGGTGCAAAGTCCTCTATTTATAGTATAATATCCAACATTCATCTGGCTTAGATTCGAATTGTATCAATGTCTTTTTCTGCAACGGATATATTTTCTGACCGTTCGCGGTTGTCGAACTCATCCAATGAAATTGTTTTCTTTTCAACGTTCCACCGTACTTTCGCTTGTTGGATGATCGACTTATAAACCGAGTTTCCTTATCGCTTTATTCTCGAGTTTTCACTTGTTAGTTTTCTAACCGACTTGGAGCATTAACTCGAAATTTTACTCTTCTTCAAATATCGCACTCCGCTTTTCATCCGATCATTATTGACTTAATCGAGTACACCATGACTTATTATCAACTAAGAGTTCATTGTCCTTATGATTCTTAGGTCTTCATACAAGATCCATAAAGTCAGTTCAGGTCACCATAATCTTGCCTGAAGTCCAACTTTACAGTCTCGACTTGTAATCTTCATAACTGAGTTTGAAACCTCAGTTCTTCGTTCTTCAATAACTGAGTCTGTGACCCTGAGTTCTTCAATCTTCTAGATAAGCCAACTGAGTCTGTAACTCTCAGCGAACTTACCTTCTTCAGTTTTTACGTAGGCGTGCTCTGAGTCAGTTTGCTTGTATTGGTAGTTTCCAGTTTTCTAAATAATTTCCAGCTTTTCGCTTTACGACACGCTAAGTATTACGTTGCTTGTCCGATGTAACCTATACAATTATCGACTCTAGTAAAACTTATACATCCGCTTCTAGACATCTTTTAGCTTTTCACTATAACAAATTCGGCTTCAAAGACTTCATCAATGGGGTTAAGATAATACTTTGAACAAATTAGATGAATTATCATCAAAACATAAATTTTATTTCCAACAATTTCCCCTTTTTTTGATGATGCCAAAACTCTCCCTAAAAGAAAAGCTTAAAGATCAAAACAAAGTAAAGCAATGTAAAACTGAAAACTGGTTTTCATTAGAATGAGCAAAAAACTCGGATAAGTACATTACGTTCAAATAACCGTGACTAAAGACTAAGCTTCTTCTTAGCTTTTCGCATGACCGAGTCATATTTTCTTGCTTTGTCATACAAATTGAAAATCTTCTTCTAGCTTGGAGTCTTCCTTTGAGAAAGTCTTATTGTAGTCAACTTGACTACTTTCTTTCCATCTTTTCCATTGAATTAGCTTGGGTAAGCTTGAGTCTTTCAAGTAGTAACTTTCAAATTCTCGCTAGATCGGCTTTCATTTGTTCAGTCTTGTCTTTAATCTTCAGTTTATCATCAACCCTTAGATTCTTCTTGTGTTGTGTAATTTTCTGTTTTGAGTAGATATCTGATAGAAAATATTTCAAGGATTCTTCGAATGTTCTGTCCTTGTACTTGGCTTTAATAGGATTGAAATCTTTGTTAAACTCGTGTCCACGGATCCTTTGTAAGAGTAACTCTTCTCGTCTCCAAAATTTGACCGTATTTTTCAATAAGTTGATTATCGTTAACTCTTTTTTCAAAGATTTAGGATCCGATCGGTAACTTTGTAGTTTTTCTTCAAGTCGCTTCATCTCTCCAAGTAACTTCACTTTTCTTCTTCACTTCCCCTTTTTGGCATCATACAACCGATCTACCAGGGCATGAGTTGCCTTTTGATCTTCCGAAATCGGCGCCGAGAAGCAAGTACTTCCTTAAGCTGAGTTTCCATCCCGTAGATATGTTGATTCATATGCCAATGAATCTGAGCATGAGTTTCTCTATCTACTGCGGTTGTATTTTCGAGTTGTTGCTTGAGTAACACAATTTCGAAGCGAACTTGAACTTGCTTTGTGAATCATCTCTAATCTTGCATGAACCGAAACATCGCTCTAGTTCTATACTCAAGATATCCAGAGATGTTTGATAAAAGACGTTTCGTGTATCTCTCTGATCGAGTACAATTTTCAAGTTTTCATGAACTTTGGCTAATTATTCCTTAGATAGACAGTCAGAAGGATCATATGTATCTTCAATCTGGTCCTTGTCCTGAGTATCATCAGGAATATCCATCAGTTGTCGGGTTTCATCAGCTGCCCGCTGAGTGTCAGTTGTCTGATTTCCAACTGGCAATTCTTCTTGCTGTGTTTCAGTTTGCTTTGCTACAGATTGAGGTTGAATAACTGGTTGTAAAACTGTAGTTTCAAGAGTTTCTTTTCTTGTTTTTCCATCATCTCCATCATCGTTTCTCTTTGAACTATCTTTAGATGATGTTCCTGATTCCCTTCTTTTTGCTAACTCAGTAAATCTTTTGAAGCAATTGTCAAGGAATTCTTTTATAGGAAACAGAGAATAAAGATCTCTAACTTCCAATGTCTCCAAGAGTAACTTTTCTTCAGGCTGCAAACTGATGTCTCGAAAACCTTCTGGTTGAAGTTTCATTTTCATCATCTTGATGATTCTATCAGCTTCGAAAATTGGTGCTGATTTCTGAACCGTTATCTGTTGTAACTGAGAAGTATGGTCTGCAGTGACTTCAGTTTGTTGTTGTTGTCGTTCCCCCTCAATAAGTACTTTTTCACCTGAGATTTCTGAGTACAAGCACCTTGCAACCGATCTTCCTTCTATTGAACTCGGTTTTTCGCTTGGTGCCTCTCGTGTTCGCCTTCCGGTTTCGACTTGCTTTAGGTTGGGAGATTGTTTCGTGCTTTGCTTCAAAACTTCGGTTGCCTTGTCTCGTTTTCCTTCCTTAATCTTTTCTAAGTAAAACTGAATGATTCCACTAAGTGTTTTCTTTAGTCGGAATCTCCCATCGCTACTTGACCTTCAAATTGTGCCCTCTTCGCACTTTCCAACTCGGCCTAGGTGTTGCTTCTTGAATCGATTTAGAATATACCCCGCCCAATTGAATTCTATTCCATCCCGCATTATGTTCATGAGATAGATACAATCTTCTCGACGACATATTGATTCCTTTTGATTTTCCAATAACATGTCTGCTGAGCCATCTGCTGAGATGTCCAAATTCCGTTTTGATTTTATCGATATGAACACCAGGCTGTATTGGTTCTGTAGATGAAGTGATCATTGAGAGAAAAGCTTCCTTTTTCAATGATAAAGTAGCGAACTCTGTTGAGGTTGCTGTTGTGTTTGCGAAGCCAAAGAGTGACCGTAAAACTCTTTCATTGAGAACAATCCGATCTTCACGAACCGTAGTCATTAAGGAATCTCTGGCCATTCGCATATTTTGCCAAAATTGTAAGATACCTTCCACATCTCGCTTCTCTCTGAAACTAACTTCAAGGATGTTATTCAATCCTGGTTGTTTTTCGATTTTGTCTCGGACACAACTGGCTATAAGGTGTTTTGACATAAACCTTCATACATATCAAGTGTTAGCTCATCCAATTCTGTGATCAACCGAGTGTCTCTTGAATCATCTGAACTGGCCATATATGAGTGTGAACACACAAGTTTGATTTTTGAGAAAAGGGGTTGTAAGAGTCTTTTTGAAAATAATTTGAATTTGAATAGAGAATAGTGTGAACAGTGTGAACGGAGGTTGAATAAATAGGTGGGATATTCTGGCGGTTGAGTGATGCAACTTTTCAAATTCCATGATGGTTTTGATAACCGATGCGTGTACCATTCTGACAAACATGGGGTGTACACATGAAATTCTGACAAAAAGAACTGTGGTAATTTAATGCGATATAACTGCTGTTGATTCTATCTTATCAATCTTTGACTAACTTTGACTGGGATGAAAACTGATGCTGAGATTCAGTTTCTTGAAATAATGTAGTCCCATCAAATTAATCGCTTTGTCAAGTTCTTCGCCTGTCGCTTGAGATTGTTGATGTCAATGATTAATCTGTTAAGTGAGCGCACCCATCATAACAAAGATTAATCCCCTTGACGAATCTCTCGGCTTAACCGACTAGGCCGACTTTGATTATCCCCAATTCGCTTAATTTAGCAAATCTTTCTTTATCCAAAGGTTTTGTAAAGATATCTCGCTAACCGATCTTCGCAGGTACATAAAGAACTCGTTATATCCTTCTTCTCTCGCATGATCTCTTATAAAGTGATGACGGAAATCAATGTGTTTTGTCCTTGAGTGTAAAACGGATTATCGTAATTGCAATTGCACTCGTATTATCACACATTATGGGAATTGTTCCTTCTTCTATCCCATAGTCTCTTAATTGTTGTCTGATCCATAAAACTTGAGCACAACAACTTCCAAATGCTATATATTCAAATTTCACCGTAGAAGTTGAAATAGAATTTTGCTTTTTGCTTTGAACCATGACACAAGTCTATTTCCCAATAACCGACATGTGCCCGATGTGCTTTTTCTCGTCCACTTTACATCCAAAGATAGTCCGAATCAATAAGAAATCACTTGAATTCTCCTTCTTTTGAATACCAAATTCCAACTCCGTCCGTGTCTTTCGTATATTTCAAAGTTCTTTTCGAACTCGTGAGATGACTTTCTTTTGGTCTTGACTGAAATCTTGCACATACACCGACAGCAAAAGATATGTCTGGCCTACTTGCTGTAAGATAGAGTAAGCTTCCAATCATCCTTCTGTAGAGTGTTTGATCAACATCTTTGCCTTCTTTGTCTTCATCAAGCCTGATGTTGGTCCCCATTGGTGTAGGAATTCCAGTAGATTTCTCCATACCAAAATTTTTAATAAGTTCTCTTGTATATTTGGTTTGATGAATAAAAATTCCATCGCCTAATCGTTTAACTTGCGTCCCTAGAAAATAATTTAGTTCACCCATCATACTCATCCGAAATTTGCTTTTCATCAAGCTTGCAAATTTCTCGCATAATTGTTCATTTTCTCGATCCAAAGATGATATCATCAACATAAATTTGAATAAGTAAAGTATCTTCTCCATTCTTCATCCTGAATAGAGTTTTGTCGATTGTTCCTTTGATAAATCCATTATCCAGTAGAAACTGAGATATAGTTTCGTACCAAGCTCTTGGCGCTTGTTTGAGTCCATAAAGAGGTTTTCTTAATTTGAAAACTTTATCTGCTTGATCTTTGATTTCAAATACGGGTGGTTGTTGAACATATACTTCTTCTTCAAGAATTCCATTCAAAAATGCACTTTTGACATCCATTTGATAAACTTTGAATTTCTTGTGAGCGGCAAAGGCAAGAAATAATCTGATTGCTTCTAATCTTGCAACTGGTGCATAGGTTTCATCAAAGTCTATGCCTTCTGCTTGAGAGTATCCTTTGGCTACAAGTCTGGCCTTGTTTCTGATGATATTCCCATCTTCATCAAGTTTATTTCTGAAGACCCATTTGGTTCCAATGATATTCACATGAGCTGGTCTATCCACCAATTCCCATACTTGATTTCTTTCGAATTCGTTGAGTTCTTCTTGCATAGCTAAGATCCAATCTGGGTCTTTCAATGCTTCTTCAATTTCTTTAGGTTCTGATTGAGATAGAAAGCATGCAATCATTGCATCTAGTTGATGTCTTGTTTGAACTCCCGCTTGTGTATCACCAATAACTTGTTCTTCGTGGTGATCTCTCATCCATTGATGTGTGTGAGTTTGTAATAACGATTTGCATTTTGTTCAACTGTTTCTTCGTAAACCGATTCTTGAATTTGTTCAACCGGATCCGAATGAAGTTGTTCAGGTTGTAGAGGAGAATGGAAACGGAGGTTGAACTTGATCGAACAATCTGAGATTTGTAATCTTCCAATGTCAACGAATTTGGTTCGGTATGACCGGTAACCGAGACCGAGAAACGGTTCTCGGTGTATCTTCGCTTGCTTCACCAGGGGAAGTTTGGTTCATCAAATACTACATGTATTGATTCTTCATGCTTGAGTGTCCTTTTATTTAGTACTCTAAAAGCTTTGCTGACACTTGAATATCCTAGGAAAATTCCTTCATCAGCTTTAGGCCGAAAAACATGAAGTTGATCTTTTCCATTATTGTGGATGAAACATTTGCTTCCAAAAGCATGAAAGTATGAAACATTTGGTTTTCTTCCATTCCAAATTTCATAAGGGGTCTTCTCATGTCTCTTGTTCATGAGAGCTCGTTCGAGTGTAACAAGCCGTATTAACTCGCTTTAGCGCCCAATATCTTTCGTATAGTTTAGCTTCACGCATCATGGTCCTCCCAAACTTCTTTGAGTGTTCTCGTTTCTTCTTTCAAATGCTACACCATTTTGTTGTGGTGTTCCTGTGGCAGCAAGTTGGTGTAACACACCATTTTCTTCACAGTATTCAATAATTACACTGTTGAGGAATTCAGTTCCTTTATCAGATCTTATCTTCACAACTGAAACTCCTTTTTGATTCTGAAGTCTCTTGAGAAGTTCTGTGAGTTTCTGCTTGGTTTCACTTTTCTTGGTTAGAAAGATTACCCAAGTGTATCTTGAAAAATCATCTACTACCACCAAAGTATATTTCTTTCCACTGATACTAATTGGTGTAATAGGTCTGAATAAATCCATGTGTACCAATTCTAGATGTCGTGTTGTAGAATGCTGAGACTTGGTCTTGAAACTTGCTTTTGTTTGTTTTCCTTGTTGGCATGCATCACATAAGTCGTCCTTCTTATATGATATCTCTCGGTAGCCCAATGACTAGTTGCTTCTTAACAAGTGTGTTGATGTCATCAAAATTGAGATGACTCGGTTTCTTGTGCCATAGCCAACTCGATTTCGATTTGGTATGCACAAGTAGACAAGTTTCAAAGAACGGCGCTTGTCCAATCTACCACGTACATGTTTTCCTTTCTTCTTCCATCTAGGACAACTTGATAAGCCGATTCGCCGATGACAACGCGAAATCTTTTTCAAAAGTGACTTTGTATCCCATATCACAAAATTGACTTGTGCTGAGTAGATTGTAGTGTAGTCCTTCTACATAGGATACATTCTTGATTGTGAGTCCATTTCGATTAAGGTGCCATAACCTCTCGGTGTATCCGGGTTTATCTTTACTTCCAAAATTGACTTTAGGTCCATCTTTGCAATAAAATTACTAAGACAGCTTCTTGCTCTTTGTCATGTGTCTAGAGCAACCACTGTCAAAGTACCAAATATCCTGCAATAAAAATTAAAAGGTTTTAGGTACCCAATTCAGTTTGGGTCCATGGGGGTCAGTTGTTAGTACAACACTGGGAATATATCCCTTGGGTATCCTTCGGATATTGTTGCACCTATTTTCATATATATAAGCTACATTCCCATAATGTTTGTGTTTGGGTTGTATCTTATTTATATGATCTCTCAGATCTTTTGACTGAAATTTATTTCCACCATGCATTTTGTTATTAAAGCTTGAATGATAACTATCATTCCTTCTGTACTGAGGTCTGAACTAACCTTTGTACTGTAACTTATGCTGAGAACTGAGATTAGTCCTCTGCTGAGTTTTGGACTGAGACTTGTGATAAGTTCTCGGCCTGGAATGATTGTTATTACCAGTTTTATTAACCAAATCAGTAAAATTCCAATCATCGTCAGTGGGGTATAGTCTCCCTTTCCCCCTAAACGTGTGAATCCTTGAATGACTAACATTCTTGGATTTCCTTTGATTGTAATTTTTCTGGTTCCTGACTTCATTGGTTTTTGTGGATCTGGCAATTGATTTACCTTTTCGGTTTTCATTGAATGCAGCTGATCTACCATTTGACTTACTTTTGTTGGTAGATACAGCTTGTCTTCTTCTTAGGAAACTCGATTTGCCCTTTGTGATACCGGGTTTTACCGGTTCAAGAATTTTCTTAGTTTGTGGAAATTGCTCACCTACAAACTTAATACCAGCTTTGGTACTAGATCCAAGAAGATTGCTAGTTCCATTCTTTGAAGATTGCCGTGTATCAAATCCTAAACCAGCTTTGTTTCCATATGGTTTTCCCGATTTGAATCCAAAGAATCGAACTTGATTGAGTAAATGATTCAGCTTGTCGTCGTCGATGCAACATCTAATGCGTCGAATCTTTTCTTTCTCGCTTTAGTCGGTTTCAACATTTTTAGTTCGACTTCAATCTTTCAACTTCCGTAATTAGACTTTCTTTCTCGCCTTTGATTGATTCATAACCGCCTTGAATAGTTACTAGCTGATTCATCAATTCGTCAAGCGTTTCTTCTAATTCTAGATTTTTTGGATTGGAGTCAGCAGTTGATGAACATGCATTTATCATGGAAATCTGAGCTGAGGAGTATTTAGAATTAGATTCACATACCTCATTTTGATCTTCCATATGTGCCATTAAAGCCGTGTGTCATCCGATAGTCTTTCGGTACCGGCTTCATAGTCGATTCATCTCCGCAAGGAGTGCTCTTCTACCAACTCTTCTTGGTGGGGTCTTCTTGATCGCTTCGGACAATCACTTTATAATGTCCAGGTTTCTTGCAACGGCTTGAAACAGAGGTATTCATCATCTTTTCTTTTCTCAGGGGTTCTTTTGATGAATTTTTGAGTGACTGGATGTCCCCTCTTCATCCTTCGAATTCTGTTCATCATCAGAGCCATTTGTCCTTCCATCTCATCCAATTCATGAAGATTGCTAGATGAGTTTTCTTGAATGTCATTCGATGCTGCTGCAAGTGCTGTCGTTTTGGGTTCTTCCAGTGCCTTGATTATTGCAGCTGTGCTTGTGAAATCTTCACTGAATTCATAAGCATTCAAATCTGAAAAGATTTTGAATGAATCTTCTACATCCACCTCCGGATTCTTCCATAGCAAGAACCTTCATCTTCCAAAGACATTGGTAAAGCCTTCAAGATTCTTGTGTTGATAACTTTCTTTGAGTATTCAATCTTGAGTAGATCTAGTTCATCCATGATAGCACTCGAATCTTGTCTCCATTTGATCAATGGTTTCTCCAGATTTCATTTTGAAATTCTCAAATTTTTGCTTTGCAAATGTAAATTTTATTTTCCTTGATTGAATCTGCTTCCTTCACAAACCAACTGGAGTTTGTCCCACATTTCCTTGGCGCTTGTGCATTCTTTCACTTTCGTGTACATGTTGCTATCAAGAGTTCTCGAGGATAAAGTCCATGGCCACATTGTTGAGATTATTTCGCTTGCGATCATCACCGGTCCATTCCGATTTGGGTTTAGCAACTCGAACTTGTTCTCCACCAACAAGCTTGCATATGAGTGATCTTAATTGGTCTATCAGTGAGTACATCCATCATTTCATCATGAGTAGCTGCCAGAAATGCCTGCATACGACGTTTGTAATCGTCAAATCTGTCCATGTTGCACATTAGCATTTGTCTTGCATATTGATTGTTATCCATTGTGAGTGAGTGAGAAATGAATTTAAAACTGAGCTTTCAATTGAGAACAACTAGAGGAGATATAGAGCAAATGATATCTTGTCAAAGAAACCTTGCTCCGATACCAATTGTTGGTCCCTTGGAAAGGCTAACACAAGTTTGGGGGGGGGGGGGGGGGTGAATAAACTTGTCCCTAAAATTGGATTTTAAACAACTTGTGTGGAGTTAAGCTGACAAAGCTGAGATTAAGTCAAACTGACTTAAGCTAAAACTGAGTCAACCGGCAGCGGATATGATTCTAGCCTTTTTCTTGATCTTGTTATTCTGTTATGAAAACTGTGTGTTGTGAACTGAATTCTGGTGAATATCAGTTGTGACTGTGTAAGGTATAACAATCAAGTATCACAATGCTATGAATAAATGCTGAGTAAGTAAGTAAATGCGTAAAGTAAATAAGGCGGAAATTATAGAGGTTCCAGGTGGTGTAATCCTGTCAATCCTCTCTTCCCACGTGGTGCGGAGGAAAATTCCACTAGAACTTCTTGAGGTGCACTCGTTACAAAAAGTCCTAAACAATAGTCCTTGGCTAATCCCTAGCGTCACTATCTAAACAATTGTAGAACAGTAGAATGGTCGCTCTCCAAATGCTTGAACAACCGGTCCTTGGAGGGTACACGTATGCCTCTTCACCAAATACCACCACAAACACAAGCCTACCCGATCGCTTGTCACAACCGTCCTTGGCGAAACCTTCCCGGTTTGCTTCACGTCTAAAACCTTTGATGTGAAATCAAAGTTGGGCCGAGAATCAAATAAACCGATTCTTGTTTGTGGTTCTTCAAAGTGTTGGATCCTTGATAGATTCTTTGTAGCTTGAACACTTGAAGAAATACTAGATATGATCTTTGTTAAAGTTCAGAGATGATAGCAATTCGAATAAGATGACTAATGCACAAACTTGCTTGTTAAATCTTTTGAATCTCTTGTTCTTTTTGGGTGCAAAGTCCTCTATTTATAGTATAATATCCAACGTTCATCTGGCTTAGATTCGAATTGTATCAATGTCTTTTTCTGCAACGGATATATTTTCTGACCGTTCTGCAATGTCAGTAACTCATCCAATGAAATTGTTTTCTTTTCAACGTTCCACTGTACTTTCAGTTGTTGGATGACTGACTTATAAAACTGAGTTTCCTTATCAGTTTTATTCTGAGTTTTCACTTGTTAGTTTTCTAACTGACTTGGAGCATTAACTGAAATTTTACTCTTCTTCAAATATCAGTACTCCAGTTTTCATCTGATCATTATTGACTTAATCAGAATACACCATGACTTATTATCAACTAAGATTTCATTGTCCTTATGATTCTTAGGTCTTCATACAAGATCCATAAAGTCAGTTCAGGTCACCACAATCTTGCCTGAAGTACAACTTTACAGTCTCGACTTGTAATCTTCATAACTGAGTTTGAAACCTCAGTTCTTCGTTCTTCAATAACTGAGTCTGGTGGCCCTCGGTTCTTCAATCTTCTAGATAAGCCAACTGAGTCTATAACTCTCGCCGAACATACCTTCTTCAGTTTTTACGTAGGCGTGCTCTGAGGCAGTTTGCTTGTATTGGTAGTTTCCAGTTTTCTAAATAATTTCCAGCTTTTCAGTTTTACGACATGCTAAGTATTTCAGTGATTGTCTGATGGAACCTATACAATTATCAGACTCTAGTAAAACTTATACATCCAGTTCTAGACATCTTTTAGCTTTTCACTATAACAGCTGGCTTCGGCACTTCATCAATGAGGTTAAGATAATACTTTGAACAAATTAGATGAATTATCATCAAAACATAAATTTTATTTCCATCAAGAACTCTCTTTATATAGGAGAGAAATCCTTGTCCTTCAAGGATTTAATAATTAATACAAAATCAATTATAATAATCCTTTTCCATAAAAGATACTCCTAGAATAATGTAGAATAAATCTAGAATATTTAAGGACCAATCACATGTCTTATAATTATCAAGAAAACTAATAAACAATATATTTTCCTTAATTAATTATTTAACAAATAAACAATTAATCACATGTCTTATAATTATCAAGAAAACTAATTCCTTAATAATTACCAAGACACAAAACATGCCCCCAATACTTGAAAATTAGGGTTCACACGAAATTTCACATAATTGGTCGAGTCCACGAAAAAAAAGTCTTTTTCATGTATTTTATTATTTAGTCCAATAAATAATAAATCGCACATCAATTAAATAGTCTAACTACTTAATTATTATTGAGGCCCTACGTCAAGAAACATATGCATGTTAGGAACCACATCGGGGACCATGGACCTATAACCAGTAGCTACAATAAATTAAATAAAATTATTCATCGAACAGAATAATTCTTATTCAATCTATTAATTCCGGGATTATGCCACCATAAACCCGAAACTGAACTCTATCGATTATAGATATATACTTACACTCTAATCACTGAGTCGATAAGCGTCCATTGATATAATCATTACATACGGATAAATCCTCCATAGACTGTTTGTTTTGATTCGGGATATTTTCGTAAACCCTTCTCAAAACATCTTATCCTTATTTACCATTCACCTCCTAGTGATCAATTAGTTCATAACTAATATAATATTAACTGGGCCCATCGATCAGTTTCTAGGATTAACAAATAAGGGAACTGTCTGTCTACTTCCCGCGGGAAGGAATGGATTCCATATCTGTGAAGTCACAGACTACTCACTCATTCCAGAATAGACCCAAGGAGAAGTGTTCAGATCACATGTATCCAAGTGATCCTTAACTAACACATCAAACCCTACTTTGAACCAAGTAGTAGACTGTGATCACCTCAGGATTGAGGTTAATCCATATATGATCTTCTTGTGATTCGATAAGATTTATCTATCAAGGAATTATATCGAGAACTCAAATCAAATCGGTCCAGTCCTATATGATTGAAATCATATATAAATGCCCCACTAGGTACCCTATACCGACGGTCCGGATAAGACGGTCACACCGTTAAGTGTTCGGGCCGCATTATTGGTATATTAATCATGAGACCCATCCTCTGATTAAATTCACCACGGGCTAAATAGTTTTAAGTATATCATCACTAACTCAATCCTCGTGTGTATGCCATACACTGAGTTATGTGATTACATACCGATATACTTAGGGTTTTCATCAGTGTATAATATAAGCATAAATGAAAATATTAAGATGAATTATAAATCCTATCAAAAACAATTACAGAAATTTTCTTTCGGGCACTACACCTAACATGACTAATGTATTTACACCATAGGCTTATACTTCATAATCGTCACCACTAATCGAGGTCAAATCAAGGCTAACTAAAGTCTGGTAGGACTTGCATGGTTGTAACGTTTGGCTAGGGACGGGGCTAAACGAAAGGATAAAAAGAATATCAAAAGAGAAATACGAGCCTAATCAAAACATCTTGCATTCAACTCATAACTCACCTTCCTTCATAACCGCATCATAAATAGGAGTAGGATGCAAAAACGGTGGCCACCAAGATAAAACTCCACGATAGCTTGCAAAAATAGTTGTTACCAAAAAAAATCTAACCAAGAATTCAAGAACATCCACTCCAATTTACTTTCTTCCATCGCCATGCATTACATTGAAAATATTGACTCGAAAACTTTCCTCCACATTTCTTCACTCAACTTTATTCATTTTTCTTTTTTTTTTCTTTCTGACAACCCAAACGCCAACATACTTCACTACCCTTTCTCATTTGTAGTACAATAGATCCACCAACACCATAATTTGATACAAATCTTCACCACCCCACACTTGTGCTAGCAAGTGTGCTCAAAATAATATTAATACTCACTCGTAGGGTGTCAAAGAAACGTAGACCACAAATAAAGGCTAAGGGTTGGTAATTATGGGCTAATCAACGAATGGCTAAAGTTCGGGTGGGGGTCTAACCACCTTGCAAAGGCTTAGAGGGGTTCCTGTGGAAATTATGTACATGGTTGGCTATTTGGCTCCGGTCGTGTCAAAGAAATGTCAGGACCTTCATCCCTTAATCTACCAAGATTGACCTTTCTATTTTGCCTCGAAGTTAATGGTATAAGTTCTAGGTAACAGATTAATGTCTATGGAAAATATAATCATTCACTAACTAACCACAATTCATGAAAGAGAAACTATTACGTGCATGAAAATTCCATTTCCACAACAAGATAAAGGTTTGACTCACATACATTCAACCCTTGACTAATAATTACAAAGAATATCATGAATTCACATATGATTCACAACATCAAAGTAATGAAATTTTAAAAATGTCTCAATTTCACTCAATAAGGACCAAACACCAAGCATATGACTTATCCGATGAATAAAATTAAAGAACATAGTAGTAAAGTGAAACTAAGTCTACCACCCCCACTTAAAACGGAACACCGTCCTCGGTGTGTAAGTGATAAAGTAAAGCAAGAAAGACTTAGCTGAACTGCCAAGAGGGCACAACAATGCCAACTGATAAATGCCAATGTATCTCCCAGGGTACCTGTGCAATCACAACATAGAAAACCATGAATCCACTACGACGAAAGGCCATAACCTTAAGTGTAGGTAGGCACAAGTATGAAGATGTATAGAACAAATAAAATATGGTTTATCACAAAGCATGCAACAAAAATCAAGTGGCGTGGTCGAATTTTCACCTTTTATTTTTCTAATCGAGGAAAAAAAATCTTAACAACCTAAAGAAGGTGGGTTGCCTCCCTTAAGCACTTTTGTTATTGTCGTTAGCTCGACTTATTGAATTAAAAAAGAAACTGGATAGGTTTCCAATTTTATAGTCTTCGGCAAGACTCGTATCCCCCAAATTTTACATTCGACTCTACACTCATCCTAGGGGCACTCTCACTACTCACTCCATTGTTGGGTGCCACATAACTCATAGGATTCTCCTCAAAAACTTCCAGCCTCTTCACTTCCTCACTGGTACCCCAATCATCACCCGGGTGCTTAATGCTCTTGTCGACATTGAAGGTGACGGTCTCATCTCCGGCGCTCACAGTGATCTCTCATTTCTGGACATCTAGTAGAGTCCTACCCGTCGCTAAGAAAGGTCTACCTAATAAAATAGGGGTTTGACTATCCTCCTCCATGTCCAACACTACAAAATCTACCGGAAAGACAAGTTTCCCTACTTGAACCAACACATCTTCCACAACTCCCATGGGGCGCCTAATCGACCTATCCGCCATTTGTAAGGTCATGCCTGTACGTTTGAGCTCACCTACCCCAAAACTATCATATATCCTCCTAGGCATTAAACTTACACTTGCACCTAAGTCACACAACACCTTAGGGAATAACGCCCGGCCTATAGTGCAAGGAATGGAAAAACTACCCGGATCTTTCAACTTAGGGGATAACTTATTCGGGAACACGGCAGAACACTCCTCATTCAAGAAAACAATTTTCTCCATTTTAGCTTTACTAGGCAAAATCCCTTTTAAAAATTTAACATAAGATGACATATTCACTAACGCATCCACAAGTGGGATATTTATCTTTACCTTCCTTAAAATATCAAGAAACTTGTTTTGCTTTTTAGAAATAGTTGGCTTAGTAGGTCCACGCGGGGGGTAATGTAACTTAGATAAATAAAAATGTTTTTTCAAAGAATTCATACATGAGTCGTTCATAACTTCCTGTGTCGTGTCTGCTTGCATCTCTGGTGCCGCGCTAGGCTTCTCCAACTCTTCCTCTATCTCATCCTCTTCTTGATCTTCATCAATCACCACCCAATCTTCATCTTTCTCTTTATTCTTCTCTATTGTTTCCTTCTTCTGAACTTCGGCAACCTCAACATCGCTACCCATAGCTTTTTGACTTCTAGTAAAAATAGCATTCACTTGTTTGGGATTCACTTGCCCCATTTGCGTCTCCAAGTTTCTTACCACAGCTTGCAAGTTTACATGAGCATTTCTCATCTCTTTCAATTCCTTGTTCACATCCCTATCATTCTCCTTCATGTCTTTGCTAATCTTCTCTAGTAAGATGTCCGTGGAACTTTTAGTTTGTACGGGCTCTAGGGGTGGTGGTGCTGACTGTGGGGGTGGGGCATATTCTAGATGTGCATTAGGATGCATATAAACCCCTTAATGAAGTTTCCTCGGGATTCCAAAAGTATTCAGTGGTTGAGGTGTATATTGATTTTGTTGAGGCTGTGTGGATTGGCTGTTGAGTGGCTTGCCCGGCCACTGGATTTCTACCCTAAGTGAGATTGGGATTGTCCCGCCAATTCTAAGAATCCTGCCCCATGTTCGGATTGGTTAAATAGTTCACATCCATGGGTTGCCAATTTGATGTCAAACCCAGATCTGTAGTTTGGTAGACCATGGGATTTGAGCACAATGGGGCCATATCCATGGGGTTTATGCCAAAAGGGTTCTCAAGAGATCGATCATTCAACATTTGAGCCGTGGTTAACTAACTAACCTGCTTAATAGGGCAATTTGTGGCCCAATGTTCACCACCGCAAGTAGTACAACCATTGAATTCCTTCTTCCATGCCAACATGTCACTCATTTGCTTTTTTAGGTCCACCATTTCAGCTTGCATCCTCATAATTTCTTCACTTGGCCCGACTTGGTTGACCGAGCCAATTGGCTTTCTAGAAGCTCTTCTCCCCGTTTTCCACTGTCTGTTGCTTTCTGCAACCCTCTCTATAGTAGCCAATGCGACGTTAGGTTGCACACTCATCACATCTCCTCCACGCCGCATTCAAATTTGACTGATCTGACTCACGTAAACCACCACCTGGTTCCACGCCTCTAATCCGTGATGCGGGCACTTTCTCAACATAGCTGTAAATCTATCCCGGGCTTCATACATGCTCTCCATGTCCAACTATTCAAAGTTTGCAATATATGTCTTCATATCCAATGTTCTGGAGAGGGGACAATATTTCAATAAAACATTGCAGTCACTTGATCCCAAGTGTGTAAGGAATCGTAGGGTAGTGACTCATACCAAGCTCTCGCGGCCTCCTTCAATGCAAATGGGAATAAGAGCATCCTAACCGCTTCCTCAGAAACTCCGTTCATCTTCACGGTCCGACAAACTTGCATAAAGTGGTTCAAGAATTGATTCGGGTCTTCAGTTGACTTACCCCGAAACAGTGCATTGTCGTTCAGGAGATACCACATATACTGTTTAATTTCCCGGTTGTTTGCCGGAATATGAGGCAAACGGATAGGGGTGTCTCCCTCACCAATAGTCGTGCCGCATAGTCTCTCAAAATCCTTCCATGATTACCTTGATTTTGCACTGGTGGTTGTGCATAAAAGTTTTATGCTTGAATAGGGGCAGCCGGTGGTGGATTCACATTCTATTAATGATTCTGTAGAATCATCTACATCATCATTTGCATCATCTGATTCTGGTCAAAATGTATTTGACCAACTAAATTACCCTGATTGTTGTTCTGATTCTGAAGGGCTTGTTGTTGTTGTCGGCCTTGGTTCGCCGACCTCCTTGATTTTGGGCCCCATTTGGTCCAAGATTTAGTGCCCTCGTATTTTGAAGTGGCTCTCTATTTAAGTTCTGTGGATCTCGATTCTCGAGAAAGAGCGGTGGGTCTAACTGCAACCCGTCTCGAGTCTCATTTCCATTAGTCAAATTTGGTAAGTCTCCACCTCCTGAAGTCATTGCAACCTCTTCTGATTCAGAGTTTACTTCAATAACCGATGTAGATGATTCTCCAATTGACTTCTTCTTCCTCACGCTGTTCTGATGCCTTGCAAATGCTTCAATTTCCGAAATCTAAGAAAGTAGAGGTTCCTTGAAACTTCGGGTCATACACTGCAATCACCAAAACAACAAGAAAACATTAAAATAAAAATGACCTAATCCTAAATACTCAAATGACTTTATGATATCGACCGATTCCCCGGTAACGGCGCCAAAAAACTTGATGGCCAAATTATAGTAAACCAACTTTAACCGGCAGAGTACCGGGTCGGTTGTACTACAACGGTGAGCAAGGTCGTATCCCATGAGGAATCAGTTAAGTATCACAATCACGCTCGTATTTAGTTTAGGCTCACAAATATGGTGATGTAATCTATAGCCAAGCAATTATAAATTATAACTTTAAAATATATGAATGGAGAAATAGCCAAATTATGATCAGGAACACAACTCTTAACACCGTTACCGAATCACTAAGGATGAGCCTTAACCTACCAACCAACCAATAGCTTCTAATGAACGTGTTGTGGGTGCAATTCCTAAACGGTCCCTAGGCGCTAATACCACAACATAGTTACCCTATACTCGGTTCAATATACCCATTTATGAGATTTAATTGACCTAATATGATTAAGAACTATGAGACGCTCCACATCCACATCCACCGAGAATATGAGACGCTCCACATCGACTAGTTCGTGCATGCCAATCCTAAAACTCTAGCTCACACACTCACTCCCAAAATACATTTATAAAGTTGGTGTGTGGAATCATGAATTTGGTGATCGGTTTAATTCAAGCATTAGGTTCAAGTTTTAGAACACAACAATTCAAAAGATCTAATTTTTAAGCCCTACTCATCCCTAGATCATCGTTTAGGCATCAATTTCATGATCCCATCACATAATCTAGCTGTAATAAATTTAGCTACTCATAATCGAAAGAATGGAATATGAAAATATAAGAGAATTGTAGGAAATCATGATAAAAGTGAAAGAAATTAATTTACCAATAGTTTGGAACAATCCACAAAGAAGAATTCACCAAAAGAAATCACAATCATAGCAATCTTGAAGTAATTTTTGCAAGGAAAATAAATTTATTAATGGTATTTGAAGGAAACAAACCTGAAAACTGAGTAGCAAATTTAATTCTGAAGAAGTGGCTATAAAATTCGACCTAATTGGCTTTTATGAGGTCAAAATCCGACCCCAAATAGTAAAAATCCATAAAAATCAGTGTTCCATGCACGTGCATGGGGAGAGCATGCTTGCGCATGCTTTTGCTGAATGTCACCGAAATTGGCCTTCTAATTCCATGTCTGCGCATGCTAAGGCATGCTTGCGCGTGTACTCTTTGATTCCTTCCAACATTGGCACACCTTCAGTAATTCGATCATATCTTTCTGTGTAGAGCTCTGATTTGATCGATTCTAGTTTCATTGGAAAGCTCGTTAAATTCTATACAACTTGTATCAAGAACAATTTCCTAGAAAATGCCTCTAAGATGTCTAAAAGTGTAGATGAAGTGCATGTGTAATGGGAACATCAATGATCCTTGATCCGTTCCAACTCTTTAACTTCGGGCACATGCTTCTACCTCTCAATATCATCCTTCCATCATCGATGCCTCAAATCTCGTGCTCACAATGAACCTATTCTCTTCAAATACTAACAACAATACCGTGCATAACTCCCGCAAGACAAGATAGGCATGAAATATGCAATAATTCACCAAAAGTTGTGAGATTTTTGGACTAAGTCATCTTTGACCGAAAGTGAATGCAATGGTGAAAATACATCCTAAATCATTCAAACTACCCTAAAAGTGCATCAAATAAGTCATAAATGAGGGTAAAATCATGTAAGAAATAAGTAAAGTTGACTCCCATCAGTAGTGAGCAAAGATTTGAGGATTTGGTAAATCTGGTGGAGAATAAAGGAAGGACTACGAAAATGTTGCATCTAATGTCACTCATTTATAGTTTTCCGTAAATGACATGCTTAGAGAAGTTGCTCATGTTATACCGGATTCTGCAAAGAGTGATAAATTCATGGTTGAGGAGATTTCCTCTTTGCACAAGAAAGTTGACCAGTTGGCTGAGACATCAAACCCTACTGCACTTGATCCAAAATTCATAGAAAGAATGAATCTGCTAAAGCAAACAATTGAAGGCCGGATTACATCAGTTGATCCAAGAACAGAGATAATGGAAGGACAGCTGAGAAATTTGATTAATACACAAGATAATGAACCGTTTTATTGATGATGTCAATAAGGGGGATGAAGGGCAAACATCAAAAGCAAAAGAGGCAACAAGGATTTACAATATGAAGATATTTGAAGTTGATGTTAATTCTTTTAAAGCCCCTACACATGTTAGAGTACAGTTGAATGATGAGCTGCTAAAAGAGTTCAAGACTGCATTTTATGCAATAAGGAAACCCTACCATGATATGACCTTCATAGAAGGTCTAGAAGCTTTTCTTGCAAACAAACTGTGGGAAGTGATCGCGTGTAAGTCACTAATGTCGATATTACTAGCAAGAATACTAGGTACATCATAGTATAGTAAATGCGAGTCAAGGTCGATCCCACAGAGACAATGCAACTTATACATATAAACGATTCTAACCAAATAAAGAAGCAACATATAGGCGGTCATTGACCAACAATAACATAAAAAGAAAACAAACATAGTACACCTCTCCCTCTCCTCACCGATCTACTAACTTGGTTTAGTTAATCGTTATGTTTACTTACCCACATAATTTCCTTAGATTAATCATGAGCGTTTTTCATATTTATTAGCTACGGGTGCAATTCCTACTCCTATCTACTCCGAAAATGACAGTAGACAATCTATACCCAAGCTACCCTCCATAATTGGTCCGTAATAGCCCATACGCATAAAGAACTAGAACTGCCGATATTGAGCGTTACCTCATACCGTTAACCTTCCTAGACAACTGTCGACACTGACCAGCACGTTCCTAGGGTCCATCAAGACTATGTCATAATTAACACTTCACTTGCGGTCCTTCATGTTAATTTATGAATTACGAATACTAGATTGGCCAGACCTATTACTCGTTTTAATTATTACTGCCGATCAACGTAGCTGTAGTGAATCCCAGTTTAGGTTTTCTAAAATATGCCTCGGTAAACCGGTATAGACCACCGGGTTACCGAGGGTGGCTTTTCCTAAGTTATAGATCTACATTGCTCAGTACGATTAAAATAAGTAAATTATGGGGTTGTTAAACATGCAGATTAACTAAAACACATAAATACGAACATATCTACCATATTGAAGACAATAAAGGAACATTCAAAGCTTCATACCTTCAACAATTGAGATCTAGCTCGATCTACTCAAGCTAGAGATGATGGAAGAAGCGAGGAAACCAAAAGCAACTCTCCAAAGCTCAAGATAACTTTATTACATAATAATTGTAATGTATTGATTATAAACTATAAAACTTATTAAAACTTATACAATAATCTGTAATTGCGGCCTTATATAGATACAATGAACGACTTAAGACTCTCTAAAACCCTAACCGACTTAGACAATACGGCAGAATGAATTTTGTGTTCCCCAAGACACCGGTTTACCGGGCCTAACCCTCGGTTACCGGGCCATCTATTCTTCTTTTTCTTCGGTATGCTTCTTCTTGGGCATCAATCACTCAGCCCAATGCATTCTGTTTGGTCCAGATCCGTTCTCCAATGCTCCAGATTCGGTACGTCCAATAAAATACACAAAATGAGACAAAACGGTACCAAAACATCGGGAAAATAGCATAGATGCAGAATTACGATCCAGGAAACACTGACATAGCATTTAACACATATTCTAAGCAATAATGAGCCTATCTATCCTCTCTTGTGCAGAATTCGGTGTGAATATATGTATATTTATTTGTACCATTTAGAGTGTCATCAACTACCCCACACTTAGCTTTTGATCGTCCCGAGCTAAAATGTGAAAAGAAAATAACACTCTGATCAATACACAAGTTAATTAAAAGCAACTATGACTTACAAAGTCAAGATCAAAATCATGCCACTCGTATCCATCAGTAACATATTAAACACTATTCACGTCATGAGCCAATGTGTGTGTGCAATAATTTTCACAACCGCTTAGAAACGCAGACAATCTCACATTACGTCAACCCGTAGTCGAACTAACCAGTCTCGAACATGTTATTTAGTCATTAATTGAGCTGGCAAGGCGGATCGAGAACCGATCATATATTACTATTAGGCTCACGTTTATCGGTCTATGCAAAAGTCGTGCGTCTTACGCTCCATCGACTAAAATATTGCCAAAGAGAATATAGATGTATATATTTCAAGGCACTTCTCTTTCTTGGCGGGTGAACTCTCATTGATTTAACTATCCTCACAGCCCCACTCATGATAAACTACCGAATCTGAAATTGCTTTGCCTTTTTAACGTAAGTGGAACATGAATCGTGATAAAGCCTGGGTCAACTCTAGTCAAAGCAATATGCTATCGACTACACAAAAAGGGAAGTGAGTTATACATGCTTAAAATGGTGTCTCATAACAGAATATGCGCTTAATACGCCACTACTTCAGAAGTGGACACTCTCTCTTACTTGTACAAAGTAAAACAAAGATGAAGTCAATTAACTCGAAAAGATCAAAGATATCATGATTTTTCGAAGTTCTGTCGAAAAGAATCAAAGTCTAATGGTGAATCGTGCATCAAAGAGAAGCAAGACAATCACGCAATTCATGGAATATAATGCTAAAAAGCTAAGTGACGTTCCTCTACCCCCCACTTAATCGAAACATTGTCCCCAATGTGTAAGATGAAAAAAAAACAAAAAGGAACTTAGCTTCGGTTAAGGGTGGAACCAAAAAAGAATCGGATCGTCGATATAAATCAGCGGGCTCAGGTAAGTAGTCCATGAAGATCATCTGTGCTAAATATCTCAAGAAAACAAAGAAGAATAGTGGTGACAAAAAACTGTATAATAAAAGTGCGGCAGTAAAAGAGAAAATAAATAACTCCAAAACAAATTAAGCCGAAAAAATCATTATATTAATATTATTCGGCTACATTAACTAAGTAGGAAAAGAAAAATAAAATAAAAACAACAAAATTAGAAAACAACAAAATAATGAAATAAAAGCTAGTCTTCATCAGAATCACCTTCCCAGTCGACTCCATGCTCAAAACCGGGAGGTGGTGCAGAACTTGAGGCGGCGGCGGCTGAAGATGATGCTCTATGATGTGGGGCAGTCCTAAGCGGCGGGGTAGATGAAGGAATGCCAAAGAAGTCAATGATCCTATCCATCTTGCTATGTAGACTCGCAATTTCTCGCGAGTGCTCCTCAAGCAAGGCTCTCTGAGTCTTCGGGCACCATGCACCGGAGTACGCTCCCTCTCTGCTCTAACCCATCTTTGTACTCTCGAAACTGATTGTGAACTGAGATGTGGCTCAGGATCTTCCCACTCATCACTGACAAGCATCTTCACCTCGTCCTCTAGAGCAAACATATCGATCATCGGCCCGTAAGGTAGCAGCTCTCGCTCAGAAGTGGCGGCAAGCGCATGAATACGGCTATGAATAAACCGACCGATATTGATGGGGGCATCCGTCTCTAGATAGAACATCAACTCTACCCTCGAAGTGGTGACAGAGACCGTGTGCTTCGTCGGAAGAAGGCGAGCACAAACAAATCGATTGACCATCTTCCGGTCCCAAGATCAATCGTTCTCTAGGAAGATGGTAGGTGCTCCAGCAGGATTACGCTTCCATTGCACCCCTAAGAAATCAGCAACCATATCCATCCACTCGAAATCGGCAATGTTGCTTGAGGATGTGTACTCATCCGGGCCCACCGGTGGATTTCTAACACCAAAATGAGCGTTGATCCGCTCAATAGAAAAATCAACCTTAATACCGCGAACCATAGCAAATGTGGCTCCGGGGTTATGCGAAACGTAAGCATAGAATTCTCTTACCACCGTGGCGTTGAACCTTGCCGGTGCCTCAGCCATGTCTAATAAATCTTGTGCTTGTAGGGCCTCCGGAAATATTGACCCGCAGTCGGCTAAATCAACCCCTCGTTGTCGAGCAACCGGCCTTGCGTTCCAATGGCCTCATAACGACTCGTAAATCTCTAAAGAATGGAATTGCTCAACCCCGTCGATTAAGGGATTAGCATCTCCATACACACTCTGATAACAATTAGGCCGAACTGCTGAATGTTGACGCTTAGGACCCATCCTGAATGAGTACAAAATAACCCTCGGTAAACTGGAGGTAGGGTATGGTTTACCGGCCTGAATTGTTTTGATTTTCTTTCAGGAATGTTCCTCTGATGATAGAAGAAGAATTTTGGGCACTTCACAGTTGCAGCAGCACGTCAAAACAGCACATGGTTTGAAAATGGGTGTTTAGGGTTTGGAAAAGGGAAGGAAATGGTTTGGCTATGGTGGTGATAGTGGTGGTGATGGTAGTGATGATGGTGGTCGGATTTTAGAAAGGTGGAAGAAATTGGAGAAGTTTGGTGAATGGAAATGATAAGAATGATGAGAATGTTGAAATAGTGTCCTAAACCCAATCGGGTTGGACCGGATCCGACCGGGTCGGATCATTTCTACTATTTCTTTATGTTTATGCATATATTAAATGGCTTTTCTGTTGTCATATATTTGTTATTTTAAAGAACCAAATATGAATTGTTATATGATAACGTCCTTAGTATTAAACTATGATAGAGAAACCATGATAGGCGATTATGGTTGATGAGATCCCTAATCACTTTAACAAGTTTGATACTTAAATGTCTCTTGGCTGATGTACTATTAAACAGGGCATTGATAGTATAAACAGACTAGCACGTATTAGATGTCTTCTGTCTTTAAGGGCATGGATAGATCTCGTATATCGAAGTGTAGACACACTTGGACTGTACGTGGACGTGTATTAGAGAATGCGTACGTTAGGGATCGACCCACTTACACGGATAAGTGTCACACTATGTGACGGTTGTGTAATTATCCTTTTGACCGGAGTGTTCATGGCATCACGGTGTGGATTGTCATGCTTTGACACTATTGAGGTTTCCCCTAGCCACGTGGCGATCATGCGGTAGTGATTGGGTATGATATTGAAGCATGCGGATTATACATGATTGGTCGTCTGGGAATCGCGTATCCTATGATTAGGATTGAATATCCGAAATGGCCTTCTTATAAGGAATGTCTTACTCTTGTGAATCTTTGCAAAGTGGGAGTAAACGAGTTACTTCGAGAGAGCATGATATCCAGATTATAAGATACGGTCGTTAATGTTTGACACTCGACGTACGACCGTATGGATATTATTACAGCGATAGGATTGTAAGTTACACGGTAACTGTTTTACATGAAAGGTAGTAGTCATTGCATTTGACTCTTCCGATGATTGGGGGTCACCGTGTGTTGCTAGACGCTATCCCGTGATCGTTAGGTATGAAGGGCATTTTCGTAATTTGCACTTTGTGTCTACGGCCAACATATTCGGAAGTCTATCGGGTCACACATATGAACATCTAGCCGGATTAAAATGTGGTTATAGATGAAAATCAAATAAGGAAAGTTTATCTCGAGACTATAAATGTTATAGTGGTAAATTAATATGGTGGTATTTATTTATTATGAATAAATTAAATGCAAGATATTAATATTATTATGTTAATTAAAGAATATCCCAGATGCCAATTTATTGGCTAAGGTGACGCAATTTGTGTGTGTATAAGATCCACTTGGATTGTGCAATTTAATTAATGGTATTACCAAATATTAATATTATATATTAATATATTAATATATATATATATATATATATATATATGTATATATATAGTACGTGTGTGCAAAAGTGTTTGGTACTATGCATGGGCATGTATGTAATATATATATAAATGGTTTTATATGTGTAATAATATATATGTGATACATAAACATGTAATAATATATATGTGATATATAAACATGTATAAATTGATTTATGATAATAAAATAAAGATAGTCAATATTAGATATTGACAATATCTTGGAAATATTCAATATAAGATATTGACAATATCCTAGATTTATTTAATATAAGATATTATAATAAATGAGATAAATCAATCAAATATATTTCCCTTATTTTATTGGAAAAGGTTTTCTTCTCCTCTACTCTACTAGGGGGTGCCCCATACACTATAAATATAGTGTGGGTGTCAAGCTCTTTTGGACAACACAATTCCAAAAACTAATAGTTCTTGTGTAAAATATAGAACATCCTATAGAGAGTTGGAAAGAGGGGAAAAAGGCGGGTCTAGTAACCGGAGTTTCCCAATAGCAATCCATGATGGGACCGGCGGGCTGTTCGTGTGGACTATCGGTAGAGGCCGAACACTTGGACGGCTCTATGTAGAACTACTCTCCTTAGACGGTCAAAGCGTCGATCTTTTAGATCAACCAAGGTAACCACCGTCTACTGCTTATTTGTTTATTGCTTAAACGAAGTCGATCTTGGGTCGATAGGAAATAAAATTTTAAATTCCGCTGCGTTCCCGCGTAGATTTCATAACAGTGGTAGCAGAGCAAGGTTCGAGCTTAAGCAATAAGCATGTTAAATAGCGTAGTTAATTTTATCGTTCTAATCACGTAATTAAAAGGATGAAATATTTTAGATTTGCAAAAGTGATACACGAAAAGAAAAAAAAAGGCGGCCTTGGTGGTGCTCGGCCGATCCGCGGCGGCACCACCACCGTATGATCGCCGGCGGCGGCGGCGGCCTCCGGGCTTCCGGCGGCTGCTGGTGTGATGCGGTGGTCCCCAGTTTTTGTTTTGTGTATTTTGTGTTTCAATATGGTTCATAGTTGCGATTGATATCTCCTTTGTTTAGTTGTGTCATGTGGCTAACCAATGGTTCAAATAGTTTGGGCCATTGTGATGCCACATGACATTAAAATAATAATGGCATTTCCAAACTTTGTTTGGAACAGGCCTATGCCCTTTCCAAATATTTGATTTGGGAAAAGGCCTAGGCTTAGCCACTTCCAAAATTTTGATTTTGGAAAGTTCCAAAATTTTTGATTTTGAAAAGTGGCTAGGCCTAAACCAAAATTATTTGGCTTTTCCAAATATTTGATTTGGAATAGGCCTAGGCCATTTTCAAATATTTGATTTGTAAAAGGCCTAGGCCTAGGCCACTTCCAAAATTTTGATTTTGTAAAGTGGCCAGGCCTAAGCCAAATTTGGTTTATGAAGATGCCTTTTGGTTTAGGAAACCAAAGACATCCCTTTTGATTAAGAATCAAAAGGAAAGAAACAAAAGAGACTTAATTTTAATTTTGATTTATTTTTAGAATAGTTCTAATTAATTAAAATTAAAATTAAAATCGTTTAAAATTAATCGTTAATTTTATTTCGATTAAAATCATTTAATTAATTAAATGTTAATTAGTTAATTGATTGGATAAAATTATTTAATAGATTAAATGTTAATTGATTAATTAAGACGCAAGTAGTTAAATTTTAATTTTATCTTTTTCATAAGATGTTATTGTATGGATTAGATATAGTAGATATAATATGATTATATGGACCACGATTGATCATGGACTCGACCGATATGATAGATGTGAATGATTTAATTTTTCTGTTGGTTTAAAAATTGTCCTAGGCCGTTATGAAGAACGTGACCTAGTTTATTTTCTCGCATTTATCCCATTCCGTTGACTCCCCCGTGTGCGGCGGGTGTATTTATTTTATTAGATAGAATTAAATGTAACAAGAATGGAGCGAGAAGATGAAGACCAAAGAAAGACGAAAATAAAGATCCCATTGGAGAATGGAGCATTAAAGATCCTATTGGCGGTTGCAAACTACCCTTAGATTGTGACCCGCGGTTTCTTCGGTTGTATTCGAAACCGCACCTAGGAAAAGTCCATGATCATACCGGTTACTTTACGCATTTATTTATTTTGTGCTTGTATTTATTTTATATGATACGATAGATGCATGACTAGGCACGATCTAGATAAATGTGTAGATGTATGTCTATAGAGATAGATATATTTGATGAGACCGTAATTAAAATTAATTAAGTGAATTAATTTACGTAAATACTTCCACAACAAAAATCAAGTCGAAAAATTGTCTCCCAATATTATAGCGACGGTGAAGAGCCTTTGTTCGGATCCAACTGATCGGCCCTCATCGGGAGTTGACCTACCACGGGTATATCATCGTTATTGAGATATGATCGTATGAGATCTCGCGAATATTGGGTTATGACTTGACTAGAGTATTGCGGTGATTGGCCCTCGTCAGGACCGTTTTATTCTAGAGGCAATGGGTTGACTACCACATAAAGATGTGAAATATCAAAGAGTTGACTAGTCAACCACCAAGAGTCACATAGAGATGTGATTGGTAAGTGTTACATACCTTTCGAATTATTCCGGTTGATCGGCCCTCGTCGGGAATCGGGGTAACCAGATGGGATCTTGGCCACTAAAGAATTTTGAAAGATTCTTAAAAGTCAATTAGGAGTAGTTGATTAGTGGGAGCAAAATCATAAATCAAAAGATCATTTTTGATTTTGCATGTATAAACAACAACACTCTTTTATTTTCATTTTATGTTGTAGTTTTAGCAAACTTTATATTTATGTTTTATTTTCGATTAGTAAAACCAAATTATGACTGTTACCTTTTGAGAAACGTTCTCAAATATGGTTAAGTAATATTAATCCTTTTAAAATAAGCAATGACACGAAGAATCCCGTTGTAGTAGTTAGAGACAAGGAGACTACATATTTGATGCAGTACTCCAAGACTTTAATTATTAATGAAAGGTGGAAGCTCATGATATTAGATACGATCCAAGATGATCATTCAGTCATACGATGACAATTAATTCAAACGTTGAATAAGAATGACCACATCTAATTTTGGAAAGGTTGTTTTCAAAATTGTAAGATTTAAGTATCTACTAAATTCTATCATTGCTTAAAGGATTATTAAATAGTTAATGTTTGAATACGATTCAAAAGGTTAAATAAACTATTTAATAAACTTTAGACTTTCTTTATGAAAGGAAATCAAAGACATAGCTCTTGTGATTTTTCTTAAGTCTTATGAAGACTACACTAAGAAATATTTACAAGTGCTTGAAGGATTAAAAAGGAAGTTAGGGCATGTGCATAAATAGAGAACTTATTGAAGTTTCTATTCTAGGAAAATGAGTTGAGATAAATCTATCTAAGTTCAAAGTCAACTCTAAGATATATGATACCTTACGAGTGTGATTAAATTAGAAAGATTGAATACAGATATGGAAGGTGAAACAAACGTTGTAACACTTACCATATTATGGATCTAGTAAACTGATAAGGGAACTAAATAAATGTTATTATGTTCGGGTTCTTATGAAGAACATACTTTCAGTTATTTGTTAGGATTTAGTAGACATATTCAATTGTAAAGAATAAATGTTATTCCGATAAAGTTGGAAGGTCACTGAACCTAACATACTAGATTGTTGTCACTATATGGTTGATATATGTGATGAGATCTCAACTAAATATTTGTATGGCTGTTATCCTTGATTTGTGGTTACTCTAGTCACAGTCTCTATGGAAGGGAAGCGTGTAATCAAACGTCATTCTGATGATGCTGAACCATATGATTATGAATCATGTGGGTTATACGTATTCTATCCAAAGAGGAGTAAAATACCCTTTTAAGAAAAGGTTATAAAATCTAGAAAGTTGTCCAAAGCCTAAACATACCGATGTTTGTTGGCTTATGACAATTAATGCCACAAATAATTGTTTATTAATCTCTTTGACTGTTTTAGAAATAGTTGAATGTACTTATTGAAGTACGACAATTCAGAAAGCCTGAAAAGTTCGAGCTAGCACGAATATGAGATTGATGAACTACTTTGGAGTTAATCTTCAATTGGATTGAAGTAATTAATACCTGAAGGGTGTTTCAGAAGTCGTCTGAAAAGGAATAAGATTCTCCCTTCAAGGATACCATCTTTGGGATACGCAATTAGATTGTGTTCCCAAAATGGAAACAACACTTTATATGATAAAGGTGTGATGCAAGCCATGCGAAGTATCCCTTACCCGTTTCGGGATAATGCCCTTATACTTAACCGAGTTCCAAAGATAAAGGTTGAATAAATTCCATATTAGATATGGAAGAGGATAATGTCAAATCTATCTTAACTGATGATTTGAAGTTGTCATAGGCAAAGACAGAAAGGCTTGGAGCCTAGTACGACATATGCGACTTTGTGGAGTATCTTAGCAAGTATGCTATATATTATTTACATGTCCGCGGAGCACAATGTTAGTCTCCAAACATGCTGTTTTCTAGAGGAATTGTTACTTCCAAAAGAGACAGTGGGGGTAAATAAGATCTCAAAAGAGTTTGAGAACCACAAAGATACATTCAACCAACGGAACATGAGCAGACGCCGCATAGCGATGAGGTGTAGAACACTGCTCGGTGCACACAAAAGTTCTGTAAGTCTGTGGATAACCTCAAGCATGAAAAGGCTGCTGGTATGTTCAACTTAAAGAATGAATATCTCACGACTTATGAATGAATGTTTGAGAGGCAAGATTGAGAGATATGGCTAGAAGCCATAATATCTGAATTAGATTCCATCAGTGACAACCATGTTGTGAACCTAGTCTGTCTTACCTAGAGGGAATGTCCCTGTAAGGCTGAGCCCAGTTCTATTCAGACTATGTTTGTTGTAACTTCGTATCATGGCTATATGATAGTGTTGAAGGCGTTGGGCAAAAATCTCGATGTTCATAGACGATGACATAATATGTAAGCCCATGAGATCCATTTATGGACTCAAACAAGTTTCTCTAGATGATTTCTTTGTTTGTCAATCAAAGGAGTTTGATTTAGTCAAAAGAAGGATATGCCCAATGTGCAAGATGGACAGTGGGAGTGCGTTACGATTTTTGAGTAAGGTATTGGATATCTCTCTCGATAATTGTCACCCCATGTCACAGTCAATTAATGTTTTGGTAGTTCAAGTTCTTTACGAAAGCACTTGGATTAGCAGTTCTTATTTTAGAAATAAGAATCTATACTGATAGATTTAACTGCTGTTAGATTATAGTTTACCTATATATATGTGATGCTAAAAGAAGTTTAGCATCGATCGCAAGATCTGTCTATGTTAGGACATTGGTCCTAAAGATAAGGTGAAAGATGATGCTTATGGAAGGTTTCCTTCGCTACTGCTATAGTAACCATCATAAAGGTAATGCCGGATGTTCATAGTCCATGAATAGTTATGAGCAAGTATTAAAGTAAATCTGGTGAATGTCGAGAATATCCTTAAACAAGTTAAGGAAGAGTTCCTAGTTTATCGAAACTAGGAATCAGATAAATATAGTTATACAGACATATATCCTAAGTCTTATGAAAGTGAGTGGGAGCTACAGTCTGGGTTTGCAGTCACTTGATTAAGTGATACAGTGAGCTGGAAATGTTCTTGCCTATGGAACACTGTAATTTCTACAACTTAGCCAAAACACAGTATTTCCTTGGAGGCGCAGCGGGAGCAGTACATGAGTCTAGAAGGTTCATTCCGGAACCTTGTACGGTTCTTCCACCTTTTCTATATAGCTGATATAGTAAGTGGATTCATTTCTTAAAGCAAGGACCAGGGTCTCGTCAGAGATTTGTGTGTGTGTTGAGGCGGTTCCTTTGACTTGATCATTTGGAGCATGGTATGAAGATAAGTCTGAGTCCCCACGGATAGCGATCTGTTCATGGCTAGGGCTAGTTGCGAGTATTGCATGAGATTCTTGTGTTTCAAATTGGTCTTGTGTGTGCGAGTGATTGGTTTTAGGCCAAGTGGGAGATTGTTGAAATAGTGTCCTAAACCCAATCGGGTTGGACCGGATCCGACCGGGTCGGATCATTTCTACTATTTCTTTTTGTTTATGCATATATTAAATGGCTTTTCTGTTGTCATATATTTGTTATTTTAAAGAACCAATATGAATTGTTATATGATAACGTCCTTAGTATTAAAATATGATAGAGAAACCATGATAGGCGATTATGGTTGATGAGATCCCTAATCACTTTAATAAGTTTGATACTTAAATGTCTCTAGGCTGATGTACTATTAAACATGGCATTGATAGTATAAACGGACTAGCACGTATTAGATGTCTTCTCGTCTTTAAGGGCGGGGATAGATCTCGTCTATCGAAGTGTAGAGACACTTGGACCGTACGTGGACGTGTATTAGAGAATGCGTACGTTAGACTGACCCACTTACACGGATAAGTGTCACACTATGTGACGGTTGTGTAATTATCCTTTTGACCGGAGTCTTCATGGCATCATAGTGTGGATTGTCATGCTTTGACACTATTGAGGTTTCCCCTAGCCACGGGATGATCATGCGGTAGTGATTGTGTATGATATTGAAGCATGCGGAGTATACATGATTGGTCGTCTGGGAATCGCGTATCCTATGATTAGGATTGAATATCCGAAATGGCCTTCTTATAAGGAATGTCTTAATTTCGTGAATCTTTGCAAAATGGGAGTAAACGAGTTACTTCGAGAGAGCATGATATCCAGATTATAAGATACAGTCGTTAATGTTTGACACTCGACGTACGACCGTATGGATATTATTACATCGATAGGATTGTAAGTTACACGGTAACTGTTTTACATGAAAGGTAGTAGTCATTGCATTTGACTCTTCCGATGATTGTGGGTCACGGTGTGTTGCTAGACTCTATCCCGTGATTGTTAGGTATGAAGGGCATTTTCGTAATTTATACTTCGTGTCTACGGCCAACATATTCGGAAGGCTATCGGGTCACACACATATGAACATCTAGCCGGATTAAAATGTGGTTATAGATGATAACCAAATAAGGAAAGTTTATCTCGAGACTATAAATGTTATAGTGGTAAATTAATATGGTAGTATTTATTTATTATGAATAAATTAAATGCAAGATATTAATATTATTATGTTAATTAAAGAATATCCCGGATGCCAATTTATTGGCTAAGGTGACGCAATTTGTGTGTGTTTAAGATACATTTGGATTGTGCAATTTAATTAATGGTATTACCAAATATTAATATTAGATATTAATATATATATATATATATATATATATATATATATATATATATATATATATATATATAAATAATACTTATGTGTGCGTGTGTGCAAAAGTGTTTGGTACTATGCATGCGCATGTATGTAATATATATATAAAATGGATTTATATGTGTAATAATATATATGTGATATATAAACATGTGTAAATTGATTTATGGTAATAAAATAAAATAGTCAATATTAGATATTGACAATATCTTGGAAATATTCAATATAAGATATTGACAATATCCTAGATTTATTTAATATAAGATATTATAATAAATGAGATAAATCAATCAAATATATTTTCCTTATTTTATTGGAAAAGGTTTTCTTCTCCTCTACTCTACTAGGGGGCGCCCCATACACTATAAATATAGTGTGGGTGTCAAGCTCTTTTGGACAACACAATTCCAAAAACTAATAGTTCTTGTGTAAAATATAGAGCATCCTATAGAGAGTTGGAGAGAGGGGAAAAAGGCCGGTCTAGTAACCGGAGTATCCCAATAGCAATCCATGATGGGATTCCGGCGGGCTGTTCGTGTGGACTAGCGGTAGAGGCCGAACACTTGGACGGCTCTATGCAGAACTACTCTACTTAAACGGTCAAAGCGTCGATCTTTTAGATCAACCAAGGTAACCACCGTCTACTGCTTATTTGTTTATTGTTTAAACGAAGTCGATCTTGGGTTGATAGGAAATAAAATTTTAAATTCCGCTGCGTTCCCGCGTAGATTTCCTAATAGAGAATGATGATAATGGTGATGATGGGGTGGTTTAAATAGGAAGAGTGGAGTGAATGTGGATGGTTTAGTGGGATTGTGGGTAGATAAGTTATTAGGGAGAGGGATTTGAGGAGGTGGTTGATGGGATTGAGGTGGAGTTATGGTGGAGTGTGGGAAAGGATGAAAATTTTGAAAAGAGGGGAAAATGGTTCGGTTTCTGTTGACTGACCTTATCTGGTGCAACGTGTGTCCTCCATGTGTCTCTAAAAATTCAGCTTTATGCACTGATGTTCAGAAATCTGAAAATCAAGCCTCGGTAACCCAGAGGTTACCCTCGAGACACCGGGGGTATCTTTTCCCCAGATTTTTCGATCTGCCTTTGCTGCACTTCTTACTCAACCTTTCTGCTCAATTCTGACCTTAAATTGACTACCCTTCACTCTTCAATTGTTATTTCCGACTCAAAACCTAACATACTTCACTAGAATCCGCAATAAGGTAAAAAAAACCTTTCCACAACCATTCGGTTTCAAGCCTAAGTTTGTGGTGGGATGAAAAAAATCTCGTCCCTTCATCTGCGGCTATTTTTATTCAATCCTAAACTACCTAAGGCTTTGAATATATAGTTCTGAGTTTATAGTCGCCAGCTCGACTTTCTTCAGATCTCTGATCAATCAAGGGTTGGAGCCTTCACTCACCAAACTTTCACTCCAGAGGCTTGTACCTTCACAGAACCCTTTTGAGCCATCTTCCTAGCACGTGTCTCCCTTTTAGCATGCGTGCTAGGTCTGCCTCTGCGTTGAGATTTAGACCTTAAACTCAAGGACTCCACGTTTTCCATTTTTAGCTCGACTCGTTCACTATGCAACACGGAAGGACTAGCTTCCGTGAGCATCCTGTCGTGGTCCTTATCTTCGTTCTCTCTCAGCATTATTCTCATAAACTCTTGCTCAACGGTTTCTATGACAACCTCTCTATTCTCATGCCCCTCAATCTCCAAAATCTCTACCTTCCCTGAAGCATATGTCATCTTACAACTCTCCGGTCGGTTTTCTAGGGGTTCTAGGATCTTAAAAGATACAACGTCATTATTCATCCTAAGAGTGATCTCCCCCTTATCAAAATCCATAACCGCCCTACTCGTCGCTAAGAAAGGTCATCCTAAGAGAACTGGGGCACTAGGATCTTCAGGTACATCTATGACCGTAAAGTCGATAGGATACGTGAATCCTCATGCTTTAATTGTACACTTTCTAACAAGACCATCAGGCATATCTATGGTTCTATCTACGAAGGTCATAGTCCTGGTCTGATTCATCACGACCGGAAGTTTGATCTTTTGACAAAGGGAAAAATGAAGAATATTGCAACTCGAGCCAAAGTCGCAGAGACCTAATCCTACCGATATTCCATTAATAGAAATTAGGAGTCTGAACGTGCCAGGGTCTCATAACTTCACCACGGTGTCTAAGTCTGGGTAATTCTCAGGCTCAGAAAACATCATGTTAGGATCTTCTTCAGGATCGTCAAAATCGTAATATGAAAATGATATATCAATTAATTCGCAAGGAAACTCACGCGGAAGATACGTGTTGTACTCCTTCAGGTCATCTTCAGGCTCTTGCTTGATTGTTTTCTCTTCTTTCTCCAACCGTTTCTTTATAGTCTCATAGTGCTCCCGTGCTTCAGTTCCGGGATACATGGAAATTGGTATGATGTTCAAGATTGTTCTAGGCATATTGTTTGGCTTGTGTGTGCTTTTTCAACTCTGAATTGATCAAATTTCGGAAGTGTTCTGATCAATCTGCAAAAAGACAAAATAAAACAAAGAAAATGTTAGCAACTTCCGCTTCAGCTGGGTGTGATCCCAACTATTGCGGACCTACTAACTAAAATCAACATGGAATAACACAGAATAACAGGAACTGCTCAGAAATAGATTTTTTAGGCCTCGGTAACTCGAGGGTTACCTTAGGGATACAGGCCCTGAATTTTCTAATTCTGACAGTTTAACATGTGCAGGATTGATACAGAACGACTCAAGACTCAAAATAAAATAAAATAAAATAAAAAACGACTTCTTAATTAGAATTAAAATGTTTATATATAGAAATTGGCCATTGTCCCCAGTAACGGCGCCAAAAATCTTGATCGCGTGTAAGTCACTAATGTCGATATTACTAGCAAGAATACTAGGTACATCGCAATATAGTAAATGCGAGTCAAGGTCAATCCCACAGAGACAATGCAACTTATACTTATGAATGATTCTAACCTAATTAAGAAGCAACATATAGGCGGTCATTGACCACAATAACATAAAAAGAAAACAAACATGGTATACATCTCACTATTCTCACCGATCTACTAACTTGGTTTAATTAATCGTTATGTTACTTCCCGCATAATTTCCTTAGATTAATCGTGAGCGTTTTATCATATTTATCAGCTACGGGTGCAATTCTTACTCCTATCTACTCCGAAAATAGCAGTAGACAGTTTATACGCAAGCTACCCTCCTTAATTGATCCGTAATAGCCCATACGCATAAAGAACTAGAACTGCCGATATTGAGCGTTACCTCATACCGCTAACCCGCCTAGACAAATTGTCGACACCGACCAAAGACGTTCCTAGGGTCCATCAAGACTATGTCCTAATTAACACTTCACTTGCGGTCCTTCATGTTAATTTACGAATTACGAATACTAGATTGGCCAGACCTATTACTCGTTTTAATTATTACTGCCGATCAATGTAGCTTTAGTGAATCCCATTTTGGGTTTTCTAAAATATGCCTCGGTAAACCGGTATAGACCGCCGGTTTACCGAGGGCGTCTTTTCCTAAGTTATGGATCTACATTGCTCAGTTCGATTAAAATAAGTAAATTATGGGGTTGTTAAACATGTAGATTAACTATAACACATAAATATGAACAGATCTACCATATTGAAGACAATAAAGGAACGTTCAAAGCTTCATACCTTCAACCATGGAGATCTAGCTCGATCTACTCAAGCTAGAGATGATGGAAGAATGGAGAAAACCAAAAAGCAACTCTCCAAAGCTCAAGATAACTTTCATTACAAGAAAAACGAGTTTTAATGAGGGGAATTCCTCTCATTAAATGTTGATTTCCCGTCATTAAATGCTTTTAATGAGGGGAAATTTACCCTCATCACCCTTCATTGTTGCTTCTCTATGTAAAAGTAAATAATGACGGTATTGGTTCCATCACTACAATTTATTTCATGACAGTAAAAGTACTCTCATTACAAAAAATTAACAACAGAAATTTCCCTCATTATAAGATCATTTTCCCATCACTAAATCACGATTTAATGACAATAATTTTCCTCATTATAAGGTCATCTGCCCCTCATTATATACATTTTATTGATGAAATTTACCGTCATCCCTAATAGTATGCCCCTCATTGATTAAGTCCATCATTGTTGTTGTAATACATCTAATGAGAGGACTTTACCATCGTATAACTTTTAACAAATACGAGTTCTTGTCAAAATAAAACACTGACTGGAAAATTTTAAACAAAACTTATTTAAACAAGAAAACAAAGACATGTATTTATGTGATTATTGATACAAATCAACCGGATGTTGAGAGTTCTACCTACAATCTGTTTTGCCTAAAAAATATCACACTACAAATCACCACAACTATTACAAATGATAATATAGAAGCATGCTAACAAAATTTAGATAAAACAAGGTTCGAACAATGAAATAGTTTCATAGGACTTCCTAACTTCAAGCCTCAAGAAGACCAACACCTCTCGTTTGAAAGAGTATTATTGCTAGCACGATCCAAGTGCAATTGAAGAAACTGTAATAAAGGAATTTTAACTACTATATCGATCAAGAAAAAGGCCAAAATATAATGCGACAAGAAATTCATATAGATAGTAAACACACAGGCTCATTCTAATAAAATTCCACAAGGAATCACTTTCTAAGACACCATAAACACAATAGTTTCTGTAGTCTATATTACCCGTTTTACTTTGGCACTAAATTTGGCGTGTTCGGACCCGGCTTCTTTTCTTCTACGGTAGCAATTTGTTCTCTACCACAAATTATCAGCAACGTATAAAGAACATGATTTCACATGATTAAAAATCAAAATCATACAAAGCCTTACATAATAAACAGGGGGGTTACCATCAACTACATTGTGTGAGGTAGGTGTTTCATTTTTTTTGATATAAAATTGTAATATATCTCGCTACAATGTCGTGTTCAAGACCGTTGTTTTTTCTCTTTTCTCTAGAAAGAAAAGAGGCATGCCTGCCATATCATAACAATGAAGTATTTCTTTCACATAACAATCATGACAACACACTCTGATCATTCAAAGACAATTTTTATAACATACTGAGTATTGTAGTTTGGAAATGAGCTTGAAGTAGGAGTAAAGATAGTTTTTGATTGATCAGGGGTCACGGGCTCGAGACGTTTAAATAATATCTTAGCTAAATATTAGGTAAGACATTGTAAATAGATGCAAATTAATGGCCAACCCTTACCCAAAACCCTTTGTAAAAATACAAATCATAGATGCTTTAATCCAAGATTCCACCTTTTTATCGAATATGGTAGTCTATTGATCTACATTAAAAAGTTCTCGTAAACGAAGTTTACAAGTCGTATGTGCTCACGATTTATGCTTTCCAATGAAAGAGCATGTAAAGTAGAGGTGTGCAAATGCTTAATGGAAAAGAATCAAAGAGCTATCAGAAAACAGAATCAATCACAATAAGTGTTCCACCGATGAAGTTTACTAATGATGAAATCAGATTGGGAATGAAATTGCAAAGGCTAACAGAGAAAGATTTCATAAAAAATGAGTAGACTTACCAAATGCTTCTGAGAAGTTCTGCCCTTCAATTGGTACCTTGGGTCCCTCTACATCCATAATAAAAAGCATGATTTATAAGAAGTCAGACTAATCAAAACCTTTTCTCTAGAATAAAATATTAGGATTCCTTGTAAATATGCTAAATATGTCGTAGATTCAATCATGACACAAGCACCAAATAAGAGTATCTCAACACCACAAACCGAGGAAACAATAGCATCAAACAACAACGAAAGAAATAACAAAATGCAAAGTCTCCACTTTGATAGCCAAGTGAATAACATGCGAAGATTTCGCATTTAAGTAGAGTAAACCAATATTTACACAAAATGATAGCATGAGAGTACAATATTTGCACCAAATCAAAGTTATAATACACGAAGTCCATTTATCAAAGACAACAATAACTAGTTCAAAGACATCTTTCAAGCCAACATCCCAAAAGTAAAGTCAAACACAAAATGAAGGAACCCAAAAACATTATGATGGAAAAAAGCTTATGAAGCTACCGCAACAAAAAAAAAATCCGACAAATGTAACATAGTCCAAATATGCGTAAAATTTATAAAGACTCACCAATTCTCTTAGATAATAACACACCGCTCCAAAACAAGGAAAGCGATCCATGAGTGGTTTGAATTTCAATCCAATGTTCCCGGCCTAAAATAAATGGCATGACATGTTTTCATTAACTCGCAATCACAAAAAGCATAAAAGATAAATAGAGGTTGCATTGTGTACGACATCAAAATATCTTAAAGACATAGTTTCAACCATACAAGGAAAAAAGTATTTCGGATGCTCATAAAGTTACAACCCAAACATAGATAATTAGGGAAAGTATTACAACGATAAAAGAAGGAATAGATTGGAAGGTAAGTTTGCACTCAAATCAAAATTGTGTAAGCATATAGCATATTAGCATCTACTCATATGTAAAGGAAATGATCCTGTTAATCCATTGTGTCACATCATTGTGCCAATACACAATTGTAGACCAAACCTATATCAATGGATCCTACCATCATCAACATTATACAAACGTGTAGTTGCGTGATGCTATGCAATGCTAGCGTATTATCATTTATGATAATCGAGCATGTTTTCATGTCTAATGAGATATAGATAATTATACACATGCAATAAAATCATATAACATATTTGATGAATTGTATGATCCGACCCGACCACATCAATCCACAACACACTATTTAACAAAGACAAAAATAAAGACTAATCATACAAAGCATCTCCTTTCTCAAAGATTGTCAATCTCAAACTACTAGCACAAAAAATTGACTGCAATTTCTCTCTACTTAAATTCATTATTTTCCTCATACCAGCTGCCATTATTAATTAAAATTTGCCATTACAACCAAAACAAGGCATCCTGCTTGATAAGCAAAACATATACTACACCAGTCAAATTTTGAGTTTTTTTTTTTAGGGAAGGTCCCGGTCCCAGTACCGGTACGGGTGAGATATCAGGAACTATGGCTTCGTCCATACTATGATTAGTATCCATGTTATCAACCTCAACTTTCTGTTGAGTAACTTTCTACCTTATCTCCTTCTTCCTCATGGCAAAGAGTGTAGTAAGCAAACTACATTGAAACCCTAACGGAAAGTAATGTAAGGCAACTAGGAAGTTGCAAAGAAGGTTAGGATTGACTTGGAAGTTGGATATTGTTCGACAAAAAGGAAAACAAATTCTCGCATATTTATATCCACCATTTCCAATAATCCAAGTTAGTCATCTGAAACAATAAAGACATACCCAATAGAGTATCATTTATATGTGTATCAGCGATTCAAACAATACAAGTTATTCCACACAGGTATTAAAAAGAGATGGAAATAAAAGAGAATAAAATACAAACTTGCAATGTCGTAGAGATTCATATCGCTTGAGTTCAGTCATCACAGTTTTGCCCTTGTATTTGTGAGTGACTTCGTCATTGCAGCCAGCAACCAACAAGTAGATAGGCATTAGGACTGCTACAAGGACAAAACAATTAAAACAAATTACTTTGGTACTGATATTCCCACTGCTTTAATTCAAGCTTACTGCATATTCGACCCTCATTTTCTTTTCACACCCAAACAGAGAAAGTGTTACAACCCACAAACATCTCTGTAAAATTCATGACATGAAGGAAAGACGCATACAATCAAGCACTTGGTACATCATAGTTAGTTCATCAATATGCTCAAATACACTTCCCGTGCTAGGCTCGGGCATAAATCTATTATCAACTAACCATCTAAACAAAATACAAATGCTTCGTAGGTATTTCCAAATTTCACAAGGAAGTAACTAGAATACTAAACATGTCCATACCACAAGAAAATTAAGTCATTAACAAGAATTAGGTACACAAGAATAAAAGGCAAAAGCTTTACGTGTGTGAGAGCTAACAGTCATTATAGGATATGAAGAAAATAAGTAATATGTAGTGTGTAGCAATATATAAAGTCACAAACATTGAAATTAAAGAAGAATGGCCATTGATTCCATCACCAACATTAATACACATAATCGCTACATTCACTCATCTTGCATAAGATAAAAACTATAAGTGTAATAACCAATGCATGTCATTTTTATGGACCGAGGAAAAAAATATAAATGTTATACACTTATGCAAAGTAAGTATACTAAGCAAAGTTAAGAGAGGCTAAATTGCACAAAAACTACAAGAAATTGGAAGTTCTCATCTCCAACCTATCCGACTCACCAATTTGACCAAGAAGTTCAACCTTGATTCCATTGTGTTCAACCTTTTCTCCTGGTACAACAGGTTCAATCGAAATCTGAATATGACACATAAGAACTTTTCACAAACACTACAAAGGCAGAATAAGTAACCAAGGAACACCAATAAATAATCTAAATTTACCTTGCCTGTATTGTTTTCATGGCTTTGAAACAGGGGAACCATCACTGTTTGACCATCTTTTAGTTTATATGGAACCTAAAAATTGACAGGACACACAAGATACGTAGTATCTTCGAAAAACGGAGCTTTAAAAGCTCGTATCAGCATCGTAACAAAGAAAGGTCAAACCTTTCAAAGTCCAAACCTTCACAAACGGCAATAGCACAATGCATCTAGACTGAAAGCTAGCATCACAACGGTAAAGATGATAGCTTTACAGATCGGACCTTCCACAACCAACTTTGACACAAAATTAGGCAAATATAATGTTCAAATCAAGTGTAAGCAAGAATGATATTAACTTAATAAAAATGTGAGAGAAACTTCCCTGAAAATCAGGCTAAGAATCGAGCAATAAAGCATCGAATTTGCTCACATGCTAAAGATAGACATCCAGGGCTTTAAACGGTTGTGTATCTCTATCATAAAAGCTTCAAAATTGCCTTCCGGAATCAAACGATTCGGTTGCAGCAAGGACGATTTGAAATTGATTTGAATGCCTTCCAGAAATCTCAAAAGATCGGTTGCTTTCCATCGAAAGAGATCGAAACGACTATGGTGAGAAACAAGGAGAACCGACAAGCTGATTTTCTGGGATTTCGAAATGTTATTGCCATGGATTTAGAGGAATCGAACAGAAAAAGTAAGAACAGATAGAGAGGGGCTAGGGTTTCGAACTTCGGCTGGGAGAATGAAAAGGAAAAGGGGATCGTTTATTTTTTTTAAGAACAGATCATTTTTTTATTGGGTGGGTGGGTTTGGTTTTATAAAAAAAATATTCCCTTAAAAATATAAAAAACATACAAATAATGAGGGTATATTTTTATAGTGTAGATAATGAGGGGAAAATGTGGTCAATTATGAGAGGATTCAAAATGTAGTCATCAATCATAATTTTATACTAATATAAATTATGTACCCTCATTATATGTACACTTTAATGACGAATTTTTATCCTCTCATTAATTTCCCCTCATTAAAACACAGATTTCTTGTAGTGTTTATTGCATAATAATTGTAATGTATTGATAATAAACTATAAAACTTATTAAAACTTATACAATAATCTTTAATTGCGGCCTTATATAGATACAATGACCGACTTAAGACTCTCTAAAACCCTAACCGACTTAGACAATGCGGCAGAATGAATTTCATGTTCCCCAAGACGCCGGTTTACCGGGCCTAACCCTCGGGTTACCGGGCCTTCTATTCTTCTTTTTCTTCAGCAGGCTTCTTCTTGGACTTCAATCACTCATCCCAATGCATTCTGTTTGGTCCAGATCCGTTCTCCAATGCTCCAGAGTTGGTACATCCTATAAAATACACAAAACGAGACAAAACAGTACCAAAACATCGGGAAAATAGCATAGATATAGATTTACGATCCTAGAAACACTCACATAGCATTTAACACATATTCTAAGCAATAACGAGCCTATCTATCCTCTCTTGAGCAGAATTTGGGGTGAATATAGGTATATTTATTGGTACCATTTAGAGTGTCATCAGGAAGCAAGGATTAAATCCTTAAGGCATTAAGAGGAGGTCATAGAGGAGCTCATGGAGGAAGAGGTTAGACTACTGAACTGAGACTGAGGAACTTGTCAGCAAAGGACTCTCTGGAAGAATTCAAGCATTTCTATATGAGACAAGGGTTCAACTGGCAAAGCATATAGTTGACTTTACCTGCTTGGAAGAGATGGAAGTTGGTACATACTTGGATTGATTTCTCTACACTTGAAAATCAATGAAAGCTAGTTTTGGTTAAGAAAATCATGGACTATCAACATAAAAGGGATCAAGAATCAAGATATAGATAGATACTTGTTCATCAGACTCATATTTATGCCTTTTATCTTTATGCTGATTCTAGTTGTAATAGCTTTTGAACATGTTTGAACCTCAATGACATATGAATTAAATTTGTTCTGTTTTTTTTACCTTTTTGCTTTGCTGTAAGGAGGGTATTGGCATCATCACTAAGAATGGGGAAATCTTGAACATATTTTAGTTTTAATGATGAGTGCCAGACTAGCTGTTATAGAGCAAAGGCAAAAAGATGTCTTGATTGATTGTATATGTTTATTAGAGTTTGATCTTTGTATAGGTTTGATCAAACAAGCATTGTAAAGAGGTCAGCTGACTTGATCAGCAGACCTATCTAGGTCAATAGAATGTCTAGGACCTGCTGATGGTTGAAGGCTGAGGGATCAAACTTAGAATTAAAAGTCATGGACATGAGATCAGAATTTAGGTTGGTCTGTGAAGGCCTAAACTGATCACATATACCTCGTGTAGAAGGTCTAAGTTTCATAAAAAGTAAAGTGATGATTGGAACTTGGTTATACTTAAAATGATGTACTCTAACTTCATAATAAAAAGTTAGATGAGAAGCAGTCAGATGAGGTGTTTATAAAACACAGCAGACTAAAAGTCAGGTGACCGTATTTGAACATCAGCAGACCTATACAATAGGTGTCTACTGAATGAAAAAATCGAATTAATCCAAGTTTTTCTGGAAGATTAAATGGATAAGGATGAATTACAAGCATTGGATTAATCAATCAATCAATGGCTAAGATTAAAAGAACGTTGTAATGATTTCAGAGTCAAATCAAATAGAATCATTTCATTGGTTGACAGACTGGACTGTTAGGAGGACACTGATAGTGTCAGTAAGGTACATCAGAAGGAATTTCAGGAATATTCAGAAAATCCTATGACAGTTGTTTTTTAAATTCATATTCAAATCATAGGATCTACACCTATAAATAGAGGACTTATGATTTAGATTGCAATAAACAACTAAGTATTTTGAGCAAGAACAAGCAATATCGATCAAGTGCAATCTTACCGTTCTAAGCATACCTGAGCTTTAACCTATTGATCAAGAATTTTCTTTAAGTGTTTCTGCAATCAAGCATTATCCAGTTTACACACTTGAAGATCCTAAGTTGTTGATCTTATCATCCTGATCAAAATCTTGCTGAAAACTGAATCACTTTCTTGATTCAACCCCTTCTTTTTCAAGAGAACCTGAAGACAGAGAAGCACTGCTGAAGTGTCAATGACTGTTGTGTTTTATGGTGGAGCTAGTGAAGAGGTAATCCTTCCCTTCAAGGACCGGTGGAATACTTAGTAGCAGACATCCTACCTGTTTCTAGTTTGTGAAGCCATAGTCATTGGTCAAGGACAAACAATTTAGGGATTTTTGTAACAGCTACCTCAAAAATCTCCAGTGAATTTCCTCCAACATCACGAGAGAAGAGTGGACTGACATGATTACACCACCTGGAACCACTATAAATCTTTCCTACTTTAGTTTACAATATTTACTTTCTGCACTTTACTTAATTTGCATGCTTACCACATCAACCTGCTGAATTAGCTACTGGAATCACACTACTTGCACTACTGAGTATCTAATACTTAGTATCATCTTTAAAACAACAAGTAACAAGCTTAATCTAATATATTCCACTACAACAGATTCAATGGTTTTAATAGTCGGCATACTACAGAAGGTCATCAGACTATTGACCCTGCTCAGTTTGTAATCTCCAAAATTTTTATAGTGTTAAGTTTATTCACCCCCCCTCTAAACTTAACCAAATACTTTTCAAGGGACCAACAAAGGGAAGTGGAGAACAGTGACCTTGAGTATAACAGGGACAGTTGCATTATAGATTAAAATTACAGTTCGTACACCAGTAGTGCACTCGACTGTCAATCGTGATTTCCACCAGGCATCTGCCCAACTCATCTACTCGTTCCCATCAAATTGGTCAAATAATGATGGGAAAAAAACAACTTCAAAAATTGAAATTTAGCGAATTAAGCTGCAATCGAAATCCACTCTTACCAGAGCCGCATCGATGCTGTGTATTTCTCTTGATCCATTTCTTGTTATTGTGGAGAAACAGTTTTAGAGAGTTCGAAACAGATTAAAAAAGCGGTATAGCTGGTTAGCATGCTGTTTGAAATCGTGTTTGAAGGAATGGAAAGAGATAAATAGAAAAATAAAAAAAGAACGGTGGTTATACATATCGTGGGGCGTGGGGGAGTTTTGGTATCAGGCATGTGGGAGGTTTTTTTGATGGAAATCATGGGATAGAACGCAAAGGAAGGTTTTTCTTTTTTGTTTTTTTCCCTATCTTCGGAAACTGGGTTTGGGTCAGGAAATTTTGAAGAAACGGGGCAATTAGAGGTTAATCCTTTTGCTATATGTATATAAGATTCATATATCTATCTTTGTATTTATATGTATATGTATATATATGTATGTGTATATTTATATACTAGCCTAAAACCCGTGCCATGCACGGGGTTATTTGAATTTATGAATAAAATAATAAATTTGAACATTCAACGTAAATATATGATGAATGTTGACATCCTCAAATATATATCAAATTAAAATCATTACATATTAAAAGTATCAAATATCCAATAAATCATTAACATATAAAACTACAATTGGTATGATGTACATACACCACAATATCAAATTACCTAACCACCACCCGTCCCCTCCACCCCACTATCAAACCCCACCCAAATTATCTATTCACCAAAGTATTGTACTACATCCAAGACCTTAATTGCGAACATGCCATGTCATGGATATGGTACAAAAATGCAATCAACTACTGAATGTCAATTACTTTATAACCCTGCAAAAATAGTTGAACATTTAAACATCAAGTTGATTTTAGTAAACTCAACAACTAAGAGACAGTTACACTATCCTATAGTTTAATAAATTTAAACATATGCAATTAAAGCAAGTAAAATGCATTGGTTGAATATAAACACCAAGAAAAAACAGATATGGGATGAAGCCAAAGCAACAACATAAAAAGTTTAATACTACATTATCAAAAAAGATAAACTCGTGTTTTAGGTTAATGGATGAAAAAGACGACGACGACCACACCCCCCCCCCCCCCCCCCCCCCCAAAAAAAAACTTGCATTCAGGTCGGAAAAGAGTAGCTAGACTTATTTTCAACCATAACAATTTCTTTTATTTCAAATGTTAAACATCAAATTAAAATTCTCCTTAATCAACGCATAAATCACTCCTTATAAATTTATAATCCCTCACTGTTATTTCAAATTTCAAATTAAGATTCTTATTCATCATCGGTGTGTACCAAATCACACGTTTAATTCATTTCAAAGATAAGAATAAAAAATAAAATCACACATTTAATGCAAATCCATTTATTTTTTTTAGGAATCTCTTGGATCCATTTCAAACCCCAGGAAAAAAAAATGAAAGTCAAGTAAAAACAATCAACGCATTAAAGAAGAAAATCAATCAACATTAACTCACTCCCTATAATCACTCAGCCATAACAATTTCTTTTATTTCAAATTTCAAATTTTACATTAAAATTTTTCTTAATCAAAACATAAATCACTCCCTACAATCCCTCAACCATAAAATATCTTTCTTTTATTTCAAATTTCAAATTAAAACTCTTATTCATCAGTGCAGATAAAATCACACATTTATTACTTTCAAAAAAACAAATCACACATTTAATGCGAATTCATTCATTTTTTAGGGAATCTCGCGAATCTTCAGAAAATTGAGTACCCAAAATCACACATTTAATTCCTTCTAAAAATAAAATTGATTTGACCCAAACCCGGAAATTACTCAATTGAATCTGTTCTAAACCCTGGAAAAAATATGCAAGCCAAGTCAAGCAAAAAAAAAATCAACGCATTAAAGACAAAATTAATCAACATTAACTCACACTCTATAATCTCTCAACCTTAACAAATTCTTTTATTTCAAATTTCTAATTAAAATTCACATTAATGAACGCATAAATCACTCCCTATAATCCCTTAACCGTAAGAATTCTTTCTTTTATTTCAAAATTTAAATTAAAACTTCATTGCAGACAAAATCACACATTTAATTCCATCCAAAAATAAAATCACACATGCAAATCAATTCATTTTTAGGGAATCTCGCAAATCCGCTCCTAACCCGGGAAGAATAGACAAGTCAAGTGAAGGAAAAAATCAACGTAAAAAAGAAATCAATCAACATTAACTATTTCTCCATAATCTCTCTCGACCATAACAATTTATTTTATTTCAAATTTCAAATTTTAACCAAATCAAATTCTTTATCAAAAAAATTAAAATTAAATTTCTATTTGATGGTTGTTATATTCATTTGAAAGGCCAAGTATTTGAAGCAACCTCAAGCCGAGAAGAATTTGATTTGGTTGAGAAGAATTCACAATAACACCATAGACATTCCTTTTAATTTTCAACCAGTTAACATGAAAATAAGAACTTACGAATCAATGTGATTAGAAAACAACATAAAATAAAATGACGATATGAAGCACGATTATCACAATCCTTATATTATTTACATTCTCCACTTCAATATAAACTACAAATCCATGATCTTCATTATAATCATACCGAAGAAAAACCAGTGTAAGACACACAAAAATGAAAAATACCTAAAAATATTTGAAAATTTGAAAAATAAGAAAAAGTGAAAATACAAAACTTGTCACAGTCTTTCTTTTCAGCCTTAGGTTGCTTCAAAGGATTGGCCTTTCCACCCTAAAAAAATTCAATAGAGAAACGAATAACAAAAAAAAAGGAGAAAATGCGAAAGAAATCAAAAAATAAAAACGAAAACCATGTGCAAGGAACATGTGAAATCAAAATATGAAAATATGTAAATGCGAAGGAAATCAAAATATGAAAACGGAAACCATGTGCAGTAGCAAGGAGAAAACGTAAAAGTCGAAAAGGAGAAAATTAGAGAAAAATAAATCATACCGCAATTCCTCTGCAATAAAAAAAAACACCAAGAGAGAAACGAATAACAAATAAAAAGGAGAAAATGCGAAGGAAATAAAAATATGAGAACGGAAACCATGTGCAATCGCAAGGAGAAAACGTAAAAGTCGAAAAGAGAAAATTAGAGAAAAATATATCACACCGCTAGTCCACAGCAATCTCGACTCAGATATGAAATATGTAGGTGCAACCTCGAATGAGATATGAAATGTGTAAGGATGAAGTTGATTTTTTTCCCTTTTAAAAAAGTGTCAATGAATTTTGGTATTCTGTAATTAATGTGGTGATATAATTGTGAATCAATTTTGATGTCGTGTAATTATGGAATGTATGTGTTGTTGTTTTTTGTTTTCTGAAACGGGTACAACCGGATTTGGAGCGGGTCAAAACGGGTTTGGTCCTAATTGATTTTATTTCCTCTCCTAAAATATATATATATATGTGTAGATATTTGTACATGTATGTATATACGTCTATATACATATACCATCTCGAGTTTGCGTATAACAAGTCCCTCAGAGTGCAGCAAATTATTCACCATTTGAAGTAGTTTATGACTATAATCTATTGAGCGATTTTGATTTTATATCCATGCCTTGTGAAGAAAAAGCAAGTTTGGATGGGAAAAAAATGGTAAATTTATTAAAGTGTTGCAAAACAAAATAAAGACTAATATCGAATAATATACTCATATTTACACTTGACGTCAAAACAAAGGAAGAAAAGAGGTTTTGTTGGAACCCGATGATTGGGTTTGGTTACATCTATGTAAGGTTAGATTTCCTATCAAAAGAAGATCAAAGTTGCAACCCAAAGAAGACATAAGTTATTGCTTAGGTGAACAATAATTTCCTACAAGCCTGATTCACCTGAAGAATATGATGTAAGTGCTACATTTAATGTTTCAGGCTCAACCATAATTGGGGCAGGAGTTTTGAGGGCATATTTTTTTCAAGAGGGAGGGATGATATAGGACCATCCATTGAGCATACAAGAGGTCCATTGAAGATATGAGATGACCTATCACTACCTTCCAAATTAAGAGGATGAAGGTGTTTGAGTTATCGGAATCTGAACCGGGCCTGAAAATAAGATCCGACAGATCCGGTTGTGCCGACTGTGATGCCCCTGTCCCGGATACCGAGTTCTTATCCGGAAAAGAACGCCCGGCACACATATAATTAAAATTTAATCTAATTATACATGTAAGCCCGTAAGCGGACATCATAGAACAAGCGGAAGACAAAACGACTGACTCGGGCAACTGAAACGACTAATACACGATCGAAAGTAACACAGGCTGAAACTATTACATCACCAAGACTATCTTTAACCATAAAATATAGTATATCCATCACAACTTGATAACCATAAACTCAATTCATCTGTTTCTATCAATACAAGGATAAAAGAATCTATACCAGATTACAATAGAAAATAAAGAACAAAAGACTTCATCTGCACCATCTCTGGGTCACTCCTTAGCGGCCTCACCGGGCTATGTTAAGGCCATATTTATATGATTACTAAAATTTCATTATTATTTTCCCCACATTTGCATAATTTATATAAGAATTAAGGGTTTAAGTGCAATTATTTAGTAAGGATGATTTTAGTATGGTTATTTGCAAAATTGGTTATTTTAAGTATTGAGTTGATTGATTTATTATGATTTGGACTTTATTACATTTTTGCAATGTTTATTTATCCTTTAGGAGGCTTAATTTCGAGTGCTAAAGAGGATAAATGAAGCTCAAATCGAATTATTCAAGATAGAGTTGGAATTGGCTTGAAGAAAATGGATAAAGATGAAGAGATCCGATCCTAAGCATTCCGGAGCGTCCGTAAGTGAATCAAGGCGTCCATGCACGTCCGGAATCGTATTTTACATACGTAGTCTTTAGACGTTGGCAAATTAGCTCCGGCTCCGTCCGTCCGAAGTTTCGACGAGCGTCCGGATATTCAAACGGGCGTCCAACCCGATCTTAGACCGACATCAAATTCCTATAAATAAAGCGGCAGCCCCAACCCTAATTGGATACTTTTTACACAACATTGAGATCGCAATTTTCATAAAAAGCTGCGGCCAAAAAACCACTATTCCATAGAGATGAATTTCTCCAATCCAACAAGCCATCTCCAATATGATTGTTGGCTAGAAACCTTGCAGTGAGACGACGAAGGAAGCTCATCATCAACACAACCAACTAGAGATTTTATGCCTATGTTTAGTGAGTAAAAGATTTAGTTTTTTTCATTACTTTAACATTGTTATGTTTTATTGGATTATGAATTTGATGAAACGATCTATTTATATTTGATGCTTGGATTAATATATGAAAATATATTGTTTAAGTTTGATTCGTTCAAAGTAATGCAATTAATTGTGTTTTAAGAGATTATGCATGATTAGTTGAGTAAGGGTTTGGAAACGATCTCGTGATTACGTTTTGATTGATGTTTAGTTTACTTGAAAAAGATAAACGAAGCCTTAGAACTTGATTAAAGAACTTTAGTCAACTTCGCGATAGATCACTACTAAAAACTATGTCTTTAGATCACCATCTATTTGGGGGTTGTTTGTTGATGGGTGGATTCGTTGCCTCGCCTGTTTTCCTTTAATTGTTTGAATCGAATTGTTTAGATCAAGTTTAGTTTAAGTTCTAGTTTTATAAACCCTAATTTCCCGCACACTTTTCTCGTTCATGTTCGTAGTTAGACGCTCGTCCGAAATATCGAACGAACGTCCATTGAATTAAGCCTTCGGACGCTCGTTCACTTTAGTGAACGCTCGTCCACAAGTCGTTTTCATTCTGTTTTAGTTTTAATTCTTAGGTTTAGGTTTTAGTTTAGTTTCGACCGTAGTTTAGTTAATAATTGTGACATAATCGATATAGATTTATACTTGAATTCGATAAACATTCCACTCCCTTAGGACGACCCGTTAACATCCATACTACGAACCTTATACTTGGGGTGTTTCGGTTATAAATTGTAAAACTCGTTTTTACCGAACAGGCTAAGTACATACGTACTTAGTAAGGGGTAGAAGAAACGGTTACCCACAACAAAACATAGCATATCATAGATAACAAGTTAAGTTCTACAATCTCTACCACATAGGTTGCATTGAGATGACTCTCACCTCTACTAGATCACTTAGTACATCCTCACGCACATATGTTTGTTACATCAATAGCACCACAAGATGGGCGGCACCACTCATGGGGGCATGGACTCATGATCCATGTGGGAGTTACAAGTAGTCCCGTAGGAGCGGTAAGGGTCCCATGCTTCGATGTCAAAATTGTGCGTCACCAATGAAATTGACGTTTTAGCTTTTAGACATCCACATATGTATTTACGAGTTTAGATCTATTCACCTGGTTCATTCACATAAAAGGCTCTCTAAGGACTTCTAGTCCTAAACATCTAGTTATACTACCTAGCACGTTGTAAAGAGAACATTGACTACTAAGTCAATATCCCACAAGGCCTAAACAAAGCCTTCCAGTGCTCTCACCTTCTCCCCGCAGAGGGTCTCAGTTGTGGTGCGATTTAATACCAAGGCTACCAGAAGTCGATGTTAGACATTATCATTTAACATATAATGTTCTATAAGAACATACAACCCACATCGTATCGTATAAACACAAAAAAAAAAAAACAATAATGAGATTAATATAATATACTTTTACCATAACCATTATGTATATATATATATATATATATATATATATATATATATATATATATATATATATATATATATATATATATCCGTATTGTGCATACCCTTTTAGTCTATAAATTAAATAAAATCATTCACTGCATATATTATCTATTAAACCAACTATATCAATAGTTCTTTTTTTCTTTGGGGGAATGAGGGAGAATATATTTCATCAAAAGGACAAAACTATTTATTCACCTTGTCGAAATTCACTTGTTTCGAAATTCACCGTTTAAATTCACTCCCGAAATTCACTTGTTTCACTAGTTTTCAAAATTCATTGTCGAGATTCACTTTGATTTTCGGGATTCACTGTCAAAATTCTCGAAATTCACGATTTCGGGATTCGAAGATTCACGATTTTCGGGATTTTTTTTCCTTCTCGCTATAAAAATTAAGCAGTTGTCCTTCTCCCTATAAAAAATATGTAGTTGTCCTGTTACTTAAAAATATTCCAAATTGTGTCATTATCCCTAATTTTCCATTTTTCTTTTTCCCTCTGTTCTCTTCGTTTTTTTTTTTTTTTTTTTTTTTTTTTTCTTTTCCTTCAGCTACTTTTATTTAAAATTCTATTCTCCTGCTACTACTCATTACACATTAAAGAATACATTTCCCTTTCTCTTTTCCTTTTTTTTTTTTACCTTTTCCTACGGCACCCAAGTACAGAATCAGGCATCATTGTAGATCAAAGTCTTTTTTTTTCTTTATCTACATTCATTCGGAAATTCCCAGCAGCAACGATATATAAATTTTTTTATAAAAGAAACAGCCCTATAACATATAAAATAGCGACAACAAGAATAAATAAACACCTACCGTTGAACACCCCCTTACCTTTTAGCAATTCGATAATAAATCCAAAGAAAAAGTTGAAGCAAAACATGTGAATTCTCCGATTCACGACTCCTACGATCAACCTATGATATTTAAACGGTGCACGACGATTAGCACAATATCTATTTCTACCAAAGCTCGGATTTTCTCAAGAACGAAAGCGAATCTAGATTTTAGGGCTAAAACAAAAGTTTACCGTATTGAAAATGAAAACCATGGAAACGATCGTCTTCTCCCAGTGATCAATTTTTTCTATTGTCATCTGTGCAAACGGTCAACCGTTTGGCCTCGCGATTGCAGTTTCTTTCCTCCTCTTCCTTTTTCTTCTGCGTTAATGCCTGTCGCCTCTTCTCAGATATTTTTTTCTCTGAAACTTGCGTGATATAATTATAAGTAATTAAGGGCTAATCCTTTTTATAACCATAGTTATAATCCTTTAATTATATAATTAATTACTTTTTAATTATTTTCTTTTAGGTTAACATAATTAGGAAATATATTAAATTAGATCCCTTTTTACATTTTTTACACTTCTTGAAATTTCGGGGTGTTACATCTCTTCCCCCTTAAAGCAAGTTTCGTCCTCGAAACTGAACTGAACTGGGAGGTACTTGAAATCTGGAACTTTCGCAGATGCCTCATCTTCTATAACTCATGTTGCCTCTATCGGTGTGACTGCTTCAATGACCCAAGGCTAGTTGTACGTCTTCCTTCTTAGCTTTCTTCTTCTTCCGCTCTGAGGTGCAACTGATTCTTCCTTGTAACTCAGGTTCTCTTCAACCATTTCAAGGTCAATGCTTGCTTGCATATCAATGTCTGTTGAGCATTTCCTTATCATTGACACATGAAGGTTGTTATGCACTCATGAAAGGGATTCTTGTGACTCCAAACGGATAAGTTAAAGGTCCGACTTTAGCCACGATCATGTAAGGGTCTTCATAACTGGGTTTTATTGCATGTCTACCCTAGCCGTCTTACTCTTTTAACTAGGAACGTCTTCAGATTACACTTTATCTTCAACTTCAAATTCTAAGAGTTTTCTCATTCTATCTTCCTAACTCTTCTACCTGCCTTGAGCCGAGCCTATGACGGTTCTCTTCGATCTTTTCTTTGTGTTGTTGTCTCAACTTTGGTCATGTCACTGTTCTTCTTCATCCCAGAAAACTGGCATTCTATGCTTCCTTCCGTGCAGAGCATCAAAAGGTGACATCTGGATACTGTCCCAGCATGGACTGCAAACGCTATTTTGTGGGCTTCATCTCTCACTTTCTTCCTTAGATCAACGTTCTGAGCACAAAGCCGATCATGATGCCGACAATTTCCATCTTCATCAAACTCGCGACCACCGGGCGGTTTGGTTCCGGCCGCTCACTTGTAAATAGAAACAACTAGACCTTCGTCTTGTTTCTTTACAATCTCATCAACTGCCTCGCATCTTGCAATCAACGGCACGATACACTTTACTTCCGTTTGCTGACTCAATTTGGATTGTTTAAACTTGCAACTGATCAGCAACTCTTGGCACTATGGACGTCTTTTGATCTCAACTTCCATCACTGCGATACAAGCTTGTTGTAGGACTGCAAGGATCCCATATGATGCATTTCTAGAATTCTTAGGAAGGGAGAACCATGCATTTGTCATACTTTCTATCTGATGGTCTGATCCAATCAGACCAATAAGGGTTAACATGGAAAACAAATAAAGCTGAAGAGTGACAAGTTGAGCACCAGGGTGGTATGTCAACATGGTAAGCTTAAGTAGAGGCAATAAGTTCTCAGTGTAAGAGAGGTTGTAGGGGTTACCAAACAAAAGATGGCGATTCTAGGTCGAGAGAAGTTTGAAATTGGTTCAAAATCAAAGGATGAGGAATTGTATCATAATACAAAAGATAGCCATCAAAAGGAAAAACAAAATAACATCTTGTAGATGAGATTATTTTGAGAGAGTGAAATTTTGCAACATACGATAGTCTGCAAAGGAACTCTGACCGTCTGAAAAGGAAGATAATGAGCTTTTACATAATCCATTGGGAAGTGGGGACGTTAAGAGAAACATCACATGATGGTCTTGGAAACGCTAATGCAAAAGGGGAAGAAGATTGGACTTTGGATTATTTGACAAGTGACCTTAATCGTTGATGAGTTGAAAAACAAAATGGTTGTTGGCGAACTAGGAAAGCCCTCAGTTCACATGAAGGTTGTAAGGGAATCATTCCACAACATTAAAACAAAACAAAAGTGAAAGGTCGAGCACCTGAAAGGCTAAACAATTGAGAAATCTAGAATAGGGTAAAGATCTCAACATGAAGAGGTTACGTGGTCGAACAAGTACGCCAAATAGGGTCACAAAATGTAATAAAACTTGTAAAAAAAGTGTCCAAGATTGCTTCAAAGAGTGGTTATTTCAAGATGGAAAGAGGATAGAAATTTCCACAAGGTGTTTTAAAGGATAGTTAAAAGTTTTGAAAAAGGAAAGGTCCGTGATAAAAAAAATTTAAGTGAAGAGGAAAATAGACACTTAAGAGATGTCAGATAAAGTTTGATTTCAAGAAATTAATTCAAACTTTCAAAAAGAAGTGTAAAAGAAGTTTGATGATCTAATTTAGGGCTTCATGGTTGCACTTCTCGAGAAGAATAGTATAATGTCGAAGAATAAGCGCTCAAGGTTATTCCTCATGAGGGAATGGAAAGGTTAAAGCAAAATATCAACCTGTGTAACAAAATTGTGACAGAAATGCCAAGACAGAAGAGAGAATGACAAAAGATATGTCTGGCGGTTCATGGCTTTAAATGGCCTAAAAGAAATTTAAATCTGAAAAGGCACAAGGTGCATTAATCTAGATTGAAACTAAAAAGATTTTGGTAGTTCAAAAGTTGACTGGCAAGAGAGGCTCGGAAGACATCTTGATAATGGACTACCTTTTTCCTGATACTGGTTTAGCATAGATTGCCAGAAGGTAAAGGGTAAGTAATTGAACATGGATTTCATGGTAGGCTTGAAGATCTGACCGGTAATGTGATAGCAAATTGATTGTAGGATCTAGATCAAAGCTTCGACTTTTATTAATTCAGCTTATACGAATTCAAGCTAGGGTTTTTCCGATCTAATTGTATAAACGTGGACTATTTGGAAATAAAAACGAAAGCAACAACAATAATCAATCTCTGATTATTGTCTCGTGATAATCCTATCTCAGGAAAACCACCCAACTATTTTATCTCAGAATAATTGAAATAAACACCAATCTCTGAAAAGTTTCTTGATTATCAACTAGGGTTTAATCTTCAAAATAATCTGAATAATATGTTCAAGTCTGACAACTATAAATAGCAAAATAGAAACCTAATTCCTAAAGAAAGAAGGTGCCACTTTATCAGTTGGGCCTGAATATTAACTTCCTAATTAAATAAAAAGGCCTAATTAAAAATAGCATAATTAAATGTCCATAAAACATTCAGCAAATATGATGCATAAAACGCCCCATACTTGGGCCTTTCGCACATTAAGCCCAATCATCAACGAATAGACTTAAAGTAGTTGGATCATCAATCCTCAAAACCTCATTCTCCTTTCCAACATCTTGGACCAGCTTTGCATAAGCTTCTCGAGCCTTCTTCTCTTGAAAACGTGTGATAGGGCCATCTCGAACAATAATAGGATCCTTGGGCTTGTGAATGCATGGCTGATCATCTTGGAGTGCATCAAATAAGCAAATTCAACAAATGGAAGACATTTCTCCCACGTCCTAAGGTTCTTACCCACCACTGTTCTAAGTAACGGGCGCAAAGTACGGTTGGTAACCTCTGTTTGACCATCAGTTTGTGGGTGAAAAGAAGTGGAATATAACAAGGATGTACCTAGTTTCTTCCATAACACTCTCCAAAAGTGGCTAATAAACTTGGTATCTCGGTCACTAACTATGGATCTAGGCACACCATGCAAACATACTATTTCCTTAAAGAACAAGTCAGCAATAGCAGAAGCATCATTAGTCTTATTACATGCAATGAAATGTGCCATCTTAGACATTCTATCAACAACCACAAAAATCGAATCATGACCATTCCTAGTTCGTGGCAAACCTAAGACAAAGTCCATGGAAAAATCAGTCCAAGGTGAAGTGGGAATATGAAGTGGTGTGTATAACCCATGTGGTTGTGACCTAGCCTTAGCATGCTTGCAAACTAAACATGAAGAACAATATTTAACCACATCGATTTCATCTTAGGCCAATAAAAATGTTGCCGAAGCATGTCTAAGGTCTTATCTACCCCAAAATGTCCCATCAAACCTCCCCATGAGTTTCCTTAACAAACAACTCACGCATAGAACAACGAGGTACACATAACTTAGCATTCTTGTAAAGGAATCCATCAAAAATAGAATATTCAGGTTGATCACGAGAAGGACACGCATAAAATATTTTCCCAAAATCAACGTCATGTTCATACATATGCTTAATAGATTCAAATCCTAACAACTTGGTTTGCATAGAAGTGATAAAAGAATAACGCCTAGATAAGGCATCAGCAACTATGTTATCCTTACCCTTCTTATACTTAATCACATAAGGAAATGACTCTATAAACTCAACCCATCTTATATGACGCTTATTCGGTTTCCCTTGCCCTTTTAAGTACTTGATAGACTCGTGATCGTGTGGATGGTGAACTGGATGGTGAACTCTCTAGGCCGTAAATAGTGCTGCCATGTTTGTAAACAACGAACCAACGCATACAACTCTTTATCATACGTAGAATAATTAAGTGCAGCCCCTTTTAGTTTCTCACTAAAGTATGCAACATGCCTACTTTCTTGTATTAAAACACCACCAATCCCCACACCCAATGCATCATATTCAAGTGGGAACATCTTATTAAAATCAGGTAATGCAAGTATTGGTGGTGCGTAAATAAGCATAGATTTAAGAGTTTCAAAAGCTTCCCCGTGACGTTGTTCCCACACAAATGGTGCATTCTTTTTGACGAGCTCATTGAGGGAGCCGCAATGGAGCCGAATCCCTTCACAAAACGTCTATAGAAGCTTGCAAGGCCATGGAAACTACGTACTTGTGCGGCCGTGGAAGGTTCGGGCCACTCTTGTATCGCCTTGATCTTTTCTTGGTCCACTTCCACACCTTTAGCGCTAACAACAAAGCCAAGAAAGACAACACTCTCCAAACAAAAGTTACACTTTTTGAGATTAGCATATAATTCGGGTTCTCTAAGTGTATGCAAAACAGCCTTCAAATGTTCAACATGGTCAGCAAATATAGTGCTATAAATAAGTATATCATCGAAGTACACAACTACAAACCGGTTTATAAATTCCCTAAGGACCTCATTCATAAGTCTCATAAACGTGGAAGGTGCATTAGTTAAACCAAATGGCATTACAAGCCACTCATATAAGCCAAAAGTGGTTTTAAAAGCTGTTTTCCACTCATCACCCTCCCGAATACGTACTTGATAGTAGCCGCTCTTCAAATCAATTTTAGTAAAGAAATGACTACCATGTAAATTATCAAGCATATCATCTAGTCTAGGGATAGGATATCGATACTTTACCGTTATCTGGTTGATTGCGCGACAATCTGTGCACATACGCCATTCTCCCGTCTTCTTAGGGACCACAATGACTGGAACTGCACAAGGGCTCATGGACTCGCGAATCTTTCCCTTCTCCAACAGCTCCTCAACTTGCTTTTGTATCTCCATGATCTCCGTGGGGTTGGCTCTATAGGCTGGCCGGTTTGGTAGCACGGAACCGGGCACAAAGTCGATTTGATGCTCCACTCCTCTTATTGGTGGCAGCCCCTTGGGTTCCTCCTCCGGAAAGACATCCTTGAATTCCTGCAAAATAGAATAAATCGCACTAGGGAGAGAATCGGTTAAATCGGATATAGAAGTAAACAAGGGGTAGGGGAGTCAGAATTTTCAAGTACAAGAATATAAATTGGATTTCCAGCCCCTACGGCCTTTATCATTAAATTCCGATTGACCTTACTAGTGTGTGAGGTGGTGTGCTTACCTTGTTTATTAACTTTCGGATCACATTCAGCCTTATTTACCCGAGCTACAACCCCTTCCTTGCCCACGGCTTTATTAGCATTTTGTGTTGCTTGGTGACGCAACCGGAAAGCAGTCATCTTAAGTTGTTCATCATGCGCTTCCTTAGTGGTCATTGGGTGCAAAACAATGGTCTTGCCTTTATAAGGCAGTGAATAATGGTTTAAGTAGCCATCATAAGAAACACGTCTATCAAATTTCCACGGACGACCTAAAAGTAGGTGTGTGACGTGCATAGGAAGAACATCGCAAAGGACCTCATCATGAAATTTACCAATCTGAAAATTAATGAGTGCTTGTGAGGTGATGCGTGTTTCCCCCTCATCACTCAACCATTGTAGTTGATAGGGTTTGGGGTGTGGTAACGTGGGAATACGCAAAGTTTCAACAAGTAACGTGCTAACCACATTAGTGCAACTACCCGAATCAATAATCAAGTTACAAGTTCTACCCCCAATACCACATGTGGATTGAAAAATGTTATCACGCTGCATATTGTCATCAATTTTAGTTTGTGCAGCCAATACACGTTGTAAAACACCACATACACCCGAACCATAAGAAGAAGTAGCACTAACATGCGCAAATTATCATCATCGGTATCACTATGTGCGCTATTATCATCCTTGTCGGAGTCCGATTCAAAGTCATGAGGTTCTAACTCAACACCAACAGCCCTTAAAACACGCTTATTAGGACAATCACGAGCATAATGACCTCTACCACGACACCTAAACAAGCTATATCACGTGCACGTTCAACACTAGGAGCACCATTTTCACGCATGTCTTTCGTTTTAGCATCAGAAGAAGGATAATTCAATTTACGTGGTTTAAAATCATCTTTAGGGCGTGTATTAGGCTGATTGGAAACATTAGAAGAAGATGTAGTACCTCGTCCAAAAGAAGAATAAGTAGAGCGAGTGTTACCATAAGAAGCTTTATATGCAGCCCGCTCAGCCAGGCGCTTTTGCACCATGATTGCACCTTGTAGAAGCTCAGCTTTGGTGCGATAATTCTGTAATTCGACGTGGCAAGAAATTTCGGGTCGAAGGCCATATTGGAAATGCTGCATTGTCGCTTCATCATCCTCTTCTACATTGGCTTTAAGCATTGTGAGGCGCAAATCTTCATCAAAATCTTCTACGGTGCGATTTCCTTGACGTAACGTTTGTAACTTGCGGAGCTGATCCCTATTGTAATGAGTAGGTACCCATTGATGCTTCATGATCTCTTTGAGCACCGCCCATGAAGTGATCTCACCATCACGTCTTCTTCGACGTTGGGCCTGGAGTTGGTCCCACCAATGCATGGCCGTATCGGTAAACTCCATCGTCGCAAGTTGTACCCGTTTAGCATCACTAAAATTTGTGCAAGAGAAAACTTGAGAAACTTTCATCTCCCAAGCTAAATACCCGTCCGGATCAGCCTTACCATCAAACGGTGGAATTTTGTATTTCACATTGCGTGAATCGTCATGTGGGGGAATTTGGACAGCCCCGCATCGTTGGGAATGAGAGCTCGACCCGCATCAACAACACGGTTAGGTGGGGGGATTTACCTCGCTTGGCCGTTGACGTATTTTGAGTGTAAGTGCATGGATGGCATTCAGAACGTCCTGATGTTTACGTTCATATTCAGCATGGCGACGTTGAGAGTCGTCACGAACCGTGTCAATTTTGTCAGACAATTGAGCATTGGCTTGAGCCAGTTCTCGTTCAAGTTCATCAGCAAAATCTTGCCGTGTGGTTTCGAGTGCCTGAGCAAGTTTGTCGTCGAAGGCTTTCCAGAGAAGTTTATCATCAGCCATAGCGTGAGGCTTATGGTGACTTAACTCACGTTCACTCGTGTTTAACTCGCACAACCCTCGGAGGAATAAGAACTCGAACACAAAGAGGAAAAAAAATTTATTTTCCCGCCAAATTTCGTGGAAAATGAAGCAAAAATTTTCCTGGTAAAATCAAATTTTATTCCAGGACTCCTGACACCGTACTAGTCACAAAAACACAAAAAAAATTTCTTGCCTATTTTTCCCGCCAATTTACTCGTGTGGTGTGTGTAGAGACAATCAAATTTTCTGGAAGTGCTTCGTCAAGATTGATCAGAGTACTACTCTTTCGATCGAAAATCAAGAATCTGATAGCAAACTGATTGTAGGATCTAGATCAAAGCTTCGACTTTTATTAATTCAGCTTATACGAATTCAAGCTAGGGTTTTTCCGATCTGATTGTATAAACGTGGACTATTTGGAAATAAAAACGAAAGCAACAACAATAATCAATCTCTGATTATTGTCTCGTGATAATCCTATCTCAGGAAAACCACCCAACTATTTTATCTCAGAATAATTGAAATAAACACCAATCTCTGAAAAGTTTCTTGATTATCAACTAGGGTTTAATCTTCAAAATAATCTGAATAATATGTTCAAGTCTGACAACTATAAATAGCAAAATAGAAACCTAATTCCTAAAGAATGAAGGTGCCACTTTATCAGTTGGGCCTGAATATTAACTTCCTAATTAAATAAAAAGGCCTAATTAAAAATAGCATAATTAAATGTCCATAAAACATTCAGCAAATATGATGCATAAAACGCCCCATACTTGGGCCTTTCGCACATTAAGCCCAATCATCAACGAATAGACTTAAAGTAGTTGGATCATCAATCCTCAAAGCCTCATTCTCCTTTCCAACATCTTGGACCAGCTTTGCATAAGCTTCTCGAGCCTTCTTCTCTTGAAAACGTGTGATAGGGCCATCTCGAACAATAATAGGATCCTTGGGCTTGTGAATACATGGCTGATCATCTTGGAGTGCATCAAACTTGATTGTGGTATCAACCCGCAAGAATTGAAGAAAAATTCAAGTTTTAGAGGCTTTGAGTAGTACTCGGTCTCCAAGTCCAAAATCCATATAGATACGCTCTTGCTTATTGTTCTAGTGCTTTAACCATTGAGAGGCTTAAGAAGTGAGAATACTGATGTTGGTAGGTGAAGACTACGAAGTTGGCATAAACTCTGATCTTGCCACAATTATATAAAACTAATGCACATGCACACATCACTTCGATTCATGACGAGTAGTGGATAATGAATATTTTATGAGCATAAATGGTATGAGTTGATTTGAGTTTCTTGTGTTAGTATAGTGTGACCATTGGAAAGTGACTGTATGGGGATTAACTTATTGATACTTTGATCGGGACGATCAAAGGCTAAGTGGGGGGTAGTTGATAACGGTCATTTTGTGCCCATTTTTCTATGATCTTTATCCCCGATTCTAGTTTAAAAGAGCTTTAATAGAGTAATAACAAGTCGTAATATGCTTAATTTACATATGTACTGAGTTACGATTCATTATTATTTATTTGATGTTTTAGTATATTATTTGATATTACAAACCGTATTTTATGCAATGTTTGCAGTGAGCTATTTCGGGAGCAGAATGGATAAACTTCGGAGAATATTTAATAGAATTGCAGACGATGCAATAGGCCCGGTACAAAGGAAAAAGAAGCCCAACCGAATGAAGACACTCGGTTGACCGAGCATGCCCATTCGGTCGACCGAGCGGCCCACAAGCCCGGCAGAAAGTCCGACACATTATTAAGGCGGCTAGGGTTTAGTAATTCCGAGTTTAAGTCGGTTTTCCAAGGTCGGCCAGTACTCTATATAAACACTATGTCCTTAGTAATTTTGATATACCACACCAACAACTCATACACAACAATACAGCAATCATAGAGAGTAGGATTGAAGATTTCTAGGGTTTTCAATATGTAAGCCCTTGTATATTTTCTTGTCTTCTTTATTTTCCATAATTAAGTTCCCCAATTATGGTTTTATCGTTTGAGTTTCATAGTTAGATGATGTAGATCTAGGCTATGACGTTAGGGAGGTGGCGATGCCTTGTCTATGAGGATCACATACCCTACGTCCTCTACCTAGTATCTATGTATGAATTTACGTTGTTTGATTACCGTGTATCTAGATCTATTTATATAATAGCTTGACGAATTGCTGTTTTAATCCGTATTGTATGAGAAACGCTAAGATATACGTTCGGAGATGTAATCTGGGACAGAATTGTTCAGGTGACCGAGTGTCAACATTCGGTCGACCGAGCCCTTGCATTCGGTCGACCGAGCCCCATTCATCCTGTTAATTAAGCCACGTCTTTATGGTTAGGTTAACCCAATTGAATGTATCATCTTAGTAGGTATGGCTATGGCTACGTTACTCGCTTAGTTTAATTAAAACGTGTAAAAAGGAAATACCAATATAAAACTCTTAGGTAGGCTTATGAATTGCTCTTCACGGACGTTCAGCGTTATCTAGGTAGGTTTATATTCGGGAATTGCGCGCACCTGATTATACGTACGTCGTAGATTAGCATGAGACTATAACTTGGTAATTGCTAGTTGGACGAAAGCTTGAGTAATCACTTAGGAAGTATAAGTACGCCTAACCATAGGAATGTTGCCTAGACGAGGTGTGTGATTAATATCGGCATCCTTAGTGTCGTAAGCGTGTGAGTTATATGAGACGGAGGCATTAAAAGGCGAAGTCACGTAATGTAGCACAGTGATCTAGCGACCTAACGGGTGCTAAGTCAAGTTTAAGAGGATGACTCCCATAGCCAATACGAAATGGATACAAACGGATTGATAGTTAATAAGTCTTGTTTATAACATAAATTGTTTAGGTCCAAACGATAAAGACTATAATTGGGAGGTTAATTACGTTCTTTGTGAGTTTGTGATTCTTTTCTAGTACCCTTGTTGGTCGTAGACCACCGTTGTTAAACGAAATAAATAAATTGGTTATTTAAACTTTAGGATCCACAATTTGATTCCCCGTGGGATCGACCTCGACTCTATCTAGCTATGCTGCGATTGAATCTAGTTCACTTGCTAGTTGGTTATTTAGGCATCGAGTTATTTTTATAACTTGACCCGCAATCAAGTTTTTGGCGCCGTTGCCGGGGAATCAATGGTCCAATTATTGTTTAAATAAGTTTATTTAATTATTTCATTTTTTTTGTTTTCAAATTTTTATCTCTGTCTTTAGAGTCTTCTGGATTAGCTGTATATGTCTGCTAGCAGCGGAAATTGAAGCAGGAAAGTGGAGAGAAGGTCTCGGGCGACCGAACCTATTTGTTAGGTGGACCGAATGCATTCACTCGGTCGACCGAGCCCATTTTCATGCTTAATTTTTCCTGATAGTGTTGTTTTCCCTTTGTTTCTATTTTTCCCCGTCAGTAGGTTGTAAGTCTAGCAGCAGTATGAGCAATCGTACTGTCTGTTAGTTTACTAACCGTTTGTTGTTTTTCTCTTGTTGCGTATAATCGAACCGAGTCACTCAAGTAAGACTGTTCGAGATAAGCAATATGTCATCAAAGCAATTTTCCAAGGTTAGAGAAGAGGAAGTTAACTTTTTAAGAACTAAGACAACACCAATGAAGCCGATGACGCAAAAGCTAAAAGAGAGAATAGCAAAAATGAAAGAACGAATTCAGGAAGCCAGAAAGTCAAATGAAGCAAGCGAAGCTTATGTAAAAAGAGGTATGTGTGCTTTAAATCGCAAAGAGATTTCTTCGGATTCGGATTCCGATACTGATTATATGGACTACATGTCAGAGATAGAGTCTGGTTCTGAGAGTAGCATAGATATAGAACGACCTATAGTCATTTGTGCTAAAGAGGCAAAATATGTTGGAGATGAATCTCGGTTAATGCCAAAGTTAGGTGACCCTGGGGCATTCATTGTAGATGTTACCCTAGAGCAAGCACACTTGGGATTAGCTTTAATTGACTCTGGATCAAGCTTAAACATTTTCCCTAAGAGCCTTTGCGAGAGGAATATGATTCTTACTCCCACGAACACCCTACTAAAAGTTAGGTTCGTGGATAGTACTAGAACCATCATGTCTGGAAGAATGAATAACATGATCATTGGTATCGGACAACTTCGGTTTAAGATAGATTTGGTTGTGATGGACATAGAGGAGCATCCGTATAGCCCAATCATCTTGGGTAGGTCCTTTATTAACACCTTTAGAGCCATCATTCGTATGACTAGGCATGAGATCACATTGTTTGATGCTAAGGGTTCTGAGACTTTTGGGATAATGAATCCTGAGTTCCTTATTCCGGTAAGTGTTAATATTATAGAAGTCGTTGGTTCTAAACCGGATTTGATCCCAAGCCCATAGGAGTGTGATGATGACAATGTTGAAGATAGAGATGAGAAAGAGATCCTGACAATCCTAAGCCGAGATAGAGCTGCTCAGCCTGCGCCTGTTTTTAATAATAATGATGCTGAAGCCTCACATATCTCAAAACCTAAGGATAGGAGGAGGAAAGTCAAGCGAAGAACTCGTAGAGTTTGTGTTCAAGAAAGCTCATCAAAGTCTGAAATGATCCCGAAAGTCGGTGCCTGTTTAGATGGACAGTTCGACTGTCTTTTCGTCAGACGCACATCCCAAAGAAAGGCACTCGTGCAAAGAAATGGCAAGACGTTTTCGGTGAAGGCTAGTCGGGTGAAGACCTGGCAAGTCAAGAACAATCCTTAGAGAGTGATATATTTTTTTTTTGGGAAGTCGAGCTATAGACTTAAAATGTAGAACTATCTATATTTTTTTTTTGAAATTTCATAGTTTATTTATTTTTATTTTCTTTTATTAGAGTCAATAAAAGTAACGTTAGACGATAAGAGTTTTTTATTTTTTATTTTTGCCGTGTTCCAATGACTGTTAAGTTAAGGATGTGCAAGAATCTTTTTTTTTTACTCGAGTCGTTTTAACGTGAATTAGAGTTTAGTAGACGAGTCATTGAAAAATATATTGATTATGGAAATAAATTGTTATGTTTTATTATTTAAAGATGCTAAGGGCCGGTATTGTTTAATAAATGTATATGGAAAGAATGAGGATATTGAGATTGAAATAAAATGTTCATGATGGTTGATTAAATAGTTGGAATATTTTTTGTGATAAGGATTATGAAAGTGAAAGTGTAACATGATGATTTTGATATGGCTATGTGTTATATTTTGTGCATATTTCGTGTGTGTCAAAATCGAGTAGTCAAACACCATTTAATTATACATATCCCAATATCTCTCCTACCAATTCACCTTTTACTCTTCCCCATTCATTTATTCTCCCAATTCAACTTTCCAACTCATCAATCCCCAACTTTTTCCACCAACCAATCATCTTTCACAATTCAAATTTTCCCTTTCCCCATTACTTCCTATTTAATCCACTCATGCTCTTCCCAATTTTCCACAACAACTTTTTCTAAATCATTATTACCTTCTTCTTATTCTCATTTCTCTTCCACCACTATCTCCACCACCAACCCTCCATTTCCACCTTACACCCCAACCTTTGTAGGAGTTAAATGGCAAACACAGTGTCAACCCAAGCTTTTGCCACCATTTACAAAATTTTCATATTCTGAATCATTGAAAGATTTTCTAACCATCTTTCTGATCGGCCAAAATCATCACTGTAAAGGATACAGGGAAGACACCGATCGTCCGACCGTTCGGTCGACCGAACCATTTTTCTCGGTCAACCGAGCCTCCACTCTCGGTCGACCAAGAGCCCCTCTCGTCGTCCGCTCGCCGTGATCGATTTCTATCGGGATGCCACCCGTACGCCACCAAGCCGCTCGCCCATTGTAGTCGGAGATGTTGTACCCTTAATCAATGGGGTGCCGCAATTTGCTAGTCGTGACGTATATTCCGCATATAGGAATTATTTCACAAGTGCTCCGGTGCATAGGGCCTGCGGGTTGGATTTAACCAATTGTGGTCCCGAGCTATTTTCTCTGGTGATGCAATATCAATGGCAGGATGACGTTGTGCATCCTGGCCGAGTCAATGTTGATTTGGTAAGGGAATTTTATGCTTACTTACGTGTACACCCCTACACCAATATTGTTCAGGTTCGTGGAAAGTCGATAGTTATTTCTCCGGGGACGCTTAATAGTTATTTTGGTCTTGATACCCCGGAGGAGGGACCCGAGTATACATTGGTCTTTGATGGTTCGGATGCTTGGTTAGAAGATGTGGGAGCTTTTCTTGGTATACAGTGGACAATCGGAGATTTTGCTCGAACATTTGCGGAACCTGATTTCCGGAGATGGGAGGATAAGTGCCTCCATAGGCTTATTCGTTCCAACCTCTTCCCGGCCAAGCACGTGTCCACAGTCTGTTATGCACCATGCTACACTGTTGTACTGGTTGTGCATGGGATGTCCAGTGAATGTTGGGGCACTAATGCGGAATGAGATGACGGAAGATGCTCTTAAGCCTCGCCACTTGTTTCCCTATGGTTCATTGGTTACTGCGTTCTGTGAGACAGTAGAGTGTCCCTTGCTAGGTAGTGATTCCTACGTGGAACCTATGCCTATACTATCTTTAGACTCTGTTCCACCACCTCTTGGCCATGCCCATGATCAAGCCCAAGTCAGGGGGCCCGGATGAAGATGAAGCTCCATTTCAAGATTTTGGTCATAACACTGATGAAGCCGGTCCTAGCCATCTACCTTTAGCCTCGTTCGATCCGAACTCGGAGTCTTATGATCCCAATAACCCTCGGTTTTGGGATTAAGCATTTTTTATTATGTATTTGTATTTCCTATTATTAGTATGTTTTTTATTTTGACTCATGTCTACTAGTAAATCGAGTCATGTTATTTAGAGTCTGTCTTAAGTGTCTTACTATTTCCCTAAGGAGTAATTCTCCCCTATGTAATGTGTTGGATCTATGTGTTGTGTTTCAATGAAATCATTAATTATGGACTTAAAAATAAGATGTTTAAGGAATTTTTATCCCTTTTACGGTCCCTTTTTATATGATTACTACTTTTTCTTGGACTAACCCTGTAACGAGTTTCGAGTTTTGTTTAAGATGTGTGTTGCAGCGGTTATTCTTCTTCCTTGCAAATCGGCCACTGTTTTATCTGTTAGAAATTTGCCGAAGTTCACAAGACTTGTTCCACTTCCACGCTTATCCAGAGCTAAGTTCCTATTCTTACTTTTTATTGTTATACATTGAGGACAATGCATCGTTTAAGTGGGGGGGTACAAGTCACTTAGCTCACATAAGCTTCCATATATCAAATAATAAATTAAATGAGTAAAATTTAAACTTTTAAACTTAGAATCACATTTACTTTTGAGTGTTCCCGATGTTGTATTTAATAAGGAAGGAACCATGTTTCGTGAGTACGTGATCACTTTATACTTTTGCGATATATTGCTAGTAAACTTAATGATATTCATACTGTATGTTGCGAGTAGTTATTTATTATTCAATTACTCAAATAGATGAATCGACAAATACCGCGCTTATGATAAAAAATGAAAGAGTCTGTGTGCGTTGCGTAGATGATTGGTTATGCTGACCTAGTGTTGATATTTATCGTCTGATGTATTCCTAAATTCTAGCCATCAAAGCGGAGTAATAAGTTTGAGACATACCCGTGTTTTAACAAAATGTTAAACACTGGGCTTGTAGTAACATTACCAAAGTAGCCCCGCGCTTGTGGTGATATTTGATGCTATGCTTGATCTAAGATAGGGGGATACTCTAAAAAGTTTTCTTCCTTGAGATTGGTAGTATTCGAAAAATATGAAGAATTGAAGAAAAATTCAAGTTTTAGAGGCTTTGAGTAGTTGATACTAGGTAACCCAGTCTAAACTATTCTGTCTAAGATAGGGGGATACTCTAAAAAGTTTTCTTCCTTGAGATTGGTAGTATTCAAAAAATATGAAGAATTGAAGAAAAATGTACAAGGAATATGAATTGACTACGGACGGGGTAGTTGTTGGAAATAAAATTTATGTTTTGATGATGATTCATCACTTATTTGTTTGTTGTTATTAACCCCATTGATGAAGTGTCATAACTAGCTGTTATAGTGCAAAGCAAAAAGAAGTCTAGATACCAATGTATAGGATTTATTAAAGTCTGATATTTGTATAAGTTAAATCAGACAAGCACTGTAATAGTTCTTGGCCGGAACTGAGAAATGAAGAAACTGACATTTAATCCAGCTGAGATTCTACAAGAAACTGACAATAGAGCACACCAACGAAAGATTGAAGAAGATAAGTTCGCCGAGGGAACAGACTCGGTTGGCTTATCTAGAGACCGAAGAACCGAGGGACACGGACTCGCTTATTGAAGAATGAAGAACTGAGGGCTCAAACTCAGTTATGAAGACCAAGTCGAGACTGTAAAGTTGGACTTCAGGCAAGATTGTGGTGACCTCGAACCGACTTTATGGATCTTGTATGAAGACCTAAGAATCATAAGGACAATGAATTCTTAGATGATAAATGTATCATGGTGTACTCTGATTAAGTGAATTATAATCAGATGAAAACTGAAGTACTGATTTTTTAAGAAGAATAAAATCTCAGTTAATGCTCCAAGTCAGTTAGGAAACTGACAAATGAAAAACTCAGTATAAAACTGATAAGGAAACTCAGTTTTACAAGTTAGTCATCCAACAAACTGAAAGTACAGTCGAACGTTGTAAAGAAAACAATTTCATTGGATGAGTTACTGACACAGCAGAACGGTCAGAAAATATAGCCGTTACAAGCAGGATGAATGTTGAATGAACCCCTATAAATAGATTATCTCTACAACATCGAGATAGCGGGCATATGATATTAAAGCAAGAAAATTAAAAGGAATCTATCTAGTCAAGGAAGATCAAATTGAGGGGAAAGCCAAATTCAAAAGAATACCTCGCTAAGTATTTAATTGCTAGATCAAGAAATTTCTTCAAAGTGTTCAAGCATATTCAAACAAATTCAAGATCCAAACATTTGAAGAAATACGAGCCGTGCTTAAATTAATCATCCGGAGAAGAAAAGCTCAAATCACGCTTGAATCATAGTCATTGATTCAAAGTCTCAACTTTGATTTTATCAAAGGTTTAGATCGTGAAACACCAAGAAGGTGTGAAGGACGAGTTGAGTGCAATCGAAGACTCGTGTTTGTGATGAGCCGGTGAAGAGGCAATTCTACCCTCCAAGGACCGATGGTTCAAACAATTGAAGAGCAAGAATCCTACCTCGTTCTACAAGTGTTTAGATAGTGAAGCTAGGGATTAGCCAAAGACTACCGCTTTAGGACTTTTTGTAACTCGGGCCATCTCAAAGAAGTTCTAGTGGAATTTTCCTCCGCATCACGGGGGAAGAGAGGACGTACAGATTACACCACCGGAACCTCTATAATTCTTGTCTATTTACTTTATTCATTCATTTATTTCATTATAGTGGTTTTCATATCGAAACTATAGTTACTAGTTGTTAAAGGCTAATATTTTATCCGCTGCCAGTTAACAAGACTAAATATAAGTCAGTATTAACTTATATTCAGTTGAGCTAACTGAACTCCGCACAAGTTAAGGGACAGGAACAAAACTGAACTGAAGATCAGTTTAAGTTTCAGAGAAACTCAGTTCCTGGGACTTTTCCACCTCAGGATTAGTTTTTGGTGACAAGTTTATTCACCCCCCCCCCCCCCCTCTAAACTTGTGTTAGCCTTTCCAAGGGAGCAACAATTGGTATCGGAGCAAGTTCTTCCTTTTGGAGGAGATCCGAATTGTTACTGCTCAAAGGGATAACTGTGCATCAGTTATTTCTGAACAACCAGTTGTTGAAAACCCTTACTGTACTTCAATACAATGGATACATCTAGAATTAGAAATTGGCTAAATAACCCCCTGACTGACTACTTGCAGAATGTTGTCTATGATTTTCAAGATCAAGTATTTGAAAGATTCAGTACTACAAGCTCTCACACAAATCCGGAACCTCATTTCAGTTATGATGAAGACATTGAGTTTAATGCGAATATTGATGATGAATCCAGAGGATTTCCATCCTTAAGTGATCTTTCGTAAGAAGCGAGAAGAGAATTACTACGAGTAGCTGACTCTATAGAAGAAAAGCTAACCAGAGATCCATCCAGTGTGAAAGCCAAAGATATTGATGAGACTCTATCTACAAGCCATGGAGGAGAAGGTGATGAAGAAATCATATTGCTAGGAGCTACACAGGCGAATGCTATTGATAAAGGAAAACAAGTTCTAATCAGTGATGATTCCTCAACAGTAGGTTATCTATCAACCATCAGGAGGTAAGTGCATCTACATCCAAATCTCACACTATCCTGAACAGTCAAAGAAATGAAGATTTCAATGAAACCTTGGACATACTCATAAAGCAATTAGAGATAATTCAAAAGAATTATGAGAATGTCAAAAAGGAGAAAAAGTTATTGAAAACTGAAATTTCAAGATTGAACGCTGAAATCAACCTAATCAAGACTAATAATGGAACCAAGGTGATTGGACCAACTGATAAACCGACAAACGTTATAAACATCAGTGAATCATTAGTTGATCCAATCTCCAAAGTTCAATTCAAACCAGGAAAACCATTCGGAGATAGATCTGGTTTAGGGTTAGATAATCAGTATAATTCTAAGTTAAGACCAAGAACAGTTGCAATAAAATTTCTGACTACTCAACAGTCAAAAACTCAGAAAACTGATAAAGTTATTAGAACTGATAGATACTCAGCACAGCCAAATGCACAAACTGATAAAACTGAAAAATCAGTTGGTAAAATTCACCAAGCCAACAGATTTTACAGAGAAACTCAGAAGGCTGAAAACAGTAAAACTGATCCAATGTCAGTAAGAAAAATCTTCAAGTCATATCCATCTAAGAATAAATATCATTCAAGGATTAATAGAATCAGAGGGAAAGGAAGATTATTTCCCACAGATGAAGATTGGAATAGACCATCACATCAGTTTCACAAGCAAAACAAATTTAAAACTGTTATGACAAAACAGGAAAAGTTTGTGAAAACTGACTTCACACAGTCAAAATATCAAGAGAGGTACAAAGTTGTATCATCACGAACTAATCAGTTAGGACCCAAAAAGATATGGGTACCAAAAATTTCTCACTTCGTTTTGCAGGAGAAACACAACCAGCTGAGAACTGGAAAATGCAATTCATAAAACTGAGTTGTATTCACAACTGAGTTTTTGAATTCAGCATGGGGACAAAACTGAGAATATACAGCTGTTAATACACCGTACCTTCTTTACTCACTTTTATCTAGCTACGGTTATCAAGAAAAGACGTGGTCCTTCTCAATCTAAACCGTTCATAATTTCCACACATCCACCTTTTTCGCAATCTCAACACATTTATGACAAGACGTTTTAAGTCCCACTCAATTCTTAACTACCCCCACTCCAAATTATAAATATCCAGAATTTTCTTTTATTTAAATTCTTTACGCTTGAACTCTGAATCTACTCTCTGAATTTCAAATTTTCAAATCTTCAATCAAATCTAGAAAAATGACTTTCACTCATGTTGAACCCGGAATGATCGTTTCTCTTGATCAATATATTGCAAAGTATGTTTGATCAAACTCTAGTCAATTCTATTGCGACAAAAATTTGAAAAATTAAAGGATTGGATGCTGCTTTCAACATCGATCTAAAAAGTGTTTGTTTAGAAAGCATCGGAGACTTCTATCAATTTGGTAGAACAACTGTAGAAGGAGAAGACACACAAACCTATATTACCACTGTAAGTAATAAGGAAATTAAAGTCACTGAAGATTTAATTGCAGAAATCTTTGGGTTTGACAAATCTGGAGGAGCAGCAGCCATTAAGTTGACCAAGGAACAGAAAGAGAAATTATGGAAAGATATAGCAATTAATGGTGAATCTGCTGTCTTACAGACAGGGAGCACAAGCCTGCTCAAGCCAGAGTTTAATTTTCTTTCAAAATTGCTGGCAAATTGCATAATTGGGAATGCTGGAAACTTCAGCAATTTATCTGGAGCAAAACTAGATTTGCTTTATATAATCTGGTTTGAAAAAGATTTCAATTGGGCAAGGTATCTATTTGATCAATTGATAGCACAATCAATTGATGTACCCAAAAAGAAGACCGACGTGAAGAAATGAAGATTTTATCACAAGAAAACTCTAGCATTAGTAGTCCAAAAGATACTCGATCACTTTGGAGTTGCTAAGAGGAAAGAAACACCTGTCGATGATGGAAAGATTGATATTAAGGAAGAAAAGACAAGGAAAAGAAAAGCTGAGAAAACTGAGACTGAACTCAAGAAGAAGAAAAGCAGGAAATCAAAAGAACCTGCAACTGGAGATGACGTGTTAGCACAAATTGAAGACTTGAAGAAAAGAAGAAAGCAGTTGGAAGAAACAGGAAGAGGCGTAACTGAAAAATTGATAGATATGTCATCAACTCAAGGAACTAGAACTGAAGTTGCTGACAGGTCAGCACTAGAAGTGCAAACTGAAATTAATCTCATCGAATCCATTCCAATTTCGGTAACTGAGGTTTTATCAACTCAAGAAGAAGCTATGCATTCACAAGGAATGAAAATAATGGAAGAAACTGAAGTTATCAACAGAGAACAGACTGTTGAAACCAACTTGCAGAAAGAAGCTGTAACTCAGGGGGAACAGACCCTGAGAACTGATCCCGATAATGAAGAATCAGATAGTAATGAAAGACTGATTGATGAAACAACATTGAACATGCTTATGTTGCTTTCAAAGTCTAGGTCTACTCCTTAAGAATCTGTACCCAGCTTAGAACAAGAGGAATCGGCCAAAGAATTTCCAGCTCCTCAAACTGAAGAAAAGGAGGCTGAAGCAACAACGGAATCAACTAAGTTTATTCAATTGAATGAACAAGTTCATGAAACTGAACCCACTAGACACACAATGGAAGAAGTTCCAATTGTTGAATTGGAACCTGAGCAAAGTGAAAAACAAGCCGCTGAAGAAGTTGCAAGTGAAAGAGTTTTGCAAACTGAGCCAATAATCTCAGCATCTGATATTGAAAAAGGAACATCAGTTGTCCCAATTACTGCTGAGGGAGAAACCAACAGAACAAATCTTGTGCAAACTGATGATCCCATGCAAATTGAAGTTCCTACTCAAGGAGAAGATCATGAGATCACAAGGGATTCCGAAGACACCCTCACGCCATTCAAATCTCCATCTGCTCATACAGAACTATTGAAAGCTGATTATGAGCGATTGCAAAGATACAGAACATGGAAGTTTAGTTCTATAAATGATCAAAGAAGTCAGCGTGCAGAAATGGAGATTATTGAGAAATGGGTATTCGATCTATACAACATTACAAGTTTAATGGAGATAATCAATACAGAAGAATTCCTAAATCAAGGGTATCCGTTGATCAGAAACAGCTATTGGAAGGAAGCCTTAGCCAGTGGAAGCTCTAAGAAGAATGTTGATGATGATTTTGAGGAAGATCCTGACCTACAAAAGGAGATTCTTGCCTCTATACAAGAAAAGGAAACTGCGACAGAATGAAATACTGATGAAGACTCTAGTAGTTCTGATGGAGGCAGTGGAAGCTCAAGTTCTGACAACTTTTCTGAAACTCAGTCGGACAAAGGAGCAGAAGGAGGTTACCAATCTCCCACTGATAAATCCACACTTGAAATAGCAAGAACATTGGCAGACATACCTGAAGAAGAATCAGATGATGAACTGGAAGTACATTTGTCACCTGCAAAAGTTATTGGTTCATCAAGATTGGAGGAAACTGAGAAACAGTCGGAAGGGAAAAGACAATCAGCTGAATGTAGGGAGAAATTGAAGGAAATTGTTCTCTCACCTCAAAAGCAAGCTAATAAAGAGGCTGAGACAAGCAAGTCAAAGGAACAACAAGAAAGAAGTTCACAAGATGTTCCGACTCAAGTTGATCTCATTAGATATTATCACAATGAGATACTCAGAATTCAAAAGGATGATATGAGCTTATTCGGAAAAGTTTTAAAATCCTTAGAAGCCAGTCAAGATGAACGATCCAAACTTGAAAAGAAGATGGATACTGTGAATGACGATTGTCAAACCACTCTACTTGAGATTCGGAAAACAACCACTGAACATGTCACAAAGAAAAATGAAATTCAAGACAGATGGGAAGGCATTCTCGGTAATCTAGTGGACATAATGTTTTTAATGGAACAGGGCTTAAAGGACTCAGTTGTGGCTCAAACCATATTGGCATCAACTCAACAAACATTGAATGCTTACATCAAAAGCCCGATTAATAAAGATGATGTCAATAAGGGGGAAAGTTTGGACATCTTAAAAGTCCATGCAAATTTGAAATGCCACAAGCTCTCACAAATGTTGATGATAAGTTGAGTGAACTGAAGAAAGCAAGAGGATATTTTACTGATGATGAGATGAAACTGATTGTTAAATACTCAGAACCAACTGACAAAAGCGTTGGTCTAGATTCTCGTCTCTACAATTTATTCAAGGATTTACCAGAGAAAGAAGGAGTATCAAAAGAAGAATCTCTTGAAACATTTCTACACATGCAGAAGATACTTGTGTACTATTGGAATAAACTGAAGAAATGGGAAGTAGATGGTACCTTAGATAAAGTTTCAGAGAAGGTTGAAAAGGCTGAACCTGAATTTATTCAAACTCTACTGAGAACAGCCACCAATGAAAGACTCAGGACATCGGTCTTTACATTCGCAGCTCTATTCAAAAGTAAATTTTTCAAGAAAAACAATTTATCTCAGTCATGGAACATTTGGGCAAGCATTCATGGAATTGAACATTCAGCCACGAATGAGGAAATGAGAATTGTTGCAGAGAACTATGATAATCAATCAGGACATTAAATTTAGTTGTTTTACTTATGTTGTATTCAAACCTTGTAACTCAGCTATCAAATAAAGTTTCAGTTACTCAGTTCATGGTGTTGCTTATTATATTTTATCTTTTATCTTTTTGCATTGCTTTTAAGGAGGGTATTGACATCATCAAAAAGGGGGAAATTGTTGGAAATAAAATTTATGTTTTGATGATGATTCATCACTTATTTGTTAGTTGTTCTTAACCCCATTGATGAAGTGTCATAACTAGCTGTTATAGTGCAAAGCAAAAAGAAGTCTAGATACCAATGTATAGGATTTATTAAAGTCTGATATTTGTATAAGTTAAATCATACAAGCACTGTAATAGTTCTTGGCCGGAACTGAGAAATGAAGAAACTGACATTTAATCCAGCTGAGATTCTACAAGAAACTAACAATAGAGCACACCAATAGAAGATTGAAGAAGATAAGTTCGCTGAGGGAATAGACTCGGTTGGCTTATCTAGAAGACTGAATAACTGAGGGACACAGACTCAGTTATTGAAGAATGAAGAACTGAGGGCTCAAACTCAGTTATGAAGACCAAGTCGAGACTGTAAAGTTGGACTTCAGGCAAGATTGTGGTGACCTGAACTGACTTTATGGATCTTGTATGAAGACCTAAGAATCATAAGGACAATGAATTCTTAGATGATAAATGTATCATGGTGTACTCTGATTAAGTCAATTATAATCAGATGAAACTGGAGTACTGATTTTTGAAGAAGAATAAAATCTCTGTTAATGCTCCAAGTCAGTTAGGAAACTGACAAATGAAAAACTCAGTATAAAACTGATAAGGAAACTCAGTTTTACAAGTTATTCATCCAACAAACTGAAAGTACAATCGAACGTTGTAAAGAAAACAATTTCATTGGATGAGTTACTGACACAGCAAAACAGTCAGAAAATATAGCCGTTACAAGCAGGATGAATGTTGAATGAACCCTTATAAATAGATTATCTCTACAACATCAGAGATAGCAGGCATATGATATTAAAGCAAGAAAATTAAAAGGAATCTATCTAGTCAAGGAAGATCAAATTGAGGGGGAAAGCCAAATTCAAAAGAATACCTGCTAAGTATTTAATTGCTAGATCAAGAAATTTCTTCAAAGTGTTCAAGCATATTCAAACGATTCAAGATCCGGTATTTGAAGAAATACAGAGCCGTGCTTAAATTAATCATCCGTAAAGAAAAGCTCAAATCACAAATTGAATCATAGTCATTGATTCAAAGTCTCAACTTTGATTTTATCAAAGGTTTAGACTGTGAAACACCAAGAAGGTGTGAAGGACAGTTGAGTGCAGTCAGGAAGACTGTGTTTGTGATGAGCTAGTGAAGAGGCAATTCTACCCTCCAAGGACCAGTGGTTCAAACAATTGAAGAGAAGTAATCCTACCTGTTCTACAAGTGTTTAGATAGTGAAGCTAGGGATTAGCCAAGGACTATCAGTTTAGGACTTTTTGTAACTGGGCCATCTCAAAGAAGTTCTAGTGGAATTTTCCTCCGCATCACAAGGGAAGAGAGGACGTACAGGATTACACCACCTGGAACCTCTATAATTCTTGTCTATTTACTTTATTCATTCATTTATTTCATTATAGTGGTTTTCATATCGAAACTATAGTTACTAGTTGTTAAAGGCTAATATTTTATCCGCTGCCAGTTAACAAGACTAAATATAAGTCAGCATTAACTTATATTCAGTTGAGCTAACTGAACTCCGCACAAGTTAAGGGACATGAACAAAACTGAACTGAAGATCGTTTAAGTTTCAGAGAAACTCGGTTCCTGGGACTTTTCCACCTTAGGATTAGTTTTTGGTGACAAGTTTATTCACCCCCCCCCCCCCTCTAAACTTGTGTTAGCCTTTCCAAGGGACCAACGGTAGTAGATCATCGGAGTTACGTTTGAGTAGGCAGATTGGTTAGTTTTCTTCCTATGAACAACAATACGTAGTATTCGAAAAATATGAAGAATTGACGTTAGTCTAAGATAGGGGGATACTCTAAAAATTTTTCTTCCTTGAGATTGGTAGTAATCAAAAAATATGAAGAATTGAAGAAAAATTCAAGTTTTAGAGGCTTTGAGTAGTACATTCACCCATATGGTCTCTTAGGTAACCCAGTCTAAACTTGATTGTATCTTCTCCCAATTTGATTCCCTTCATGGCCACTAGTAGAACGCTAATTGATGTTTACAAAGGCGAGTTAGTATTAAGAGTGAACGAAGAGAGAGTTGCATTCAATGTCTTCGACACTATGAAGCAACCTGATGATGGAGAGGATGCATGTTTCATGTTGGATTCCATTGATAGGATCGTTCAAGAATTTCAACAACATGAAAGTATCAAGGATTTCTTGGATGCTGTCTTGGAAGAAGAAGATGAAGTCAAGTACGTGAGTAGTGAGGAGGAGAAGATGATATGGCCAGGATGTAGTAGAGGAACCCCTAGGCCTGTAGAGGAAGTAAGTGCGGAGATTGAAAGATTCTATCATAGAACAACGTGGCATAAGTACTTCGAACTTAAACTCACTGGTCAAAAGTTGAAGACCTCTTTGGAAGAACCTCCCACTAATTTGACTTTAAAACCTCTTCCTGCAAATTTGAAGTATGTATTTCTTCAAGATGAGACTTTGCCACTAATTATATCTTCTTCCTTGACGGATTTACAAGAGGAGAAACTAATGAGAGTTTTAAGAGAGTACCGCGTAGCATTTGGATGGACCGAGGGTTGATATTCGGTCACCCGAAGCTCATCCAGAAGAAAAACGCGTGTATATCTTCTAGATCCTTCCTAGGTCGGCTATAGCCTCTATATAAGCAGCAGCTACGAAATTGAGACCACAACCACCAACAACCCATAAGATACAATATATACAATACCTTGAGTTTATTAAGTTTTGGTTTTTTTTTATGTTCGTTCATTGTGGAGTCGTCGGATTCTCCGGTTAGGGAGCGCATTAAAGAGTGTGAGTCATTCTCATCTTCGAGGGTATGACTTTTCAATTATGCAATCTTTATTCGTAGATCTGATTTATTTTATTATGGAGTAGTTTTCTTGTATTGATTCCGCGATGTAGACTAATTACGAACCCATGTGTTTAGGTTAGAAATGTTAAGAAGTAATCATAATTTGTACTGACGCAGATCCTTTCCCGGTCAGCCGAGACATGTCACTTGGTCAACCGAGACATGTCATTTGGTTGACCGAGGTGGTGAAGTTTAGGGCAGAATTATGACCGGCTTCGACTATGTCAGATTCTCGGATTTGGAATTAAAACGAGTAATTAAACCTGATCAACTTAATTATTTGTCATCATAATTTAACAAGAAACCTAAAAAGTGATTGTTACTTAGGACCTATATTGAATCGGCATCTAAGAAGTACGCCTTACCCTAGGAATGTTGCTTAGATGAGGTTACGGTTTATACCGGCATCCCTAGTTTCGTAATTGTGTCATAAGTTATATGAGATGGAGGCATTAAAAGGTGAAGTCACGTAATGGAGGCACAATGATTTAGATGGCCTAATCGGAGCTAAATCTACCTTAGGGGATGACTCCCGTAGTCATAATAATTAATCTTTAACGTTTGTTTTGTCTCGTTGTCAATCTAGTTCACATGGGGTAGTTATTAGCTACTAGCGTAATCAATATTCTTAATATTCTTTGTTTAGATAATATCAATAGTATTGTCCTTGTTTTAGTAGTTGTTAGTTTGTCTTTGTGGTATTCTGTGTCTTGTGGTTGTCACTATCTTATTTAGTACGTTTAGTTGGTCGTAGACTGCCCTTTCAATTTAGTTCTAGTAGAATAAAGTTGTGTTTTGTTTGTGCCGAGTCTCTGTGGGATCGACCTCGACTCTATCTAGATATACTATGATTGAACCTAGTTCTCTTGCTAGTGTGTTAGTTAGGTCTCGAGTATTTGATTACTTGACCTGTACATCAAGTTTTTGGCGCCGTTGCCGGGGAATCAATGGTCCAATTATTGTTTAAATAAGTTTATTTAATTATTTCGTTTTTTTGTTTTCAAATTTTTATTTCTGTCTTTAGAGTCTTCTGGATTAGCTGCATATGTCTTCTAGCGAAGGGAAAGCGGAGAGAAGGTCTCGGGCGACCGAACCTATTTGTTAGGTCGACCGAATGCATTCACTCGGTCGACCGAGCCCATTTTCATGCTTAATTTTTCCTGATAGTGTTGTTTTCCATTTGTTTCTGTTTTTCCCCGTCAGTAGGTTGAATGTCTAGCAGCAGTATGAGCAATCGTACTGACTGTTAGTTTACTAACCGTTTGTTGTTTTTCTTGTGTTGCGGATAATCGGGCGAGTCACTCAAGTAAGATTCGTTCGTGATAAGCAATATGTCATCAAAGCAATTTTCCAAGGTTAGAGATGAGGAAGTTAACGTTTTAAGAACTAAGACAACACCAATGAAGCCGATGACGCAAAAGCTAAAAGAGAGAATAGCAAAAATGAAAGAACGAATTCAGGAAGCCAGAAAGTCAAATGAAGCTAGCGAAGCTTATGTAAAAAGAGGTATGTGTGCTTTAAATCCCGAAGAGATTTCTTCAGATTCGGATTCAGATATTGATTATATGGACTACATGTCATAGATAGAGTCTGGTTCTGAGAGTAGCATAGATATAGAACGACCTATAGTCATCCGTTTTAAAGAGGCAAAATATGTTGGAGATGAATCTCGGTTAATGCCAAAGTTAGGTGACCACTGGGCATTCATTGTAGATGTTACCCTAGAAAAGCACACTTGGGATTAGCTTTAATTGACTCGGATCAAGCTTAAACATTTTCCCTAAGAGCCTTTGATTGAGGAATATGATTCGACTCCCACGAACACCCCGGCGAAAGTTAGGTTCGCGGATAGTACTAGAACCATCATGTACGGAAGAATGAATAACATGATCATTGGTATAGGACAACTTCGGTTTAAGATAGATTTGGTTGTGATGGACATAGAGGAGCATCCGTATAGCCCAATCATCTTGGGTAGGTCCTTTATTAACACCTTTAGAGCCCTCATTCGTATGACTAGGCATGAGATCACATTGTTTGATGCTAAGGGTTCCGAGACTTTTGGGACAATGAATCCTGAGTTCCCTATTCCGGTAAGTGTTAATATTATAGAAGTCGTTGGTTCAAAACCGGATTTGATCCCAAGCCCGGAGGAGTGTGATGATGACAATGTTGAAGATAGAGATGAGAAAGAGATCCGACAATCCTAAGCCGAGATAGAGCGCTCGCTGCTGTTTTTAATAATAATGATGATGAAGCCTCGCATATCTCAAAACCTAAGGATAGGAGGAGGAAAGTCAAGCGAAGAACTCGTAGAGTTCGTGTTCAAGAAAGCTCATCAAAGTCTGAAATGATCCCGAAAGTCAGTGCCTGTTTAGATGGACAGTTCAACTGTCTTTTCGTCAGACGCATATCCCACGGAAAGGCACTCGTGCAAAGAAATGGCAAGACATTTTCGGTGAAGGCTAGTCGGGTGAAGACTGGCAAGTCAAGAACAATCCTTAGAGAGTGATATATTTTTTTTTTTGGGAAGTCGAATAGACTTAAAATGTAGAACTATCTCTATTATTTTTTTTTTTTGAAATTTCATAGTTTATTTCAAAAATAGAGATAGTTCTACATTTTAAGTCTATAGCTCGACTTCCCAAAAAAAATATATATATCACTCTCTAAGGATTGTTCTTGACTTGCCAGTGTCTTCACCCGACTAGCCTTCACCGAAATCGTCTTGCCATTTCTTTGCACGAGTGCCTTTCCGTGGGATGTGCGTCTCGACGAAAAAGACGGTCCGAACCGTCCATCTAAACAGTGCACCGACTTTCGGGATCGTTTCGACTTTGATGAGCTTTCTTGAACACGAACTCTACGAGTTCTTCGCTTGACTTTCTTCCTCCTATCATTAGGTTTTGAGATATGCGAGTCTTCGCATCATTATTATTAAAAACAAAGCAGCGAGCAGCTCTATCTCGGCTTAGGATTTTCGGATCTCTTTCTCATCTCTATCTTCAACATTTTCATCATCACACTCCTCCGGGCTTGGGATCAAATCCGGTTTAAACCAACGTCTTCTATAATATTAACACTTACCGGAATAGGAACTCGTGGATTCATTATCCCAAAAGTCTCGAACCCTTAGCATCAAACAATGTGATCTCATGCCTAGTCATACGAAAGAGGGCTTTAGAGGTGTTAATAAAGGACCTACCCAAGATGATTGGGCTATACGGATGCTCATCTATGTCCATCACAACCAAATCTATCTTAAACCGAAGTTGTCCGATACCAATGATCATGTTATTCATTCTTCCGTACATGATGGTTCTAGTACTATCCGCGAACCTAACTTTCACGGGGTGTTCGTGGGAGTCGAATCATATTCCTCTCGCAAAGGCTCTTAGGGAAAATGTTTAAGCTTGTTCCGTAGTCAATTAAAGCTAATCCCAAGTGTGCTTGTTCTAGGGTAACATCTACAATGAATGCCCCAAGGTCACCTAACTTTGGCATTAACCGAGATTCATCTCCAACATATTTTGCCTTTTTAGCACAGATGACTATAGGTCGTTCTATATCTATGCTACTCTCAGAACCAGACTCTATCTATGACATGTAGTCCATATAATCAATATCCGAATCCGAATCCGAAGAAACCTCTTCGGGATTTAAAGCACACATACCTCTTTTTACATAAGCTTCGCTAGCATCATTTGACTTTTTGGCTTCCTGAATTCGTTCTTTCATTTTTGCTATTCTCTCTTTTAGTTTTTGCGTCATCGGCTTCATTAGTGTTGTCTTAGTTCTTAAAACGTTAACTTCATCTTCTCTAACCTTGGAAAATTGCTTTGATGACATATTTCTTATCACGAACATTCTTACTTGAGTGACTCAGTTCTGATTATCTGCAACACGAGAAAAACAACTAATGGTTAGTAAACTAACAGTCAGTACGATTGCTCATACTGCTGCTAGACTTACAACCTACTGACGGGGAAAAACAGAAACAAAGGGAAAACAACACTATCAGGAAAAATTAAGCATGAAAATGGGCTCAAAATGACCGTTATCAAGTTTTCTTGGTATAATGGGCGCAATCACTTTCAATTCTAACCCACATAGCTAGATGACCGGTAATGAGATAAGATGCATACCATGAAAGAACATGCAGCATTAAGAGAGAAAGTTACAACATCGACACTAACCTTAGGAGGGAAGATGAGAATGAACACAATTTAGAAGAATGTTCTGACATTAGAACTTTTAATCAATTATGGATTTGAAAGGAAGGGTAGGAGTGCTTGCTTCATTAATTTAAAAGTTAAAAGGTGTGAACTTGTTTAGATGAAAGACTTAAGGAGATATGCTTTTGAGATAACTCATGGAAAAAGATGGTGGGCAGTTGCTGAATTCAAGGATCTCGAGTAAGGAATCAAATGGGAAGTAATTTACTAGAAAACGTATGGTTGAAGGAAGGCATAAAAGGATTTGAACTTCAAGCGTGGCATACCAGAAGGTAACGTCATGGTGCTTGTTTATAGCTGCAAAAGAAACAACAGTTACCTCACAAGCATCCTAATAAAATGATTTAACCCAGAGGGAGATCAAACTTCGCATCCATATGAAACTTCTAGAACATAATAATCATAACTTACTACTCTCTTAGCCCACCCTAAGTCAAAGAGGTGAGGATTCCTTTTTGGTTGATGTGTATGATATTTACTCCAGATCTGACATTATCAATTTGTACAGCCCAAAAGAAAATGAATTTGAGCACGATTCAAAGAAAAAAGGTTTAGATACTGTAGTTTTCCAAGTGACATAAGAATATTAGAATTTTTTGAATGAGAGGGAGTTGGTCAAAAACAATTATTTCTGCCGAATACACAAGCTGTCAAAATTTCCAGATTGGTAAACACTGACTTAAATTGCCGATTGTGGTCAAACTAAAAGGAATTTGAACTTGATTCCAAAAGGAAAGTTGTAGATGAAATTTTTGTCTGCAATATATCAAAATTTCAGGTCATTTGAATATGTTTAACCTAGTCAAAACAAAAGAAGAAGTAAAAGTGCTGCAGCAGATTTTCTGGACAGAGTGTCCGGCATTAACATGAATTTTCTGGGCAATCCATATTGATTATCGAGTTCATGTAAAAAGAGAAGTTGTAGAAAAAGCAATGATCTACCATTCTGATGATTTTCAGAATTCTTGGAGCAAGGGAAACTGTTTTACATGAAAGGAAAACACAGGAACACAAACATTCGCCCGAGTTGGATAATGTTAACTCCAAGGATGATGAAAACCATGTATTAAAGCAAGAAACCTTTAACACCGGTGATTGAATTGAATGAGAAACACTTGGAAATGACATAACTGTATATGGAGTTCGTGTGGAACCCAAATCGAGCAAAGTAGTGTCAAAGAATTTTGATAAGCAACAAAGCAAGTAAAAGTGGAAGGAGAAATTGGAGGATTTGTAGAGTCGAATCAGATATCGTACTCTACAAAGGTTGGCCAAGTCAAAAGTAGACTTTGATATCGAGGTGTAAGGAAAAACGGAGAGATCAAAATAGCGAATGTAAAGAAAATTCAACCAATAGGACCTCAACTTAAGTGTAGGCATAAGACTCTGATCCCAAAGCCTTATTTAAAAGAGGTTTCACTTAATCCTAGGTGACATGGTTTGGCTTAGAGACTTCAACCTTATGGGGTTCATTGGATAGCAGACTAACTTAAGAGGGTCTACACCTAAAAGATCTAACTCCAAGATTCCAATCTTACGTTTCTAAACATAACTAGACCAACTCTTTTTAGTTTTAATCATATGTAGCGGTGTTACTTGCCACTCTGATACCAACTGTGACGCCCCTGTCCCGGATACCGAGTCCTTATCCGGAAAAGAACGTCCGGCACACAAATAATTAAAATTTAATCTAATTATACATGTAAGCCTTACGTAAGCGGACATCAGAGAACAAGTGGAAGACAAAACGACTGACTCGGGCAACTGAAACGACTAATACACGATCGAAAGTAACATAGGCTGCATCTATTACATCACCAAGACTATCTTTAACTATTAAATACAGTTTGTCCATCACAACTTGATAACCATAAACTCAATTTATCAGTTTCTATCAATACAAGGAAAAAAGAATCTATACCAGATTACAATAAAATATAAAGAACAAAAGACTTAATCTGCACCATCTCTGGGTCACTCCTTAGTGACTCTCACCCTCTACTAGATCACATAGTACATCCTCATGCACATAAGTTTGTTACATTAATATCAAAGGACACTGCGCATGGTGAGAAATGCACCACAACATGGGCGGCACCACTCATGGGGGCATGGACTCTTGATCCATGTGGGAGTTTCACGTAGTCCGTAGGAGCGGTAAGGGTCCCATGCTTCGATGTCAAAAATGTGCCTCACCAATGAAATTGACGTTTTAGCTTTTGGACATTCACATATGTATTTACGAGTTTAGATCTATCCACCTGGTTCATTCACATAAAATGCTCTCTAAGGACTTCTAGTCCTAGACATCTACTTATACTACCTAGCACTTTGTAAAGAGAACATTGACTACTAAGTCAATGTCCCACAAGGCCTAAACAAAGCCTTCCTGTGCTCCCACATTCTCCCCGCAGATGGTCTCAGTTGTGGTGCGATTTGATACTAAGGCTACCAGAAGTCGATGTTAGACATTGTCAATTAACATATAATATTCCCTAAAAACATACAACCCATATCGTAACGTATAAACACAACCAAAAAAAAAAATTAATGAGATTAATATAATAAACTTTTATTAATATAATAAATATTATATATATATATATATATTAATATATATATAGCTCCGTATTGTGCATACCCTTTTAGTCTATAAATTAAATAAAATCATTCACTGTATGTATTATCTATTAAACCAAATATATCAATAGTTCTTTTCTTCTTTTTCCCTCTGTTCTCTTCGTTTTTTTTTTTTTTTCCTTTCTGCTATTTTTTTTTTAATTTTAAATTCTATTCTACTGCTACTACTCATTCCTTCTACTTCAATTTATTATATATTTATTTATCTATTGTTCAAACACAACTTGCAAACACATGTAAGTATACATTTACCTTTCTTTTTTTTTTTTTTTTTTTTTTTTTTTTTTTTTTTTTTTTTTTTTTTCCTACGGCACCCAAGTACAGAATCAGGCATCATTGTAGATCAAAGTCTTTTTTTTTTTCCTTTTCTCTACATTCATTCGGCAATTCCCAGCAGCAACGATATATAATTTTTTTTATAAAAAACAGCCCTATAACATATAAAATAGCAACAACAAGAATAAATAAACACCTACTTAAATACCGTTAAACACCCCCTTACCTTTTAGCAATTCGATAATAAATCCAAAGCAAAAGTTTAAGCGAAACACGTGAATTCTTCGATTCACGACTCCTACGATCAACCTATGATATTTAAACGGCGCACTACGATTAGAACAATATCTATTTCTACCAAAGCTCGGATTTTCTCAAGAACGAAAGCAATCTAGATTTTAGGGCTAAAACGAAAGTTTACCTTATTGAAAACGAAAACCATGGAAACGATCGTCTTCTCCCAGTCATCAAATTTTCTATTGTCATCTGTGCAAACGGTCAACCGTTTGGCCTCGCGATTGCAGTTTTGTTCCTATTCTTCCTTTTTCTTCTGCGTTAATGTCTTTCGCATATTTTTTTCTCTGAAACTTGCGTGATATAATTATAAGTAATAAAGGGATAATCCTTTTTATAACCATAGTTATAATCCTTTAATTAAATAATTAATTCCTTTTTAATTATTTTCTTTTAGGTTAACATAATTAGGAAATAAACTAAATTAGATCCCTTTTTACTTTTTTACCCTTCTTGAAATTTCGGGATGTTACATCGACTTTGCGGCATTGTGTCGCAGTTGTTGTGCAACCTCTTCAGACAACAGAACTTACGGTACACGTACCGAAGTTGCCGTGCTGCTGCCGTAAATTCTGTGCATTCGCTCTCACAGTTATCGCATCGGAATCACACAAATTCGTCCTAATCTTGATCCAATCGGGATCTACAGTGGAAGAACAAAATCAAACATTCATATGTCTATTTTGCAAAAATAAATTTACAACAATACGATTAATTAATCTCACCTAAAAAGAATGTTAGAGATGTATCTCCAACCGAATGAGATGCCGCGATCTTCTAGGGACGTATCTCCAAGCAACAACTTTTGGATGTCTATATGATATTCGAACCACATTCAATATGCTTCAAGAAGAACCAGGGTTATTCTTTATCCCGATGGCTAAAACAAGGAACTCAAAGCTCTCTCTTTTTCTTTGAAAGTGGCGCAAACTATCGTGTGAATTCTTTATTCATAATGCAAACTCTAGGTCAATTCCCAGCGTGAATATCATAAAGAGTTTTCCTTAAAATCAAGTTTCTTTTTTCTGAAAGAAAATGAAACCCGATTCCAATAAGGAAAAAATTTATTATTTAACTATTTAACCAATAAATAATAACACATGATAAAATAAGAGAAAAAAATTCCCAATCTTTTTTCAAACGTGGCGCCATTTTATGTGTCAATGTCATAATAGAAAATGTCCGTTTATATTTTATATCATCTAACCAATAAATAATATATTTGCATACTCATTAAATATACCAACTATTTAATTCACTCGCATGTTCGTAGGCTACCCGAGGACCAGAGACTTATAACCGATAACTCCAATAAATTGAATAAATAATTATCGAACAAATTATTTTTATCCAACTTATTAATTTTAGAATCCCGCCGCCATGAATTTGTGATAGAACTCTAACGAAGATATTTTTAATCACAATATTATTGAGTGTCAAATAAGAGCTTGTATTTCATGAATGTTTTTCTTTGCTTTATTGTTCAATTCGAACTCATAAGCTTTTAGATCAGAAAAGAGCTCTACTGTGTCTAGCTTCGTAAGATCTTTTGTTGCAACTAACTCCGTTGTCATTATATCCCATGATTCTGGAAAAGGCTTTCAGAATCTTCATGCAGATCTCATTCAGTGTGTATTTTCGATTTAGAATTTGTAGCTCACTTAGGATCTCATGAAAACAAGCTTCCATCTTCTCAACAGTTTCTCCAGACTTCATTTGGAAAGTTTCAAACTTTTGAATAGCTACTGCTAGTTTATTTTCTTTGACAGCTTTTGTTCCTTCGCATTAGTTGATTAGAGTCTTCCAAATTTCCATAGCGATTTTGCACCTTTTGATCTTCAAGAGCATGTTGATGTCCAAAGTATTCATTATAGTGTCTTTGGAAACATTGTCTAGATTGTTGATCTTTTTATCTTCAGGTGTCCACTCATGTTTTGGCTTTCTTACGTATGGCTCAACTGATTGTGTGGCTTGATCTGTATTTGGCTTCATGAAGGTGATCGGATCATCCACTATCACAGTGACCATATCTTCATGGATTGCAGCTATTTGCATCATCATACGCATTTTCCATTCATCAATAGTGGAAATAGAAAAGTTAGGTACTCTAACGATTGTGCTATCAGATTCCATGCTGAAATAATGAATTTTGTAAAAACATAAAAATGAAAGCAATTGATAACTCCAACACACAGATCTAGAAGGCACCTGTTTTTAGGTGACACTGATGTCGTGCATTATGTCCTTATACTAGCAAGAGTACTAGGTCAAATTATAGCATAGCAACGGCAAATCAAGGTCGATCCCACAGAGACAATGCAACTCAAGTATAATCCAATCTACCCTAATTGAGAAGACAAATACGGTCATTGACCAACAATAACATAGAAAGAAACATGATATTCCACCCTATCTCCACATATCTACTAACTTGGTGTAGCTAATCCTTATGTTTACTTCCCCACAAAATTTCTCTAAATTAATCGAATGTTTTAATTCAGATTAGCTACGGGTGCAATCTCCTAACCATATCTACTTCCACTGTAACGACATCAGACAATCTATATGCAACTAACCGCCTTCGTTGGTTGTATTAGTTCATACAAAATCAGTTTTAGAAATGTCGGCTCAAGACCGAAAACCTCCCTAAGCTGCTATCGACTATGACTAGCACGTTCCTTGGAATCCATCAAGACTATGTCCTAATTAACACTTCACAAACAGTCCTTCATGTTAATTTATGATGTACGAATATTAGATTGGCCGGACCTAAGAAATCATTTTAATTAATCCCGTCCATCAACGTAGTTGACGCTGAATCTCCAGATTAGGGTCTCTAAAAATGGCCGCGATTAATCGATAAAGACTGCCGAATTAATCGGGGGTGTCGGTTCCTATTCTGGAATCTACATTGCTTCGTTTCTTATCAATTCAAGTAAATTATGGGGTTGTTAAACATGTAGATCCTTTTTTTGGCAGATCTCTTCTTGGACTTTCTACAATTGGCCCAATGCTCTCCTTTCAGTACAGATCCATCCTCAGTTGCTCCGGATTGTTGTACACCTGAAAAACATACAAAACAAGGCAAAACAGTACCAAATCCATGAGATAATAACATAGATGCAGAATCGTAAACCTAGGACCATGCACTTAGCATTTGACACATATTCCTCACAATAACGAGCTTATCTCTCTCCTCTTGAGCATGATTCGGGTAAACAAATGTGCATTTAATGGTCATATTTAGGGCGTTATCAACTACCCCCACTTAGCTTTTGATCGTCCCGAACAAAAAAGCGAAAAGGAAACAAGGCCTCACATAGCAAGGATAAAGATCATACCAGCTCATATCCATCAGTAACACATTAAACAACATTAATATCATGAACCAAAGTGTGTGTGCAATAACTCTCAAACAACCGTGATGCAGACAGAATTGCATTATATCAACAAGTATGTTAGGAGAACATATATCACGCATCATTCCATAGGTTCCCCATTAATCATGACTTACCTATGCATCAATGTGTCGTGTGATAAATCCTTTGTGATAGCGCATTCAAGAAAAAATGAAGTTATAGTGTCCTCACAATCATTACTTATCAATGTGCACACTCGCTCCTCTTGTCTTCCGACTCAGGCAAACAACATGAAACCTTACTTGGGCCGGGCGGACTTGGGGACCGAGTATTACTCTTAGGTTCTCGTTTGTTTCTTTTTTATGCGAGAGTCATGCCCTTTTTGCTACGAGTTCGCTTCCCTCACTGCCATTATTATATACTTCTCTTTTTTCCTTTCTTTTGGGCAGATTTCTCACTATTTTTCGCTCTCACTCGCAATTCTATTTTGTCATGGCGTACCTTGTGCGGCATTCAAGTTGCTACCCTCATCCTACAACAATTGGTTAATGTATGTCCACCGATATATATCTATTCCCGGTCTAAGATAACTCTTCATCTTATCCAAATACTTCTCACTCAGATTGCGTGCTCAAAATTTGAATGCAATGGTAATATAATAATTAATAAGTCACTACTTCATTCAACATAACACCAGCTCATTCTTTCAAACTAAATTGAATAAAACATCATCTATACTACATACTGAAGAAGTGAGTTATACGTGCTTAAAAAGGTGGTTCATAAACAGAATATACGGTTAATACGTCAATACTTCAGAAGTGGACATGACTCTCACTTCTTCGGTGTAGAACAAGGATGTAATTAGTTAGCTCAAATTTTTAATTGGAGCGAATCAAAGTCTATGCGGTGAAAAGTGCATCAGAGGATTCAAGATAATCAAGCAATTTGAAATATGATGTTAAAAAGCTAAGTGGTGCTCCTACACCCCACGTAATCGAAACATTGTCCCCAATGAGAAGATGAAAATAGAAAATGAAAAGGAACTTAACTTTGTTAAGCGCGGAGTGATGAGCGTAATTTACCCCTCAAAAATACAATTTATAAAAACTCAAAATCTGTGGGTAAACTAACTCTCTAACCAGCAGAGTACCAGGTCGATTGTTAGAATAGCTACGGGAGTACGAGGTCGATCCCAAGGGAAATGTCGTTGTGAGTACCAAAGCGAACGTGTGTCTTAGTCTAGGAGATCAAAGTTGTGGTGGAGAGTATTATAACTAATGAAGAAAATAAATATTATTCTAACGGATTTTTCTAGGTGATTAAAAAGCATAGCCGAATTATGATCCAACAAGTTATTTTCACCCCATAGGAAAGACTTGACAAGGAGTGTGTTTTATCCAATTCAGTTTATATGACATTCACGCGCGTCAACTCTTTATTCTCGCGTTAAGGTCTGAACAACTCTCGCTTAACCCCCATACCAGGCTTATTAACCTTCCCTTTAGAAAGCTAACTCGCCTAACATGGTTGACCAGAATAAAAAGCTGATGAAAACCTCACATATGCATAGTCCTAACTTGTCACTAAGGTTGTCAATCTAACTATTAAGGCTATGTTTAGTGATTCTAATACTTGTTTCCCACATCTCGTACCGATATGAATCTCACATATGCATAGTCCTGACATGTCACTTAGGTTGTCAATCTTACAATCAAGACTATGTTTAGTGATACCATATCCCACATCTCGCTGCAAAATGCTTCTATAAGCTTGATGTAACAGTGAACAAGGTTGTCAATCTCATTCAAAGCTATTAAAACGATCAAAACAAGTTTTAGAACATGAGTTTATCATACGAACGTTTAATTATGTGCTACACAACTCCCATCTCATCTCCCTTTTAGGGATTTTCACCCGTTTTCACATATTTCGGCTATGTATATATTTAGCTACACATAACAACATAAAAGGAAAATATACTATAAATATATAGTTATATGTATAACAAAAATGAAAGAAACAAGAAAGAACAAAAAGAAAACGATATTATAACGATAACGATTTGAATTACAACTACGATATTATAACTACATACATATATATATATATATACATATATATATATATCGGCCCAAAGTAAAAGAAATAAAAAGAAAAAGGTAGAGGAAAAAATATATATAGATGTATATATATATTTTGGGGCCCTTTGATCAAATGGATCGAGTGGAGTATTTATAGGGGTATTGGCCCGGCGCGTGCCGGGATCATTCCAGCGCGTGCCGGTGCTACAGTGCAGATTCCCTTTTCAGACTCCCATGTGCTTGAAATGATGAAGATTCCGGCCCGTGCCGGTTTTTTCCGGTTCGTGCCGAACTGTCAAAATATCAGTTGTTTGGTAAAATGAGTTGTATACCTCCGATTGATGTGATTCAAAGTGCGTTGGAAAGCTCGTTTGAATATCTAAAACTTTCATGAATAAGTCATCCCCAGAAAATGCGTCTAAATTGGGTCAAATGTCCATCGATAATAGGTTGCGGTATAAGCATGTAGGAAAAATGATCCGTTTGAACTCGTAAGCTTGTGGCATCTTTTTCCATCCCTCTAAATACATCTTTTTAGGGCTCAAAACGTGTCATCACTTGGGATCTCGATCAACCTATAATCCTGCAATAAATCACCAAAATACCAAGCGTAAATCCGACACGACACTCCGGTTACTAAACCGGTACAAAACCTGATAAAAACACGATATTTTATAAAATACTTACTACCTACACATTTAGATAAAACTAAGGAATTAATGAGTTGAAATGATATAAAGCTGCTCAAAATGATATCAGAAATGAGGTAAAAAGTTATGATAATAACAGTGAATTTATCCCTCATCACAACGCCCCACTTAGCTTTTGGTCGTCCTCGAACAAAACAAGCGATAAAACAAAATGAATGAGGGATAAATTCATGAAGATATAAGATATAAGGGACAACCAGATGATGCAACCAATCGAATCATAACCACACGTTAACCTCAATATAAATGTATAACTGAGTGCGTGTGTGAATAGTCTCACAAAATTATTAACAAGCAATTAATCATGAAATCATGCATGCAAGACTTGTAGTTGCAAACCATAGGCTTAAGAATGATACCAATCTCCACTAATCGAGACATTTGGATTCAAGAATTTAGATCGGGTAGGACTTGAAAGGTTATAACGTTAGGCCAGGGTAATTTCGGTTAATCGAAAAGGATATTTTGGGAACTGGAGAAAAAGAAGTACGAGTGAACCTAATCAACTTATGTACCACCTTATCTCTACCATACAAACCATCCAAACTCCCTTTTGATCACTTTTAACACTTTGGGAACCATAGGATGCTAACATACTTGAACTCATTTCAAGCGTCATGAGGTGAGATCGAATACATTATCACCTATCTAACTATCCCATCTCTAACATCATAAAAATTAACTTTGAACTCATCACTTTGATTCCAACCCCTTATTTCTATATACATCCAAACGTTTATTCATTGGGAACTTCTCAAATTATTTTGAACTTTTTTTTTCTTTTTTTTTTCTTTTTGGCCCAAACCCGAGCACCAGGCCCAACACCGAGCTCCTCCTCTCCTTATAGCTCAAAACCGAGAAACAACAACCCAACTAGAAACATCATTTCCCCCACCCCACACTCGTTTTAGCAAATGTGGTCCAACAAAAGACTAAGTCCACTCGTAGGGTTAAAATGAAGGGAATGTGACCATAAATAGGGCTCAAGGGTAGGTTTTTGACTAAGTAACAAAACGGCTATAAAGCGAATGGTGGTCAGACCATTCTATCAAGGCTGAGAGGGGCTATGAAGGTCAACTGTTCGGGTTTAGGCTTATTTGGCTATGGTAGGGTCAAAGAGACGCCATGACCGTCATCCCTAACTTCGATTCCAAACATCTTTCTATTTCACCTCGAAAGGATATCAAGCCTAAGTTCAAGTTGCTATAAAAGCATGCTTACATGATATCATACAAAAGTTGCATGTTAACAAAATATTGAGATTATACGTTCATAAGGAGTTCATGTTACACGAATAAATTTGAGGTTAGAATGTACTTACGGTTCACATTGGTTGTACACATCCAAATTGATCATTACATCTTTCAATCCATGAAATATATACGTTGTACAGTTTATTTTAATCAACTAAATAATGCTCGAAAAAGAATAAAAAAACTAAGGGATTTTGTGATACAAAATAAACACTTAATGCCATTTTTAGACCAACCACGACTCTACCCCCACTTATGAACTTGCATTGTCCCAAGCGTGTGAATGAGATAGAGAGGAAGACTTAGCTTATAAACCTGGCAGAAAGGTGCTATCGAATCCCGTAACAGCCATGAGAAAGCACGACCCGAATCCCTATACCAAAACAACCAAAACAAAGCAAACACGGGACATGGTCCTCGTGCCAAGACATCGGACAGGGATATGGGAATAATAAGAAAATGGCCCTGTCACGTCAGAAAATTCGATAGGCAATATATATATAACATAATAGCTTTAGATGGAAAAATCACCATAAGGCTATCGAATCCCGTGTGGGTGATTTTTAGCATCTACTATAAGGCCACAGAGGCATACGCATCATAGAGAGCATCAAACATGCATACATAACATATTCAAGGCATTAATTCATACAAGATTACATAAACATTCACACAGTTTTATTAAGGCGGGGTTGCCTCCCCCCAAGCGCCTTCGTTTTACGTCGTTGGCTCGACCAGAAATTTGAAACAGACTAGATCATAAAATGAAATGTGGACAAAGCAGTGATTGTGAGTCTTTTATCCCCAGATCCTGAAGGGTCCTTTCAAATTGTTCTAACAACCTAAGTCCAAGAAATGAAGCGTTTGAATTTTTCTCTGTATTCTCCCTCGGTATTTTCGGATAACCACCTAATCGTTCCCTTTTTAATAACATTCAAACCTTCATCTTGAGACTTGGTTGTGCTTTGTGTTCATCGTTCATTGTGATCACAGATTCTACATTTTTTTAAAACTAGTCTTATCCAAATTATGATTATTAACGGGCTGCCTCCCGGTAGCGCTTTTGTTTAACGTCGTTTGCTCGACCAGATGGCACTTAACAGACTCAAAACATAAACAACTCAAAACAGCACTAACCATTTATTTTCAAACAAGTAAAATCAACCAAAATCGAAAATCAAAAAGATCAACAGCTTAAGAAAAGTGAATAATGCGAGAACCGTTGAAATTGAATTTTCTAGAAACGTACCTCTTTTGGTCCTCGATGCCATCTCCTCCCAGCCGGAGAATCTTCTTTTATCAGCCTGTCGAGCCATCTTCTTCGCTATTCCATAAAGTTCATCTATCGGGGAGTACACAAACTGGACCGCAGAAAATTCATCCTCACAGAGTGGGCGAATGTAGTAATCCGGGACCGTTATATCAAATATTACCAACTCTCCCGGTGGCTCTACCAAAGATGGCCGATCAATCTCGTCAGGTTTTCTCATACACTTCTTATGGAAATCTCCAATTGGGAGTGACAAAGAAATAGGCGATCCCGTCTGCTCCTCAAACTCTGTCTCATCAAAGAGTGCACTCAAATCTATCACACACCCCTCCACATCATTATTTTGTGGTTCATCGGGAAGGTGTGTAATAGACAGAAGTTGCACCTCTTCCATCTCCAAATCCTGCAGCTCCTTTTCATCCCAAAACGAGCTATTTTCATCACCAAAGGCTTCTTGCTTAGTCATAACAATGATCGGTTCCACCACACACTCCTCCAGAGGTAAAGGTGCGGTAGGTAGAACGTGGAACCTACCATAATCAAATATCACAATTGGAGGTGGGACTATGAGCAATCCCAACTCACTCTCTGGCTCAGAAATCTCATCATAGCAATCTGAATCATCAACCTCATTCTCAACCTGAACTTCTTCAGTGATAACATTATCATCCCGGACCACCTCTATTGCACATGTCTTTTCCTCTTTCTCATGCCTCATTATTTCAATCAATTGCCCCATCATCTCTTGAAGATTTCTTATGGTGGAGTCAGTACTTCTATCGAACTCTTGCATATCCTTCTTTAGTTGAATCAAATTCTAGTCCAAAAGAGTAATCTGCTCCATTTGATTGTCGGTGAGGTCTTCTTGTGGCAGGGGAAAACTGATCATACTGACTTTGATTCATTGGAGGTGAGTAGTAAGCTTCTTGCCAGGATGAATTCTGATCAACCGACTGAATCTGTGCAAAGTTGTCAACATGCCCAGCGTGAGAACCAAATTCATGATAAGCATAGGGGCTCTGATAACCCTCATACTGTTGTGGCTCATTACTCGAATAGCCATAATTCTGGTCCTGGTATGCATTAGGGAAATTATAGGACCAAGAACCCTGATTACTCTGCTGTTGATACTGAGGTTCAGGCATATACTGTTGTTGATAACATTGTTCAGGTGCCTGATTTTGGTAAGGGTATTGTTGTTCAGGTGAGTAGTATTGATTGAAAAATTCATCCATTTAAGCTCAAACTGCAAGATCTCAGAAAACAACAAGAAAACAATATTTTTTTTCAATCCTTACACACACACACACGATATTTTAGACCTCTCAAGAAAAATCCTGGTAGCCGAAGGCCCTAAGCCCCAGTTTTAGCTGGACTTACAAGATATCAACCTAATATAACAACCCCGTAAAGAGATTGGGTTGAGTACCAAAGTCGTATTCAACCCGATTTTAGGACAATATCACTTCAGCATCCATGACTCCTATCGAAATCTAAATAAAACAATAAAATAAAACTTAGGCCCAAGCCTTTGGTTCACTTACAAGATATCACAACATAGCACACATCTCCCCGGCAACGGCGCCAATTTTTGATGAGCGTAATTTACCCCTCAAAAATACAATTTATAAAAACTCAAAATCTGTGGGTAAACCAACTCTCTAACCAGCAGAGTACCGGGTCGATTGTTAGAATAGCTACAGGAGTACGAGGTCGATCCAAAGAGAAATGTGGTTGTGATTACCAAAGCGAACGTGTGTCTTAGTCTAGGCGATCAAAGTTGTGGTGGAGAGTATTATAACTAATGCAGAAAATAAATATTATTCTAACGGATTTATCTAGGTGATTAAAAAGCATAGCCGAATTATGATCTAACAAGTAATTTTCACCCCATAGGAAAGACTTGACAAGGAGTGTCTTTTATCCAATTCAGTTTATATGACATTCATGGGCGTCAACTCTTTATTCTCGCGTTAAGGTCTGAACAACTCTCGCTTAACCCCCATACCAGGCTTATTAACCTTCCCTTTAGAAAGCTAACTCGCCAAACATGGTTGACCAGAATAAAAAGCTGATGAAAACCTCACATATGCATAGTCCCAACTAGTCACTAAGGTTGTCAATCTAACTATTAAGGCTATGTTTAGTGATTCTAATACCTGTTTCCCACATCTCATACCGATATGAATCTCACATATGCATAGTCCTGACATGTCACTTAGGTTGTCAATCTTACAATCAAGACTATGTTTAGTGATACCCATATCCCACATCTCGCCGCAAAATGCATCTATAAGCTTGATGTAACAGTGAAAAAGGTTGTCAATCTCATTCAAAGCTATTAAAACGATCAAAACAAGTTTTAGAATATTAGTTTATCATACGAACGTTTAATTACGCGCTACACAACTCCCATCTCATCTCCCTTTTAGGGATTTTCACCCGTTTTCACATATTTCGGCTATGTATATATTTAGCTACACATAACAACGAAAAAGGAAAATATACTATATATATATAGTTATATGTATAACAAAAATGAAAAAAACAAGAAAGAACAAAAGGAAAACGATATTATAACGATAACGATTTGAATTACAACTACGGTATTATAACTACATACATATATATATATATAGGCCCAAAGTAAAAGAAATAAAAAGAAAAAGGTAGAGGAAAAAAAATATATATATATATAGATGTATATATATATATATATTTGGGGCCCGTTGATCAAATGGATCGAGTGGAGTATTTATAGGGGTATTGGCCCGGCGCGTGCCGGTGCTACAGTGCATATTCCCTTATCAGACTCCCATGTGCTTGAAATGATGAAGATTCCGGCCCGTGCCGGTTTTTTCCGGTTCGTGCCGAACTGTCAAAATATCAGTTGTTTGGTAAAATGAGTTTTAGACCTCCGATTGATGTGATTCACAGTGCGTTGGAAATCTCGTTTGAAGATCTAAAACTTTAATGAAGAAGTCATCCCCAGAAAATGCCTCTAAGTTGGGTCAAATGTCCATCGATAATAGGTTACGGTATAAGCATGTAGGAAAAATGATCCGTTTGAACTCGTAAGCTTGTGGCATCTTCTTATATCCCTATAAATACATCTTTTTAGGGCTCAAAACGTGTCGTCACTTGGGATCTCGATCAACCTATAATCCTGCAATAAATCACCAAAATACCAAGCGTAAATCCGACACGACACTCCGGTTACTAAACCGGTACAAAACCTGATAAAAACACGATATTTTATAAAATACTTACTACTTACACATTTAGATAAAACTAAGGAATTAATGACTTGAAATGATATAAAGCTGCTCAAAATGATATCAGAAATGGGGTAAAAAGTTATGATAGTAACAGTGAATTTATCCCCCATCATGGAGCAAAAAGGTAGATGGAACTACATGAATCATAGTGGGCCGCACAGAAGAAGTCGTCAAAAATTTGCGCTAAATAATGTGTACAATCCAAGAGAAGACGGGTGACAATAACCGTATAATAAAAATGCGGGGGTAAAAGAGAAATAAAATAACCCTAGAACAATTAAGCTGACAAAATTATTATATTATTAATAAAAGTGTAACATTGTACTACTAGATAGGAAATAAAAACAAAAGAAAAAAAAATACAAATTGGAAATCAACAACAAGAAATAGAAATAAACTATTCCTTATCAAAATATTCCCAGCCCTTAGGTAAATCGCCCCGAGGTTCGTAACCGGGAAGTGGTCCAGAACTGAGGCCGCGGCTGCAGAAGAGGAGGCTTCGTGATGTAGAACAGTTCTTGGTGGTGGAGTTGAAGGAGGAATGCCTAAAAAGTCCATCATATGATCCATCTTGCGATGCAAACTCGCAATCTCTCTCGCATTCTTCCTTATCAGAGCTCTCTGAGATCGAGTCCCCCCGTGAACCGGAGTGCACTCTCTCTCAGCTCTTTCACCCGCTCGTCTAGGTGCTCATGAAACTGATTGTTAGCATATCTTAGGCAGAGGTTCTTCCCAATCGTCACTAACTAGAAACATAACCTCGTTCTCCACATCAAACATATCTGTCATCGGGCCATAAGGCAGCAGCTCTCGGTCGGACTCATCATCAATATCTTGAATGCGGTTGTTCATCGGAATGCCGATGTTAACTAGAGATTCCTGCTCCATGTAGAACATCAACTCTGCCTGCTTTGGTGTAACAGAGGTTGTATGCTTGGTCGGCAGAAGGCATGAACAAACTAATTTGTTCAAATGGTTGGGACACTCATCGGATTTCTCTTCCATACCACCCCAAAGTAGTCATCAATCATCTGCATCCTTTCCAGATCATTAACATTGGAGGATGATGTATACTTATCCGGGCCCACAGGTGGTTTGCGCACCCTATAGTATTCATTGATCCGCTCGATGGTGAAATCAACTTCACCTCTCGGACCATAGCAAATGTAGCTCCTGGGTTGTGGGCTAAATAGGCATAGAACTCTTGAACCACCGTAGTATTGAACCGGCTTGGTACCTCTACCATATCGAGGATATCATGATACTTCATGGCTTTAGGCAAGATAGTGCCACAATCCTCCAAGTCGATACCGCACTTACGAAAAACAGGTCGGCCATTCCAATGACCTCGGAACGACTCGTAGATCTCCAACGAATCGAATTTCTCAACCCCGTCTATCAAGGGGTTGGCAACACCATAGACAACCTGATGACCGCTTGGACGACGAACAGTCCTGCTGCGTTTCGGACCCATGAATGCTGATAATAGAGATTGGTGGTTTGCTGGAAAAAAAACAACCTACGATTAATCGGCAGGTACTTCTGATTAATCTTACCAATTTTTTTAGATTCTTTCCTAATATAATGCTACTATTGATGGAGCACGATGAATGGAAGCAACAACAACGTTACAACAGCAGAACAACAGAAAATGGAAAAGAGGTTCTTAGGTGTTTGAAATGGTGGATAATGGAAAGGAAAGGGTTAATAGTGGAGATGGTAATGGTGGTGATGGGTGCCGAGATTTATGAACAGGAAAAAGAAAGGGAGAAATTTATGATGAAGATGAATGATGTAGTTGAAGATGAAGAAGTATGGTGATGAATGGGTGTTTAAATAGGTAAAATGGAAAGAGATGGAATGGTTTAGTTGGATAGTGGGTTAGAAGAGTAATGGGGGTGAGGGGATTGAGGTGTGATTGATGGAATTGAGGAGGTGGAGTAATGGTGGAGTGTGGGAAAGGAGGAAATTATGGAAAATAAGGAAAAATGGGCGGGTGTTCTTATTGGGGTTGACCGATTCAACGCGTGTTCGTCACGTGTCATCGAAGGTTCGGATCTAATATCTGACAAGCAAAAATCGATATAACTTAGCTCGATTAATCGGGTGGGATGCCCGATTAATCATGGCCAACTTTTTTCTAGATTTTCTTTTTCCCGTTCTGCACTGCTTTCAATAACTTGTTGCCCAATCCTAACCTCTAATCAATAGTCCGTACTCTTTATTTTGTTATTTCTGACTCCATCCTAACCTACTTGACTAGAATCCATAACGAGTAAAAAACCCTTCCCAACATCCATCGGTTTCAAGCCTAGGGGTGTGGTAGGATGAAAAAAATCTTGTCATTTCATCCGGTTACATTTATTGACTAATTTCCTAAATAAGGGTTCAAGAGGTAGTTCTGAGTTTATAGTCGCCAGCTCGACTGTCTTCGGATCCTCTTTCAATCAGGGGTCAGGGCTTTAACTCGCCAAACTTGCACTCTCGAGGTCTTAACCGTCATGCACTTCCTTTCTTGTTCAATACGTGATCCTCTTTTGTTTTTTAGGCCAAGAATGATACATTATTTCTTATCGTCTAGGAGTGCTATCTCTCGGTTTTCCGTAGAAAATTTCTGAGCTCTCTTCCTGGCAGGCTTTGCCCTTTTTGCTCATGCACTAGGTCTACCCCTGCTTCGAGGCTTAACCTTAGTGTCTAAGGATTCCATATTTTCCTGTTTCGGCTCTACTTCATCACTACCCATAACGGAAGCTCTGACTTCCACGAGCGTCTTGTTGTGGCCCTTTTCCTCTTGTTCTCTTAATAGTACTTTCATAAACTCATGCTCACACTTTTCTACAAGAATCTCTCGATGCTTAGACCTCTCATCCTCTATCTCCACAATTTTCACGTCTCTAGAACCATAGGTCATCATGCAGCGTTCAAGCCTATTGTCTAGGGGTTATAGGATCTTAACGGTTATGGCATCATTATTCGTCCTTAGAGTTATCTCCCAATTATCGAAATCCATGATAGCTCGGCTTGTTGCTAAGAAAGGCCGTCCTAATAAAACTTGTGCACTAGAGTCTTCTGGTACATTTAGGACTATGAAATCTATATGGAACGTGAATCCTCCTGCCTTGATTTTGCAATCCTTTAGCAAACCGGCTGGCATATCTTGGGTACGATCGACAAAAGTCATGTACCGTGTCTGGTCCAAGGTTACCTGAATCTTTGCTTTTTGACAGAGTGAAAAAGGAAGAATGTTGCAACTCGAACCAGAGTCGCAGAGTCCTAATCCTACAGATACATCGTTAATCGATATTGGGAGTCAAAACGTCCCTGGGTCTCCTAATTTTACTACTATATCTAAGTCCGGGTAGTCCTCATGCTCGAAAAACATAGTACCAAGGTCCTATTCAAGATCGTCGGAATCATAATCAGAGGATAAGTCAATTTATTCAAAGGGAACTCACCTAGAGAATAAGCTTCGTACTCCTTTGGTTTCTCATCTGCTTCTTGTTTGAGTGCCTTGATCGCGTGTAAGTCACTAACATCGATATTACTAGCAAGAATAATAAGTACATCGTAGTTTAGTAAGGGCGATTCAAGGTCGATCCCACATAGACAATGCAACTTTAAGTATAAATGATTCTAACCTAACTAAGAAGGCACATAAAAGTGGTCATTGACCAACAATAAACATGAAAGAAATGTGGTATTCCTCCCTCTCTTCCCACCGATCTACTAACTTGGATTAGTTAATCATTATATTTACTTCCCCACATAATTTCCTTAAATTAATCGAGCGAGCTTTTAATGTAGTTTTAAGCTTCGGGTGCAACTCCTAACCCTATCTACTCTGACCATAGTAGTAGATAATCTATATTCTAGCTACCCTCCTTAATTAGTCCGTAATAGCCCATACACAAAAAGAACTAGAATTGCCGATATTGAGCGCTAACTCATACCGCTAACCCACCTAGACAGCTATCGACACTGATCAGCACATTCCTAGGGTCCATCAAGACTATGTCCTAACCAACACTTCACTATCAGTACTTCATGTTAATTTACGAGTTACGAATACTAGATTGGCCAGACCTATTACTCGGTTTAATTAAATCTGTTGATCAACAAAGCTGACGTGAATCCTCTATATTTTGTTTCCTAAAATTTGCCTCGGTAAACCGGTTTACCGGGGGAGGCTTTTCTTAATTCTGGATCTACATTTCTCAATTACGATTAATCTAAGTAAATCATGGGTTCATTAAAGATGAAGATTAACTAAAACACATAAATACGAACAATTCTACCATGTTGAAGAGAAAAAGGAACGTTCAAAGCTTCATACCTTCAACGATGGAGATCTAGCTTGATCCACTCAAGCTAGAGATGGTAAAGAAGGGAAGGAAACCAGAAATAACTCCTCAAAAACATAGGAAAACTTTATTTCATCAAATTGTATAATGTATATAAGATAGAATATAATTCAGTGCTTATCAAAACTTATGTAATAATCAGCTGATGCGGCTTTATATAGATACAATAGCCGACTTATGACTCATAGAAACCCTACCCGACCTAGTCAGTGTTGCAGATTCAATTTCGTGTCCCACATGGCTCTCTGTTTACCGGACCTAGCCCATGGTAAATCGGGCTAACTTTTCTTCATTTTCTTAGAAGATCTCTTATTGGACTTCTTTTACTTGGCCCAACATGCTTCCTTTGATCTAGATCCGTTCTCTACTGGCTCCGATTCGGTACATCCTATAAAACACATAAAACGAGAAAAAACAGTACCAAAACACAAATGCAGAATTACGAATCTAGAAACATACACATAGCATTTAACACATATTCCATATAATAACGAGCATATCTATCGTCTCTTGAGCAGAATTCGGGGTGAATAAAGGTATAATTAATGGTACTATTTAGAGCGTTATCAACTACCCTTCACTTAGTTTTTGATCGTCCCGAGCAAAAAGGCTAACAGAAAACAACATCCTTATCAGTATACAAGTTAATTAAAAATAGATATGCCTCACAAAGTCAAGATCAAGATCTTGCCACTCATATCCATCAGTAACGTATTAAACACTATTCATGTCATGAGCCAATGTGTGTGTGCAATAACTTTCACAACCGCTTCGCAATGCAGAAAACCTCACATTACGTCAACCCGTAGTCGAACTAACCAGTCTCGGATGTGTTTTTTATTTAATCAAATTAGCTAGCAATGTGGATCGAGAACCGAGTATTACACTTAGGCTCACGTTTATCGGTCTATGCAAAAGTCGTGCGTTTTACGCTCCATCGACTCAATTTTTGCAAAAGAGAATATGGATGTATATATTTCAATGCACTTCTCTTTCTTGGTGGGTTAACTCTCATAAATTTATCTATCCTCACGGTCTCACTCTTGATATACTACCGAATCCGAAATTCCTTTGCCCTTATAAGCGTTGGTGGAACATAATTTGGGATAAACCTTGGGTCAACTCTAGTCAAGGAAATATGCTATCGACTACACACCAATGAGAGTGAGTTATACGTGCTTATACAATGTGCTTAAAATTGGGCCCTCACTTTTACTTATACAACGTGAAACAAAGATGTAATTAAGTAACTCCAAAAGATCAAAGATGTCATTTGTTTTCAAAAATTCGTTGAAATGAGTCAAAGTCTAAGTGGCGAACAGTGCGTGAAAGAGAATCAAGATAATCACTCAATTAACGGAATATAATGCTCAAAAGCTAAGTAACATCCCTTACCCCCACTTAATCGAAACATTGTCCCCAATGTGTAAGATGAAAAAGTTAAAACGAAAAGGAACTTAGCTTCGTTAAGGGTGGAGGCAAAGAAGAATTGGATCATCATATAATTCAATGGGCATTGGTAATTAAGTCCTTGAACAATCTGCGCCTAGTTTCTCAAACAAACCAAGAAGAATGGTGGTGACAAGAAACTTTATAACAATATCCTGGTAGTACAAGAGAAAAGAAAGAACTCCAAACAGTTTAAGCCGACAAATTCATTATATTAATAAAAATCCGCTACATGACTAGATATGGAATAAAATAAAAATAAGAAAATGAAAAATAACAACAAGGTAAAGAAAGAAAACTAATCCTCTTCATAATAATCCTCCAGTCATCTCTAGGCTCAAAACCGGGAGGTGGTGGAGTACATGAGGTAGAAGTGGTGGAAGAGGATGCTCGTTGACGTAGGGCAGTACTAGGTGGTGGGGTCACAGGAGGAACTCCTAGAAAGTCTATAATCATGTCCATCTTGCGATGCAGACTCGCAATTTCTCTTGAGTGCTCCCCTAGCAAGGCTCTTTGGGATCGAGGTCTTCGGTGAACCGGAGTACGCCTCTCTGAGCTCTTGAACCGACCCGTCTTTGTACTTTTAAAACTGACTGTGAACTGATCAATGGCTCAGGGTCTTCCCACTCGTCACTAACCAGAACTGGAACTCGTCCTCAATAGCAAACATATCAATCATAGGCCCATATGGCAACTGCTCGAGCTCGAATGTGGTAGCAAGCTCGTGAATGCGGCTGTGCATCAGGAGACCTAAGTTGACTGGAGATCCCTGGTTCAGATAGAACATCAACTCTTCCCTCTTTGGTGTGATAAACACAGTATGCTTGGTCAGCAGAAGGCGAGCACAAACAAATCGATTGACCATTTTCCTATCCCAGGATAACTCGTTTTCCAGGAAGATGGTGGAGGCTCCCAAAGGATTGTGCATCCATTGCACCCCATAGTACTCAGCAATCATCTGCATCCTCTCTAGATATTCAATATTGGTCGAGGATGTATACTCATCTGGGCACACTGGTTATTGCGAACCCCGTAATATCCGTTGATCCGCTCAATCGTGAAATCAACCTTAACTCAACGGACCATCGCAAATGTAGCTCATGGGTTATGTGAAAGATAAGCATAAAATTCTTTCAAAATATCTTGTACTTTTTGGGCTCTCGGCAAGATCGTACCGCAAACCTCCAACTCTATGCCTCGTTCTCGGGCAACCGGTCTTCCGTTCCAATGCCCTCGGAACGATTCATAGATCTCTAAAGAATGAAATTGCTCAACCACATCTACCAATGGGTTAGCATCTCCATAGACATACTGGTGACCTTTTGGATGATGGGCTGTTCGGCTACGACTGGGACCCATTCTGATTGATACAAAGACTGATGTTGAAGATGATTCTGAAAATAAACCCTTGGTAAACCAGCCCTATGCCTCGATTTACCGGCCTGAATTTTTATCAGTTTCTTCCGGGACAGTGCTCTGATGATAAAAGAGAAAGAAATGTAGAAGCATCACTTTGCAGCCGCCCTACAAATCAACAATTGGAATGGAAAAAATGGTGTTTTGGTTGGTGAAATGGTAGAAAAAGGTTTGATTTTGGTGGATGTGTGGTGGTGATAGTGGTGGTGATGGGGGCCAAAATTTATAGAAGGAGATTTAATGGAGAGATTTTGGTGATGGAATAAGAATAAGATAATTGTTGAGGATGATGAATAATGGTGGTGGAAGGGTGTTTAAACAGGAGAAATGATAGAATGTGGAAGGTGTTGGAAATAATAATTATGATTTGATGATGATTCATCGCTTAATCAGTTATTGTTATTAACCCCATTGATGAAGTTGTTAGGTGTGATGCCCGAAAGACAATTTTGTAATTGTTTTATTTAATAAATGAAATGATATTATTATTCATATTTATTATTCTTATATTCACCGATGTGACAATAGTATTTACACTACAGAAAACCCTAAAGTATATCGTTTATGTTATCATTTAACTCAGTGTATGGGATATACACGGGAGGATTGAGTTAGTGAAGATGTACTTAAAATACAATTAGCCCGTAGTGAAGTTAATCGAGAGTATCGGGTCTCTCCTTTAACGTGCTATTAATGCGCCCTGAACACAATATGTGTGATTGTCTTATTCGGACTTTCGGTTAAGAGAACCTAGTGGGGCATTTATATATGATAGATATATCATATAGGGCTGGACCGATTAATTTGATTAGAGTTCACGATATAATTCCGTAATCGAGAAGTCTTATCGAATCAATCAATGATCATATTTATGGATATATCTTAATCCTGAGGTGATCATAGTCAACTGCTTGAATCAGTATGAGGTTTGACTTGACGGTTAAGGATTACACTGAGTTTGTGGTCTGAATTATCCAATCTTGGCATTGTACTGGATTGAGTGAGTAGACTATTTATCACAGATACGGAATCCATTCCTTCCATTTATGGAAGTAGATAGACAGTTCCCTTATTTGTCAATCCTAGAAACTGATTGATCCATAGAGTTCATATTACACTGATTAGCTACCAGTGAGTTGTCTGAATTAATTGATCACTAGGGGGTTAATGGTAAATAAGGATAAGAGGTTCTAAAAAGGTTAACGGTAACTTCCCGATTTAGAATGAACGATCTATGGAGGATTAATCCATATGTAATGATTATATCAATGGACGCTTATTATCATTCTCGTGAGGAGATAAATATAATCTCATAATCGGAGGAGTGTAGTCACGGGATTATGGTGGCATATTCCCGTGATTGATTTATCGAATATAATTATTCTGTTCGTAAGATAATTATTTATTTGATTTATCGGAGCCGCTGATTATTAGTCCATGGTCCCCGACGTGCCTCCAATATAGCATAGCTATTCTCGGACGTTGAATCCTAATAATATTAATTTAGTTCTTATTAGAATTTAATTAAAACGATATGTGAATTAATTGTTTAGTGGACTATTAAATTAGTTGGGCTAAATAATTAAATATGTGAAAAAGACATTTTTCATAATCTTGGCCCAAAAAGTGTGTTGTGGCCGAAATTATTGTGACTAGGTCACAAGGAATAAAATTCGGCCAAGGCAATGTCTTAGGGAGCAAGGAATTAGTTTTCTTGTGTATTAAAAAGACATGTGCACAAAATATTTATTGGATAAATATTTATGGTAAGAAATAAAGATAAATATTATTCTAGATTTGTTCTAGAATATTATGGTAATATCTTTTATTTATTGGATTTATTTATTTGCAAAATAAAATCCTTTGAGGACAAAGATTACTCTCCAATATAAATAGAGTTCTCCCACCTCATACATATACACAATTTTCGACTTTCACCTCTTAGAGAGGAGAAGGAAAATTTCGGCCAAAGGGAAAAAAGGAGGAAAATCTTGGAGGTTTTCCGGGTAGCATATCGGGAGGATTCGAGTCGAGGATTTCCTTCCACAGGGAGTTGCTCGGATCACACGTTCGAAAGATCGTGGTGCTCTTCATACTTTCTTTTGTTCTTCCTATTGCGATTCTTCAACTTGGATTTTGAGATCCAAGAGGTATGTTCTACAATCCCCTTGTAGAGTAGATCTAGTTATTTTATTATGTGTAATTTATAGATCTAGATCCTTAAATCGCTTCCGTTGTGGATGGTATTACTAACAGTGGTATCAGTCGCCCGGTGATCTATATTTATACGTATAAAATATTAGATCTAGGAGTGGAAAATATGTAGTTTTTGTGTCCCAATTTTTTTTTCATAGGGGCCGAATATTTGCATATTTTTTTTATGTTATGAATGTTTTGGTTGAAGAGATGGATTGGGGTTGGTACTGTATACCCGTAGATCTATTTTGTATCTCTTTTGATTAGTATCAATTGAGCATAGGATGTGTAACTTATTTTATGTCATACGAAAAATTGTAAAGGTAGTACATTTTGTATTTTATTTTTGATCCGGGTTCGAGACGACGAAGATTATGTGTTGAAGGTCATGGTATTGAAGATCATCAAGAAGGTAAAACGGGATGAGGCCGAATTGTTTAATTAATTTTTTTTTCCATCGGCGGCAGCAAATTTTTTTTTTTTTTTTTTTGGGTAACATAACCTAATTTTTTTTTTGGTAACCTAAACTAATGCTGTAACAAAAACAAAAAAACAAATTTTTAATTCTGCGGTGAAGAAAGAAAAAAAAAAAAACTTTTTTTTAAATTAATTTTGGCCGAGGGCTTGTTGTAATAAAAAAAAGGGAAGATTTTTTTATAAAACAATTTGATAATATATATATATATATATATTATATATATTGGTATATTACGGCCTCCTCTCCTCGTCGTTCATGGTTCGTGTCAAGATCGAACGTTCGAGATCCGGATGTTTCAAGATCAAGATCGAAGATCGAGATTTAAAGACTTAGATTAAATTTTACTTTTCCTTAGAAAATAGGTTAGTCTGGGGTACCAACGATCCATCTCGGTGTTTAAATTTTTCCGCAATTTATTTTTTATGTGTTTGATCATAAAATAGATATAAAATCGGAATTGCCATGACATACATCATATCATAATTCCACTCCATGCATTCATGTAGAATTTTAATTTTGGTAATTAAAATAGGCATGTATACAAACTCGCGTAATTAGTTGAAATTTAATTAATACGTGGTAATTAATTAATTTAGTAACTAATTAAAGATCCGAGGACGGGTTATGAAATCGTTAAGCCTTTTCGGTGTGTGTTCTCGGTGAACCGCCTTAAAAGCACAAACGAGATCACGTTTTCGATTCGTAGTGTCTACGAGATTGAATGATGGTAAAAGAACAATAAATCTTGGATAAAAACGGTTCGCTTATAGGTTGGGTGGTCAACTAAGCTAGGCTCGAGCGACTTAACCCTCCTAGTGTGATGTATGCACGGGGGTCCGGCAAGACTAAGCTACACCGGCAAGCTGAGGGGTGATTCTTTCTTACCTCAGTGGGGCTCTCTTGACCCGACTTCGTCCGACTGTCACATATGTTCCAACGAATAGGACGGGTAGGCTTGCCTACATTACCGACACCATTCAGAATCCTTTATTTGATGTGCTTTTATGTTAACATCCAAAAGACGTGGTTAGTTAACCCACCACCACTTCCAAAATATTGAGTGGGAGCGGGGGAGGTGACGGCCAACCCCACGGCCTCTACTATAGATACAAGTAAGTGAGAGAAGGGTGACGCCTCGCGGCGCTTTGATTTCGTCCCCCTAAGGATGGTGTTCACCCCTATCAACATTCATGGCTTGGTCTCCGAAAGGATAGGATTTCCGGGTACTCGTCGGGTCACTGACCTATCCTACGACGGCATACTCGGGGCGTACCTAAGAGATCCGATATAGTAGGTCACACTTATAAAGGATATTCTTGATAATATCTAGGCTAAAAAAGGAAGGTAGTCAATGAATAAAGGGATGTTCGATTCTCGTAGGATGTTCGATTCTCACAAGTTATTCATTGATGAGATTGTCTCGATTTAACCGTCATCTCTTTGACCTACCCTAAGGCGGCACTGAGATGTGAGGTTAAAACCTTGGAATGGTAGAGTAGACTAAATTTTAGTTTATAATTCCTAAAATAAACTTATATAGTAGTGTTAAACTTGAATTAATATATGTCATTTTATTTACAGCATTATATCCCTTACTAAATTGCTTAAAAATTAATAATTGACTAGTATTGACTTCGTTAAAAAGGTGGAAAATAACTAGGACGTTGAACTAGTTAATCGATAATGCAATTATTTTTTGAAAGAGATATTTTCTCTTAAGCCTTTTAAAAACCAGAGTGACATATATGTATGTCACTAGTGTCATTCGTGTCAAAACAGGAGACAAACTTAGTTTGATCAAAGGTGATTTCGGACTTTGAAATTCTCCTAGTGAATTTTGAGTGTGTAGTGATTACACGAGTAATTTTCTAATTGAAAAATCGGAAAATCATGAAGTGTTACTATTTGGACGATATTTGGAATCGATGAACTAGTGGGAGCTTTATCATTTGTTGTTTTTCTAGAACATTAGAAAAGTGTAACTGACTACACACGTAACTGTTCTAATTGAAAAACCGGAAAGTCATGAAATGTTGCTAGTTGGACCATATTTGGAATCGATGAACTAGTGGGAGTTCTATGATTTGTTATTTTTCTGGAAACATTGGAACTATGTACGATAGATTTTCTAATCGAAAAAATTCGGAAAATCATAAAAAAAAAGCATTGCTCGTTAGACAGTATTTGGAACCGATAAACTAGTGGGAGCTTTAATGTTATGATTTATTGTTTTTTCTGGTATATTAAAAAAATCCGAGAAGTCCCGACGAGTAACACTCGAAATAGACATCCCACGGTTCAAGAGTAGTGTCTACTGAAACGAACCGTTGGTTCAAAACTATTTCCATTCACGGAAAGAATGGGAGAATATGTCTAAAAGTGTTAGTCATCTAAACTGAGAAAACTTTAAGGCTGAACCGAAAATTAATTAACTGAAAATCATAGGATAAGGACAGTGATTTTGGATCACCAACCTATGAATCCTTGGTGATTTTATCGAGCTAAGTTCATTGGAAAAACAAGGTAGCGGTGCATTTAATGATTAAAGGAGTAAACAACGGGCAGTTAATTTTAGCTAGAAAAGTGGGAGTGATATAAGGAAATGAATCTCGGATTCAATCCTTGGATATCGCGGAAAATTTATTTTATGTTTAAGATTCGTTGGAACAAATGGATTTACCTTCTATTCGATAATTTGTTTGTCGTATAGAAAGTGAATATATCATTTGTAGTATGAATCCAAGACTCGGACTTTTGTTTGATAAAGTCAAAACCACTTAGAAATGCTGAAATATGTATACGAAACACATCTTAAGAACTATTAAAAGCAATTGGTTTCTATATTTAGATAAACGCTTCTTCATAGTTAGTGCATAGTCCTTAAAAGACAAGACCTGAAGACTGGCTCAAGGTGATTCCTTTCTCCCAGTCTGGTTATATTGTCTCAAAGGTTCAATGACTAAGTTTCCTTTCAATCGGGAAAGGATAATGGTTATAAAGAAGTAACATAGCTTGATCATGACGACCTTCGAGGTCTGATGAAAGATACAAGCTAGTAGGAGCTTCCGAGTAGTGACTTCTTGTCCGATAACCATTCAAACACTCCGGTAAATTTATCCAAAATATTTTGAGGTTTCTCTATTTTTAACAGAGATAGAGTATTCTATACTCGGAATAGGCCATTCATAGTCCTCGAGACTAATGCTTAGCCTGCCTTATTGTGACATGTTCTCACTAAGTGAGAAACCGTTAAATTGCCTTACATAGTTTTAGATGTGCTACAATACACTGCTTAACTCAATAAAGATATTGGAAGCGAAATAACGGTTTACATTGAAATGTAAGACCAAGAAGTCTACCTAGAATATGCTTTGGAATTTACGGATAAGGTGTGGATTCGGTTCACCCCACTTCCATAAATATAAGCATTTAGCACACGGTGTTTGAAAATAAGACTGGGAATTTCATGCATACGTTCGGTCAATGACCATTCATGATATATCTTTTAAGCTATTGTGTATAAAGGTTTGATTCTTGAAATCGGGAAGGGACAGTTATACTGTTGCATCCTTTCTGATAGAGTCCATGAACAACAAAACCTTGAACCTTGAAGTACGTTTAATCAAGGTAGTTACTATCTGATTAAAATCAGACCACATCCAACATCGGTTGTTGGTGATAACACTAAAACACTAATAAACAAGATCAGAATTTCGATCCACCCAGTAAGTATTGGGAGTATGGTTTATCCATTACCCATTATGGGTTCTGCGGACTTTGTAGTCTGAGGATCGATTGATGACCTATGGCTCTTTTGTGAGCAGTATAGGATTCTGATAATTGAGGTTGGTTTAATAGCCATAACCCTGTGAATGGAGTTCGGTACTCCAGTTCTGTTCATGCTCTTGTAGAACAACCTGAGCGTCTCAGGCCCAGTGGGAGTAATTGGATCTACACGGAAAAGAGTAGAATGAATAGGAAAGTTTATCTTTCAGAGCAAACATTGAGTGGTCTATGGGTAATTCCCTAAGAAGTAGAGAGTTAATAAGACCTTGGACTCTCTTACCACTTAGTATTGCATGATTTCGTTCAAAATCAGAAAATATGGGTGATTCCCTAAGATTTTCTTGCCAAACAAACGGAGTCTGGATTCATTCGGAACAAAAGGGTTTTGCATTATGAACTTATGACAGGATGACTGTCAAGGCTTATGTCCTTTGTGGATAAAAAGCAAACCTCTCGGTCATTGGAAGTCATATATTTCTACAATATGTGGATTTGACCAGAATATTGATAAGTCTTTTGTAAACTGGATATCAATTTTAGTACAGTAGTGAATATATACATTAGTGTTTGTGAAGGATAACACTGCACCTGTTGGAATCAACATGGGTGTGTTATCTAAAGTCAGAATCTGACAATGCCACAATTCTCTGCAACAGAGATTTGGACAACATCCTAAAGAGTTTGACTCGGTCAAATTCATTAGAATCAGTCACTGGTTTCCCATCCATCTTATGGGTTAAGATGATTCAACGAGGAAGTTCTACCCTATGCCTCAGGAATGACTCTCTAAATCTTCGGATCAAGAGAAATGGGATAGATTCTATTTCTAGTAAGAGATGGTCAGGTTATTGAACGTCAAATTTGATCGAATCTTAGATTCGGCGGTAAACAAAGCAAGTTTAGTATGTCCTTTAGTATCTTGAAGAGAACGAGGAATAATATGTGGACATATTCATGTGTGAACTTGGATTTGTGTGATACACTGATTTTGACTTTAAGTCATATTGAGGATGATCGTTAAGTTGATCTCGGGCTCAGTGTTTACTCTTGTGTTGAAGCTATTGCCTGGAGGAATCCAGCAACGCCAACTCGACTTTAACTAGTTTGGTGATTAGCGGCTTTTGTAGTAGCTAGAGAGGCGATATAGCTTAAGGATTTCCTTTTCATATCTGGGACTGATTCTAGATTTGGAAGCCGATACCACATCATTGTGCAAACGATGAAAGGGTAGCTTATAAGGATTTTCGAAATCACTAGAGGTCAAAAGCATATTGGGAAAGTACCACCTGATTAGATGGACCGGTAACGTTTCAATTCTACGGATCGTCTCGAACCGACAACCTGACTAATCATTAAGACCCATGATATTTAGATGTAGGTACTCCCCGAGTCACTGACCTATCCTTTGACGGCACACTCGGAGTGTACTTTGTCATCTACAATGGTTATGATATGCTTAATGGGTATTAGAATACGGGATGGGTCTCCATTGCTTTAGAGCAAGTGGGAGATGTAGTTTGTTGTATTTTAAATAATAGGGTGTGCTCTAAAACAATTAATCACATGCTTTCGTGCAAGTGGGAGATTGTTAGGTGTTATGCCCGAAAGAAAATTTTGTAATTGTTTTATTTAATAAATGAAATGATATTATTATTCATATTTATTATTCTCATATTCACCGATGTGACAATAGTATTTACACTACAGAAAACCCTAAAGTATATCGTTTATGTAATCACTTAACTCAGTGTATGGGATATACACGGAAGGATTGAGTTAGTGAAGATGTACTTAAAATACAATTAGCCCGTAGTGAAGTTAATCGAGAGTATCGAGTCTCTCCTTTAACGTGCTATTAATGTGCCCAGAACACAATAGCTGTGATTGTCTTATCCGGACTTTCGGTTAAGTGAACCTAGTGGGGCATTTATATATGATAGATATATCATATAGGGCTGGACCGATTTGATTAGATTTCACGATATAATTTGGTAATCGAGAAGTCTTATCGAATCAGTCGATGATCATATTTATGGATATATCTTAATCCTGAGGTGATCACAGTCAACTGCTTGAATCAGTATGAGGTTTGACTTGACGGTTAAGGATTACACTGAGTCTGTGGTCTGAATTACCCCATCTTGGCATTGTACTGGATTGAGTGAGTAGTCTGTGTTATCACAGATACTTAATACATTCCTTCCATTTATGGAAATAGATAGACAGTTCCCTTATTTGTTAATCCTAGAAACTGATTGATCCATGGAGTTCATATTACACTGATTAGCTACCAGTGAGTTGTATGAATTAATTGATCACTAGGGGGTTAATGGTAAATAAGGATAAGAGGTTCTAAAAGGGGTTAACTGTAACTTCCCGATTTAGAATGAACAGTCTGTGGAGGATTAATCCATATGTAATGATTATATCAATGGACGCTTATTATCATTCTCGTGAGGAGATAAATATAATCTCATAATCAGAGGAGTGCGATCACGGGATTGTGGTGGCATATTCCCGTGATTGATTTATCGAATATAATTATTACGTTCGTAAGATAATTATTTATTTGATTTATCGGAGCCGTTGATTATTAGTCCATGGTCCCCGACGTTCCTCCAATATAGCATAGCTATTCTCGGACGTCGAATCCTAATAATATTAATTTAGTTCTTATTAGAATTTAATTAAAACGATATGTGAATTAATTGTTTAGTGGACTATTAAATTAGTTGTGCTAAATAATTAAATATGTGAAAAAGACATTTTTCATAATCTTGGCCCAAAAAGTATGTTGTGGCCGAAATTATTGTGACTAGGTCAAAAGGAATAAAATTCGGCCAAGGCAATGTCTTAGGGAGCAAGGAATTAGTTTTCTTGTGGATTAATAAGACATGTGCATAAAATATTTATTGGATAAATATTTATGGTAAGAAATAAAGATAAATATTATTCTAGATTTGTTCTAGAATATTATGAGAATATCTTTTATTTATTGGATTTATTTATTTGCAAAATAAAATCCTTGGAGGACAAGGATTACTCTCCTATATAAAGAGAGTTCTCTCAACTCATACATATACACAATTTTCGACTTTCACCTCTTAGAGAGGAGAAGGAAAATTTCGGCCAAAGGGAAAAAAGGAGGAAAATCTTGGAGGTTTTCCGGGTAGCATATCGGGAGGATTCGAGTCGAGGATTTCCTTCCACCGGGAGTTGCTCGGATCACACATGCGGAAGATCGTGGTGCTCTTCATACTTTCTTTTGTTCTTCCTATTGCGGTTCTTCAACTTGGATTTTGAGATCCAAGAGGTATGTTCTACAACCCCCTTGTAGAGTAGATCTAGTTATTTTATTATGTGTAATTTATAGATCTAGATCCTTAAATCACTTCCGTTGCGGATGGTATTACTAACAAAAGTGTCATAACTAGCTGTTATAGTGCAAAGCAAAAAGATGTCTAGATATTAATGTATAGGATTTCATAGAGTCTGATATTTGTATAGGTTAAATCAGACAAGCACTGTAATAGTTCTAGGCTGAGAACTGAGAAAATAAGAAACTGAGATTTAGTTAAACTGAGACTCAATAAGAAACTGAAATGCAGAGCACATCCATAAAATGGAAGAAGATAAGTTTGCTGAAGGACACGGACTCGGTTGGCTTATATAGAAGATGAAGAACTGAGGGTCACAAACTCAGTTATAGAAGATTGATGAACTGAGCGTTCAAACTCAGTTATGAACACTATGTCGAGACTGTAAAGTTAGACTTTAGGCAAGATTGTGGTGACCTGTACTGATTTTATGGATCTTGTATGAAGACCTAAGAATCATAAGGACAATGAATTCTTAGAAGACAATGAGTCATGGTGTACTCTGATTAAGTCAATTATAATCAGATGAAAAGAAGGAGTACTGATATTTGAAGAAGAGTAAAATCTCAGTTAACGCTCCAAGTCAGCCAAAAAACTGACAAGTGGCAAATTCAGTATAAAATTGATAAGGATACTCAGTTTTATATATCAGTCATCCAACAAACTGATAGTACAGTCGAACGTTACATATGAAGCAATATTATTGGATGAACTACTGACAAATCAGAACGGTCACAAAATATAGCCGTTACAAGATATAAGCAGGATGAACCGTGAATAAACCCCTATAAATAGTCTACTTCTACAACAACAAGAAGTGTGCAGGAGGAATTAAAAACAGATTTAATTAAAAGATCAAAATCAGGAGGAAAGCCAATTTCGAAAGAATTCCTGCTAAGTACTTAATTGCAAGATCAAGAAATTTCTTCAAGTGTCCAAGCACATTCAAGCAAATCAATATCTATCATTTGAAGAAAAACAGAGCCGTGAAAAATTTAATTATCTAGAAGAAAGGCTCAGATCACAATTGAATCATAGTTATTGATTCAAGTCTCAACTTTGATTTCATCAAAGGTTTAGACTGTGAAACACCAAGAAGGTTTGAAGGACAGTTGAGTGCAGTCAGGAAGACTGTGTTTGTGATGAGCTGGTGAAAAGGAAATTCTACCCTTCAAGGACCAGTGTTTCAAACAATTGAAGAGCAGCAATCCTACATGTTCTACAAGTGTTTAGATAGTGAAGCTAGGGATTAGTTAAGGACTATCGGTTTAGAACTTTTTGTAACCGGGCCATCTCAAAGAAGTTCTAGTGGAATTTTCCTCCGCATCACAGAGGAAGAGAGGACGTACAGGATTACACCACCTGGAACCTCTATAATTCTTGTTATTTATTTCATGCATTCAATTACTTCATTACAGCTTTAATTATCTAGTTCTCACGTTAAAACCAAGTCAACAGACTGTTTGTTTTATTAAGGCTAGTTCTATCCGCAGCCAGTTAACTAGATTAAGAATAAGTCAGTATTGACTTATACTCAGTTGAGTTAGCTAAACTCTGCACAAGTTAAGGGACAGGAACAAAACTGAACAAAGCGCCAGTTTAAGTTTCGGAGAAACTGAGTTCCTTGGGTACTTTCAGTTTTGGGAAAGTTTTTGGTGACAAGTTTATTCACCCCTCCCCCTCTAAGTTAGACTTTCCAAGGGACCAACAATTAGTATTGGAGCAGTTCTTCTATTTTGAAGAGATCCATTACTGAATCTCAGGATCAGTTTGTTTGCTTGAAGTAACTCGCCATCAGTTATTTCCGATACCAACAATTGGTATCGGAGCGGTTCTTCCATTTGGAAGTAATTCAAGGATATCTTACACACCAGTTGTTGAAGACCCCTTACTGTATCAGTCGTAGAAATACTTTAGTGAAATTAAATGGATACATCTAAAATTAGAAGTTTGCTGAATAACCCCCTGACTGACTATTTGCAGAATGTTTTTTGACATTCAGGATCAAGTATTTGAGAGATTCAGTACTACAAGCTCTCACACAAATCCGGAACCTCATTTCAGTTATGATGAAGATATTGACCTTAACTCATATAAAGATGAATCAAGAGGATTTCCATCCCTAAGTGATCTTTCTGAAGAAGCAGAAAAAGAATGGCTACGAGTAGCTGATTATATAGAAGAAAAGTTAACTGAAAACATTACTGAAGATCCATCCGTTGCAAAGGCCAAAGATGCTATACTACCCATGAGTTATGGAGGGGAAAGTGATGAGGAAATCATACTGCTAGGAGCAGCACATGCAAATGCTAATGAAAAAGGGAAGCAAGTTTTAATTGATGATGATTCCTCAACAGAAAATCTATCCATAAAAAATCAGGAGGTAATTGCATATACATCCAGCACTCACACTGCCATGAACAATCAGAAAAATGAAGATTTCAATAAATCCTTGGACATACTCATAAAGGAATAGAGGTAATTCAAAAGAATTATGAGGATGTCAAAAAGGAGAAAAATTTATTGAAATCTGTAATTTCGAGATTGAATGCTGAGATCAATTTAATCAAGACTAATAATGAAACCAAGGTAATTCGACCAACTGAGGAACTTACAAAAGTAATAAACATCACAGAATCATCAGTTGATCAAATTCCCAGTGTTCAGTTCAAACCTAGAAAACCTTTTGGAGACAGATCTGGTTTAGGATTTGTTAATCAGAATAATTCTAAGTTCAGATCATGTTACGTTGCATTAAAATTTTGACTGCACAACGGTCAGGAACTCAGAAAATTGATAAAATTATTAGATCTGACACAAACTCGGACAACCCAACGCACAAACTGAGAGAACTAAAAAATCAGTTGGTAAAATGCACCAAGCCAACAGATTTTAACAAAAATACCCAGAAGGCTGAAAAAGGCGAACGATCCAGAGATCAGTAAGAAAAATCTTCAAGCCATATCCATTCAAAAATGAAGATCATTCATGGAATGATAAACTCAGAGAGAAAGGAAGACTATTTCCCACTGATGAAGATTGGAATGAACCTTCACATCAGTTTCACAAACTGATCAAACCAAAAACCGTCTGGACAAAACATGAAAAGCTTGTGAAAAATGACTTTACTCAGTCAAAATATCTAGAGAGGTATAAAGTCAAAAATAAAATTGTATCATCGAAAACTAACCAGTTAGGACCCGAACAGATATGGGTACCAAAAATGTCTAAATTTGTTTTGCAGGAAAATATCGGTAACTGGAAGCCGAAAAACTGAGTTTTGTTCACAACTGAGTTTTTGAATTCAGTATAAAGACAAGACTGAACGTATACAGCTGTAAATACACCTCATCTACCTTATTCATTGCAGTCTACCTACCGATGTCAAGAAAAGACGTGGTCCTTCTCAATCTAAACCGTCCATATTTTCCACTCATCCACCTTTCCTCAATCTCAAAACATTTATGACAAGATGTTTTGAATCCCACCCAATTCATAACTACCTTTCCTACAAATTATGAATAACCCAGAATTTTCTCTCATAATTCTTTACACTCGAATTTTGAATTTGCTTTCTCAATCTTCAAATTTTCAAATTCTCAATCAAATCCAGAAAACAATGACTTTCACTCATGTTGAACCTGGAATGATCATATCTCTTGACCAGTTTATTGCAAAATACACTGATCAAACTCTAGCCAAAACATTTGCAGCAAAAATTAAACAAATCAAAGAACTGGATGCTGCCTTCAACGTTGATCTGAAAAGTGTATGTCAAGAAAGCATTGGAGACTTCTATGAATTTGGAAGTACAACTATAGAAGGAGAAGACACACACACTTATACCACTACTGTCAATAATAAGCAGATCAAGGTCACCGAAGATCTAGTTGCAGAAATCTTTGGGTTTGACAAATCTGGAGGAACAGCAGCCATCAAGTTGACCAAAGAACAAAAGGAAAAACTTTGTAAAGATATAGCAATTGATGCAGAATCCACAGTTTTACAAACCGGGAGCACAAGTCTACTCAAACCAGAATTCAATTTTCTCTCAAAAATGTTGGCAAATTGCATAATTGGAAATGCAGGAAACTTTAGTAATCTATCTGGAGCAAAGTTGGATTTACTTTATGTAATTTGGTTTGGAGAAAATTTTAATTGGCAAAGATATCTATTTGATCAATTAGTGGCACAATCAATTGACTTACCCAAGAAAAAGTCCGATGTCAAGAAAGGTCGTTTCTATCACAAGAAGACTCTTGCCTTAGTGGTCCAAAGAATACTCGACCATTTTGGAATCGCAAAGAGGAAAGAAACAGCAGTTGCTGATGGGAAGATTGTTATTAAGAAAGAAAAAGCCGGAAAAAGGAAAGCTGAGGGTTCTGTAAGTGAAACTAAGAAGAAGAAAAGCAGAAAGTCGAAGAAACCTATAACTGGAGATGAAGTCTTTGAACATGTTGAAGAATTAAGCAAGAGAAGAAAACAAATGGAAGATTTAGAGAGAAATACATCTGATCTTGTTTTACCAATAACTGATATAACAATTGCTTAAGGATCAGCACAGACAGAAAGAACTGAAGTTATTCTTGCTGAGTCTACTCCAACTCCAGTAACTGAAGTGTTACCCATTCAAGAACCAGTTTCACATCCACAAGAAATTGAGATAACAAAGGAAACTGAAGTTGTCAACAAAGAATATAATGTTGAAATTGACTTACAGAAGGAAGCTGAGACTCAGGGGGAACAGACCCTGAGAATTGAACATGATGATGAAGATTCTGACAGTGATGAAAGATTGATCGACAAAACAATGTTGGAAATGCTTTTGTTACTTCAAAATCCAGATCTACCCCCCAAAGATTCTTTTCCAGATTAGAATTTGAAGAATCAGCCAAAGGATTTTCACCTTCTCAATTTGTGAAAAAGGAACCGAAGCAGACTCAAGATCAACTAAAATCATTAACTTGAATGAGCAAGTCAATGAAGAAGAACTCATTGAACCAACAGTGAAAGAAGTTCCAGTTAATGAATTGGAACTTGAGCCTACTGAAAAACAAGCTGCTGAACAAATTGTAAGTGAAAAAGTTGTGGAAACTGAGCCGACAATCTCTGTCTCAGTCATTGAAAAAGAGTCATCAGCAATCCCTATCACCACTGAGGGAGGAATCGGTGGAACTGATATTATGCAAACTGAAGACGTTGCAAGAACCTATCTCATGCAAACTGAAGATGTTGCAAGAACTGACCCTATGCAAACTGAAGATGTTATTCTAGAAAGTGGTCAGGAAGTCACGAGAGAATCAGGAAAGATCATCACTCAGTCTAAATCATCAAGAGATCATGAAGAATTAATGTCAGCTGATTATGAACGATTGAGGAAATATCAAGCCTGGAAATTCAGTTCCATTGCCAATCAAAGGAATCAGCTTGTAGAAATTGAAGCTACTGAAAAATGGGTATTTCATTTATACAACATTACAAGTCTATCAGAGATAATCAATACCGAAGAATTTCTGAATCAAGGATATGCACTGATCAGAAATAGCTACTGGGAGGAAGCCACAGCTGGTGGAAATTTCAAAAAGAATGATGATGATGATGATTCTCAGGAAGATGCCAATATGCAGAAAGGGATTCTACCCTCCCTACAAGAAAAGAGAACTGAAATTGATCAGACTACTGATGATGAGTCTAGTAGTTCTAAAGAATCCAGTGAAATCTCTAGTTCTAAACATGTGTCTAATGCACAACAACAAGAAAAAGAAGGTTATAAATCTCCTACACACAAGTCATTGCTAGAAATAGCGAGAACAGTGGAAAAGATGGCTGGAGAAGAACCAGATGAAGAATTAAATGTTCAGTTATCACCTGCAAGAAATATTGATCAATCAAACTTGGAAGAAATTAGAAAACAATCTGAAGAAAGAAGAAGGTCGGTAGAATACAGGGAAAAATTGAAGCAAGTTGTTGTCTCACCACTAAAGCAAGCTAAATCAACTGGACTTGACACAAACAAAGCAAATGAACAACAAGCTGGAAGCTCACAAGATGTTCCTACTCAGGTTGATCTCATTAAGTATTATCACAATGAGATAATCAGAATTCAAAAGGATGACAACAGCTTATTCGGAAAAGTCCTTAAGTCCTTAGAAGCTAGTCAAGATGAAAGAACCAAACTTGAAAAGAAGATGGATATTGTCATTGAAAACTGTCAAAACACTTTGATTGAGCTTCGGAAGACAACCATTGAGAATGACACAAGAAGAGATGAAACTCAAGATAGATGGGAAAGCATTCTCAATAATTTGGTTGATAGAATGATATTAATGGAACAAGGCATGAAGGACTCAGTTGTCGCTCAAACCATTTTGGCATCAACTCAACAAAATCTGAACGCTTACATCAGAAGCTTGATTCATAAAGATGATGTCAATAAGGGGGAAAGTTTCGACATCCTAAAAGTCAATGCAACTGAGATTCCACAAGTCTTTGTAAATTCTGATGATAAATTGAATGAACTAAAGAAAGCTAGATGAGAGTTTACTGATGAAGAAATGGAGCTAATTGTTAAATACTCAGAGCCCACTGACAAAAGAGTTGGTTTGGATTCTCGCCTATACAGTCTATTCAAAGATTTACCAGCAAGAGAATGAGTATCAAGAGAAGAATCTTTAGAATCGTTTCTACATATGCAGAAGTTGCTCATGCACTACTTCAATAAACTTAAGAAATGGGAAGCAGATGGTTTTATAGATAAAGAATCAGAGAAAATCGAAAAGGCTGAACCTGAATTTGTTCAAAATCTACAAAGAATAGCCACCAATGAAAGAATAAGGGCAACTGTCTTCACTTTCGCAGTTCTTTTTAAAAGCAAATTCTTCAGGAAACACAATTTATCTGAATCATGGAACATTTGGGCAAGCATCCACGGAATTGAAAATTCAGCTACAAATGATCCTATGAGAACTGTTGTAGAAACGTATGATAATCAATTTATTTTAACTATCAAGTAAAATGAAACTATCTTCTAGTTCTTGTTATTTGTGTTGTATTTTATTACTCAGCATTGTAACTCTATTATCAAATAAATTCTCAGTTTCTCAGTTCATCCTGTCATTTACTATATTCTGTTTTATCTTATTTCATTCTTTTAAGGAGGGTATTGACATCATCAAAAAGGGGAAATTGTTGGAAATAAAATTTATGTTTTGATAATGATTCATCGCTTAATCAGTTATTGTTATTAACCCCATTGATGAAGTGTCATAACTAGCTGTTATAGTGCAAAGCAAAAAGATGTCTAGATATTAATGTATAGGATTTCATAAAGTATGTTATTTGTATAGGTTAAATCAAACAAACACTGTAATAGTTCTAGGCTGAGAATTGAGAAAATAAGAAACTGAGATTTAGTTAAATTGAGACTCAATAAGAAACTGAAATGCAGAGCACGTCCATAAAACTGAAGAAGATAAGTTCGCTGAGGGACAGAGACTCGGTTGGCTTATCTAGAAGATGAAGAACTGAGGGTCACAGACTCAGTTATAGAAGATTGAAAAAACTGAGGGTTCAAACTCAGTTATGAAGACTATGTCGAGACTGTAAAGTTAGACTTCAGGAAAGATTGTGGTGACCTGAACTATTTTATGGATCTTGTATGAAGACCTAAGAATCATAAGGACAATGAATTCTTAGAAGACAATGAGTCATGGTGTACTCTATTAAGTCAATTATAATCAGATGAAAACCTGGAGTACTGATATTTGAAGAAGAATAAAATCTCAGTTAACGCTCCAAGTCTGTCAAGAAACTGACAAATGGCAAATTTAGTATAAAATTGATAAGGATACTAAGTTTTATATATAAGTCATCCAACAAACTGATAGTACAGTCGAACGTTACATATGAAGCAATATTATTGGATGAACTACTGACAAATCAGATCGGTTACAAAATATAACCGTTACAAGATTTAAGCAGGATGAACCGTGAATAAACCCCTATAAATAGACTACTTCTACAACAACAAGAAGTGTGCAGGAGGAATTAAAAACAGATTTAATTAAAAGATCTAATTAATGGGGAAAGCCAATTTCGAAAGAATTCCTGCTAAGTACTTAGTGTCCAAGCATATTCAAGCAAATCAAGATCTATCATTTGAAGAAAAATAGAGCCGTGCAAAATTTAATTATCTAGAAGAAAGGCTCAGATAACTATTGAATCATAGTTATTGATTCAAGTCTCAACTTTGATTTCATCAAAGGTTTAGACTGTGAAACACCAAGAAAGTGTGAAGGACAATTGAGTGCAGTCAGGAAGACTGTGTTTGTGATGAGCCGGTGAAGAGGCAATTCTACCCTTCAAGGACTAGTGTTTCAAACAATTGAAGAGCAACAATCCTACATGTTCTACAAGTGTTTAGATAGTGAAGCTAGGGATTAGTCAAGGACTATCAGTTTACAACTTTTTGTAACCGGGCCATCTCAAAGAAGTTCTAGTGGAATTTTCCTCCACATCACAGGGGAAGAGAGGACGTACATGATTACACCATCTGGAACCTCTATAATTCTTGTTATTTATTTCATGCATTCATTTACTTCATTACAGCTTTAATTATCTAGTTCTCAAATTAAAACCAAGTCAACATACTGTTTGTTTTATTTAGGCTAGTTCTATCCGCTGCCAGTTAACTAGATTAAGAATAAGTCAGTAGTGACTTATACTCAGTTGAGTTAGCTGAACTCCGCACAAGTTAAGGGAGAGGAATAAAACTGAACTGAACGTCAGTTTAAGTTTCGAAGAAACTGAGTTCCTGGGGTACTTTCAGTTTTGGGAAAGTTTTTGGTGACAAGTTTATTCACCCCCCCCCCTCTATACTTGTGTTAGCCTTTCCAAGGGACCAATATAAGGATTTGGTGGAATAGTTGGTAGATGATTAATTAGGGTGAGGGATTTGAGGGGTTTGATTGATGGGATTGAGGTGGAGTTATGGTGGAGTGTGGGAATAGATGAAAAGGTGGAAAATAGGGAAAATGGGGCGGTTTTGCTAACGGGTGGGTTTTTGATGCAACGTGTGTCCTCCACGTGTTATTGAAAATTCTACTTTTTAACTTGACAGTCAGAAACTTAAAAAACTAGCTCGGTAACACAGAGGTAACTCCCGGTTTACCGGGGCTTTTTCCACCATATTTCTCTGCATTCCTTCTCTGCATACTTCAATTAAACTTACTGCTCAATCCAGACCTCAAAATGACTAGTTTCTTACTCCTTTTGTTGCTATTTCCGACTCAATCCTAAGCTACTTAACTATAATCCACAACGAGTAAAAGAAATCTTCCCAACAACCACCGGTTTCAAGCCTAAGTGAGCGGTAAGATGAAAAAAAGCTCGTCCCCTCATCTGGCTACTTTTATTCATTCCCATTCTACCTAAGGGTTCAAGAGAATAGTTCTAAGTTTAAAGTCATCAGCTCAACTTACATTCGGATGTTCACTCAGTCAAAAATCGGGGCCTTAACTCACCAAACTTGCATCTTCGAGGTTTCAACCATCATGCACTTCCTTTTCTCGTCGGTCATTATCCTTCAAGAGTGCCTTTTCCCGGCTTTCCATAGAAAATATCTGAGCTCGCTTCCTAGCATGCCTCTCTCTCTTTGCTCGCATGCTAGGTCGTCCTCTACTTTAAGATTTAATCTTTTGCCCAAGGATTCCACATATTCCAATTTAAACTCTACTCTCTCACTACTCAATACGGAAGGACTAGTTTCCGTGAGCACTGATCGGGGTCGATCAGGTTATAATAAAATACTCGACCACCATAAACCAATACTAGCAAGAGGACTAGGCCCATCGTAGTATAGCTATAGTGAATCAAGGTCGATCCCACAGGGAACCATTTCATATATAAACAGTTAATCATTCATGCCAAGGACACAAAGGCGGTCTATGACCAACAAAGGACAAGAAAAGATAAACGACACGACTCAGACACAACACAAATAACGTAATTAACCTCCCCAATTATAGTCTTTATCGTTTGGACCTAGATAATTTATATAATAAACAAAACTTATTAACTATCAATCCATTTGTATCTATTCTAGATTGGCTACGGGAGTCATCCTCTTAAACTTGACTTAGCACCGGTTAGGTTACTAGATCACTGTGCTACATTACGTGACTTCGCTTTTTAGGCTTCCATCTCATATAACTCGCACGCTTACAACACTAAGGATGCCGATATTAATCGTACACCTCATCTAGGCAACATTCCTATGGTTAGGCGTACTTCCTAAACGATCGCATCAGTCTCTGTCCTATTAACAATTACCTGCACGGTCTCATGTTAATCTACGATTTACGTATAACTAGGTGAGCTCAATTCCCAAATACAAAACCTACCTAGATCTCGCTGAAAGTCCCGGAAGATCATTCATGAGCCAACCTAGGAGCCCTATATTGGTATTTCCTAATCATACGCTAATTAAAACAGACGAGCAACGTAGCCGTAGCCATACCTACGAGATGATAAATTCTATTGCGCTAACCTAACCATAAAGACGTGGCCGGATTAAAAGGTAAAAAGGGGCTCGGTCGACCGACTGTGCAGGCTCGGTCGACCGAATGACACAATTCAGTCACCCAAACAATTTCAACTCCCAGATTACATCTCTAAACCTATCTCTCAGCGTTTCTCATACAAAAAGGATTAAATAGCAATTCGTCAAGCAATTATATAAACTAACATAGATACACGTTAATTAAGCAATACCGATTCATACATAGACACTAAGTAGAGGACGTAGGGTATGTGATCCTCATAGACAAGGTATCGCCACCTCCCTAACGTCATAGCCTAGATCTACATCATCTAGCTATGAATAATCAACTCAAACGATAAATCATAATTGGCGGGGATTAATTACGAAAAATAAAGAAGAGAGAAAATATAAAGGCTTACATATTGAAGCCCCTACATTATTGAAAAACCTTCAATGTATTAATGCTACATTGTAATGTATGTATTTGATTGAAAGATTGATGTCTAATATTGTTAATAACAAAGTGTTTATATAGAGGCCTCAGCCGACTTCACAAAACCGACTTAAAATCGAAATCACTAAACCCTAACCGCCTTACTAACGTGCTGGACCTTATGCTGGGCTTTTGGGTGGCTCGGTCGACGGAATAGGTGGGCTCGGTCAACCGAGTGATCATGCTCGGTTGACCGAATGTCCTGTGCTTCTGGGCTTCTCTTTTCCTTCGTACTGGGCTTCTGCACTGTCTGAAACCTCTTTAATTCCTCTCCGAAGTCCGTCCAGAATAACTCACTGCATATATTAAATAAAAACATAGTTTGTAATACCAAATAATTCAATAAATCATCGAAATGCAGAATAAAGAATCGTAACTCGGGGTATATATAAATTAGGCATATTAGGACTTATTATCCCTACATTAAAGTTCTTTTAAACTAGAATCGGGGATAAAGATCATTGAATAACGGGTACAATTTGACCGTCATCAACTACCCCCCACTTAGCCCTTGATCGTCCCGATCAAAGTATCAATAAGTTATTCCCCATATAATCATCTTCCATTGGTCAAATTATACTAACACAAGAAACTCGAATCAACACATATTATTTATGCTCATAAGATATCAATTATTCATTACTCACTATGAATCGAAGTGATGTGTGCATGTGCATTAGTTTTATATAAATGTAGCAAGATTAGAGTTTATGCTAACTTCGAAATCTCAACCTACCAACATCAGCATTCCCACTTCTTAAGTCTCGCAATGGTTAAAGCATTAGAACAATAAGCAAGATCGTATCTATAGGGATTTTGGACTTGGAGACCGAGTACTACTCAAAGCCTCTTAAAAGTTGATTTTTTTTTTTCAATTCTGCATATTTTTTCAAATACTACTAATCTCAAGGAAGAAAGTTTTTTAAAGTATCTCCCTATCTTAGATCAAGCTTAGCATCTAATATTACCACAAGCGCGAGGCTACTTTGGTAATGTTACTACAAGCCCAGTGTTTAACATTTTGCTAAAACACAGGTACGTCTCAAGCTTATTACTCCGCTTTTGTTGGCAAGAATATCATAATACATCAGTAGATAGATATTGACACTAAGTTTACATTACCAATCATCTACGCAATGTATACATAAAATTCTACATTTTTATTATAAGCGCAATATTCATCGATTCATTTATTGAGTAATTGAATAATAAATAACTACTCGCAACATATAACATGAATATCATTAAGTTTACTAGAATTATATCGCAAAAGTATAAAGTGATCACGTACTTATGAAGCATGGTTCCTTCCTTATTGAATATATTCGGGAACTTCACAAAAGTAAATGTGATTCTATGTTTAAAATTTTAAATTTTAATCATTTATTATATTATTTGATATATAGAAGCTTATTCGAGCAAGCTAAGTGAGCTAAGTGACTCGTATTGGTATTTCCTAATCGTATGCTAATTAAAACAGATGAGCAACGTAGCCGTAGCCATACCTACTGAGATGATAAATTCTATTGCGCTAACCTAACCATAAAGACGTGGCCGGATTAACAGGTAAACAGGGGCTCGGTCGACCGAGTGTGTAGGCTCGGTCGACCGAATGACACAATTCGGCCACCCAAACAATTTCAACTCCCAGATTACATCTCTAAACCTATCTCTCAGCGTTTCTCATACAATACGGATTAAATAGCAATTCGTCAAGCAATTATATAATCTAACATAGATACGTGTTAATTAAGCAATACCGATTCATACATAGACACTAAGTAGAGGACGTAGGGTATGTGATCCTCATAGACAAGGTATCGCCACCTCCCTAACGTCATAGCCTAGATCTACATCATCTAGCCATGAATAATCAACTCAAACGATAAATCATAATTGGGGGGGATTAATTCCGGAAAATAAAGAAGAGAGAAAATATAAAGGCTTACATATTGAAGCCCCTACATTGTTAAAAAACCTTCAATGTATTAATGCTACATTGTAATGTATGTATTTGATTGAAAGATTGATGTCTAATATTGTTAATGACAAAGTGTTTATATAGAGGCCTCAGCCGACTTCAGAAAACTGATTGAAAATCGAAATCACTAAACCCTAACCGCCTTACTAACGTGCTGGACCTTCTGCTGGGCTTTTGGGTGGCTCGTTCGACTGAATAGGTGGGCTCGGTCGACCGAATGTCCTGTGCTTTTGGGCTTCTCTTTTCCTTCGTACTGGGCTTCTGCACTGTCTGAAACCTCTTTAATTCCTCTCCGAAGTCCGTCCAGAATAACTCACTGCATATATTAAATAAAAACATTGTTTGTAATACCAAATAATGCAATAAATCATCGAAATGCAGAATAATGAATCGTAACTCGGGGTATATATAAATTAGGCATATTACGACTTAGTATCCCTACATTGAAGCTCTTTTAAACTAGAATCGGGGATAAATATCATAGAATAACGGGTACAATTTGACCGTCATCAACTACCCCCCACTTAGCCCATGATCGTCCCGATCAAAGTATCAATAAGTTATTCCCCATATAATCATTTTCCAATGGTCAAATTATACTAACACAAGAAACTCGAATCAACTCATATTATTTATGCTCATAAGATATCCATTATTCATTACTCACTATGAATCGAAGTGATGTGTGCATGTGCATTAGTTTTATATAAATGTAGCAAGATTAGAGTTTCTGCTAACTTCGAAATCTCAACCTACCAACATCAGCATTCCCACTTCTTAAGCCTCGCAATGGTTAAAGCACTAGAACAATAAGCAAGAGCGTATCTATAGGGATTTTGGACTTGGAGACCGAGTACTACTCAAAGCCTATTAAAAGTTGAATTTTTTTCAATTCTGCATATTGTTTCAAATACTACTAATCTCAAGGAAGAAAGCTTTTTAAAGTATCTCCCTATCTTAGATCAAGCTTAGCATCGAATATTACCAGAAGCGCGAGGCTACTTTGGTAATGTTACTACAAGCCCAGTGTTTAACATTTTGCTAAAACACAGGTACGTCTCAAGCTTATTACTCCGCTTTTGTTGGCAAGAATATCAGAATACATCAGCAGATAGATATTGACACTAAGTTTACATAACCAATCATCTACGCAATGTACACATAAAATTCTACATTTTTATTATAAGCGCAATATTCATCGATTCATTTATTGAGTAATTGAATAATAAATAACTACTCGTAACATATAACATGAATATCATTAAGTTTACTAGAATTATATCGCCAAAGTATAAAGTGATCACGTACTTATGAAGCATGGTTCCTTCCTTATTAAATACAATATTCGGGAACTTCACAAAAGTAAATGTGATTCTATGTTTAAAAGTTTAAATTTTACTCATTTATTATATTATTTGATATATAGAAGCTTATTCGAGCAAGCTAAGTGAGCTAAGTGACTCTTACCCCCTACTTAAACCATGCATTGTCCTCAATGTATAACAATAAAAAGCAAGGATAGGAACTTAGCTCTGGAGAAGCGCGGGAATGGAACAAGTCTTGTGAACTTCAGCAAATGCCAACAGATAAAACAGCGGCCGATTGCAAGGAAGAAAAATAACCGCTGCGACATACATCTTAAACGAAACTCGAAACTTGTTACAGGGTTAGTCCACGAAAAAGTAGTAATCAGAAAAAGGGAATAATCGAAAAGTGTCTTGAAGGAATTTTGCATCCCTTGTACGGTCCCAAGTCGTATGAATATATTGAAATGAAGCACAATTATCCAACACATTACATAGGAAAGAATTGAGGGAAATAGTAATACAACTAAAGACAGACTCTATATAACACGACTCGATATAAAGGAAAATATACTAAATAGAAAGAAAAATAAACAAGCAACTAACGATGATAGTCCTCATCTATAACCTCCACCGCCTAAATACGCTTAAAACCGGGTGGAGAAGACAAAGATCAAAAAGCATTACCCCACGGGGGAAAACACGAGGTTGACTGGCTCATTATGTATTCAGTCTAGTATAAAAGAGAAACTTGGTAAGGTATAACAGATGCAATGCGACCTGTTGGCTAAAGATAAAATCAAATACTTAGCGCAGAAACTTCTCGCTTGCATTGGATATCAACAACTTAGGGAGATGTAGCTACTCCTCGAAATTACTAATAACCCAATGTATCACGTAAAAGTCATAACCGTCATCAACAATGTCGGATCGGTGTGATAGTTCAGAACAAAACTTATCATCTAGAAATGCCGGAATAGGCGGAAAAGTGTGAAATTTAAAACTTCCGGTAGAAAGATAAGTCGTATGTGATCGAACCAAAAACGTTTAAAATCTAGCTAGTTGCAAGGCTACACTTTACCCCAGCTAAGATCACGTAAAACAAAAATAATAAAAAATAATCATTAAAACATAGCAATATTTCTAATTCCGCAACACAAGAGTATTGTGAACAAGATGGAGGTTGAGAGTATGAATGGTTTAGAAAAAGATAGACATAAGGATGGAAAGAAAAGATAAAGGGTAGGAAGAAATTGTGTTTTGAGGGGGTTTAAATTGGTTAAGGCATTTAGTGAGGGTGGGAGAGTGAAATGGATGGAAAGAAAGAGAGGCGACGAAAGAATGGTTAGAAATGTGAACTGTCGGGGTAGATTGGTGAGAGGATCGAAAAGTTTGAAGGTGGAAAGGTGTAAAGGGAGGATAAGGATAGTTGCAGAACGAATTACACACCACTTTGGATTTTCACTTGGATCACCATTTTAAAAGGTTTTGGAAGTTGACCAAAATTGTTCTTGTTCGCACCAATCATTCTCTCTTAATGCTTCCATCTTAAGGTTGTTTGCTAAATTTCCTTTTCTTTAGCAATTTCACGACTCTCCTACGGAACTCTAATTCACGTGGCCTATATTGAGTAAAAAAGTTTTGCACATCCTTAGCCCAATGGCCATCAGAACACGGCAAAATAAAAAACCTCAACATATGTCACGTTACTCTTATTGGACTCAAAGAAAACAAAACCTAAAAACTAACTAACTAAAAAAAATCCTAAGGGTTTTAAAGAAGTAGTTCTGAGTTTAAAGTCCTCAGCTCGACTTTCCAAAAGTTATCCTTGTCAGTCATCCTCCACGGCTTGTCGGACATTACCCTCTGAGCACTATAAGAGGTGGGCTCGTCACTTTTGTGAATTAATACCCTTCCCTTGGTTGTGAGACCTAGGAAACGACATTTATCCATACCATTTATACAAATCTCCTACCTCGGCTCTCATTTTAGGAATTAGTGAATTCTAAGAAGATTAGTCCTAGGGACCCATTTTAATCACGTCCTTTATAGTGCTTCCTCATTATGCTCTCTCAAAACTCAACGTCTTCTTTAGATTGCGAATGCTTAAACTACACAATTTGTTGCTCCCATGGCCAGTAGAAGCAATCTCATGCATAGGACAATGAGATTTTAACAGAACTATGAGGAACTCTTTATTCACTGCTTCCTTTCAACGACAACATGTTTCCCTACACCATCTAGATGAGATAGATTTGGGGCAAAACCTTCCACACTAATAATATTAATCTTATGAACCAACTCCGGGCTAAGATTCTTACTAAGATTCATGTATAGGCTAACTTATGCTCAAAAAACCAAAAGGTAGTAAAACATAAGCAAAAAAAGGTAGTACCTTGCCTTCAACATTGTACCACGAAGAATTTAAGCCTTTAAGATTTTTTCGGAGCCATCTTGGTGCTTTAAAGGTATTGCTTCCATCGCTTTTCCCATCTTAGATTCGTAGCTCCACATGTTTGCTGGGTTATTTTCTCAGCGCCCGCGAAAAATTACTGACTCAGATTATTGCTTCCCTGGTTTCTGCAAACAGAAGAAAAACAAAAACAAACTGACCGTAGACTGATTCTAACATGGTTTCCCATGCTGCTATCGGACCTACGGATTAAACATACGGGGATAAACAGACACGTGAAATTGACAGACTCGAAAAACACAAATCAGAAACCGTGTAAACAGAACAGAACAAGAACAAAACAAAAAAATTATAAATTCTCGGTCGACCGAATGAGGTCTCTCGGTCGACCGGATAAATTTTTTTTTTTTTTTTTTTTTTTTTAGAATCTGGAATTTTCAGACAGAGCAGACAACCAGAGGGATTCATAACGTAAAAACTGACTCTAAAACAGAAAACTCGACATGAATAAAGAAATTATTTATATATAAAATTGACCGTTGGCTCCCCGGCAACGGCGCCAAAAACTTGATCGGGGTCGATCAGGTTATAATAAAATACGCGACCACCATAAACCAATACTAGCAAGAGGACTAGGCCCATCGTAGTATAGCTATAGTGAATCAAGGTCGATCCCACAGGGAACCAATTGTGGATCATTTCATATATAAACAGTTAATCATTCATGCCAAGGACACAAAGGCGGTCTATGACCAACAAAGGACAAGAAAAGATAAACGACACGACTCAGACACAACACAAATAACGTAATTAACCTCCCTAATTATAGTCTTTATCGTTTGGACCTAGATAATTTATATAATAAACAAAACTTATTAACTATCAATCCGTTTGTATCTATTCTAGATTGGCTATGGGAGTCATCCTCTTAAACTTGACTTAGCACCGGTTAGGTTACTAGATCACTGTGCTACATTACGTGACTTCGCTTTTTAGGCTTCCATCTCATATAACTCGCACGCTTACGACACTAAGGATGCCGATATTAATAGTACACCTCGTCTAGGCAACATTCCTATGGTTAGGCGTACTTCCTAAACGATCGCATCGCCTCGTCCTATTAACAATTACCCGCACGGTCTCATGTTAATCTACGATTTACGTATAACTAGTTGACCTCAATTCCCAAATACAAAACCTACCTAGATCTCGCTGAAAGTCCCGGAAGATCATTCATGAGCCAACCTAGGAGCCCTATATTGGTATTTCCTAATCATACGCTAATTAAAACAGACGAGCAACGTAGCCGTAGCCATACCTACTGAGATGATAAATTCTATTGCGCTAACCTAACCATAAAGACGTGGCCGGATGAAAAGGTAAAAAGGGGCTCGGTCGACCGAGTGTGTAGGCTCGGTCGACCGAATGACACAATTCGGTCACCCAAACAATTTCAACTCCCAGATTACATCTCTGAACCTATCTCTCAGTGTTTCTCATACAAAAAGGATTAAATAGCAATTCGTCAAGCAATTATATAAACTAACATAGATACACGTTAATTAAGCAATACCGATTCATACATAGACACTAAGTAGAGGACGTAGGGTATATGATCCTCATAGACAAGGTATCGCCACCTCCCTAACGTCATAGCCTAGATCTACATCATCTAGCTATGAATAATCAACTCAAACGATAAATCATAATTGGGGGGGGATTAATTACGGAAAATAAAGAAGAGAGAAAATATAAAGGCTTACATATTGAAGCCCCTACATTATTGAAAAACCTTCAATGTATTAATGCTACATTGTAATGTATGTATTTGATTGAAATATTGATGTCTAATATTGTTAATGCCAAAGTGTTTATATAGAGGCCTCAGCCGACTTCAGAAAACCGACTTAAAATCGAAATCACTAAACCCTAACCGCCTTACTAACGTGCTGGACCTTCTGCTGGGCTTTTGGGTGGCTCGGTCGACCGAATAGGTGGGCTTGGTCGACCGAGTGATCATGCTCGGTTGAACGAATGTCCTGTGCTTCTGCGCTTCTCTTTTCCTTTGTACTGGGCTTCTGCACTGTCTGAAACCTCTTTAATTCCTCTCCGAAGTCCGTCCAGAATAACTCACTGCATATATTAAATAAAAACATAGTTTGTAATACCAAATAATGCAATAAATCATCGAAATGCAGAATAACGAATCGTAACTCGGGGTATATATAAATTAGGCATATTACAACTTATTATCCATACATTAAAGCTCTTTTAAACTAGAATCGGGGATAAAGATCATAGATTAACGGGTAAAATTTGACCGTCATCAAGCACCTTGCTGTGGTCCTTATCTTTCCTCGGTAAACCGGCATAGACCGCAGGTTTACCGGGGGCAGCTTTTCTTAATTCTGGATCTACATTGCTCAATTACGATTAATCTAAGTAAATCATGGGGTCGATAAACATGTAGATTAACTAAAACACATAAATACAAACATATCTACCATATTAAAGACAAAAAGTAACGTTCAAAGCTCATACCTTCAACGATGGAGATCTAGCTCAATCCACTCAAGCTAGATATGGTAGTGAAGGGAAGGAAACCAGAAATAACTCCTCAAAAGCTTAGGAAAACCTTATTTCATCAATTTGAATAATGTATTTAAGATAGAATATAATTGAGTGCTTATCAAAACATATGTAATAATCAACTGATGCGGTTTTATATAGATAAAATAGCCGACTTATGACTCGTAGAAACCCTAACCGACCTAGTCAGTGCGGCAGATTCAATTTTGTGTCCCACAAGGCTCTCGGTTTACCGGACCTAGCCCACGGTAAACCGGGCTAACTTTTCTTCTTTTTCTTTAGAAGATCTCTTCTTGGACTTCTTTTACTTGGCCCAACATGCTTCCTTTGATCCAGATCCATTCTCTCATGCTCCAGATTTGGTATATCCTGTAAAACACATAAAACGAGGCAACACAGTACCCCTTCGGCATAATAACACAAATGTAGAATTACGAACCTAGAAACATACATATAGCATTTAACACATATTCCATAAAATAACGAGCCTATCTATCCTCTCTTGAGTAGAATTTGGGGTGAATAAAAGTGTAATTAATGGTACTATTTAGAGCGTTATTATGCCTTTTTCTCCTCTTCCACTTGCTTCTTATCTGCCTCATACTGCTCTCTAACCTTTGAGCCTGGATACACAGAAATCGGTTTAAATTTCAAAACTACACGAGGCATGGTTCTGAACTCGTTTTGCTTTCCCAAATCCTGCTGAAAAATTTCTGAAATGTTCTATAATTCCTGCTAAAAAGACAAAGCATAAACAAACAAAATGGTTAGCAACTTCCACCTCAGTTGGGCTCAGACCCAACTGTTGCGGACCTACTAACTAAAACTTATAGAGATATACCGAGAATCATTGAGGCTGTCAGACCTCGATTTTCTGGACCGCGATTAATCGGGGTTAACCCACGATAAATTGGGCTCATAATTTCTTATTCTGGCACCAAAACAATGCAGGTATATTGCAGGACGACTCAAAACCTAAATAAATAAGAATGCATGAAAACAACAACTTCTTAATTACAGTTAAATAAGTTTATTCTCAAAATTGGCCATTGTCCCCGCAACGGTGCCAAAAAACTTGATGTCGCACATTATGTCGCTTATACTAACAAGAGTACTAGGTCAAATTTTTTGCGTAGCAATGGTGAATCAAGGTCGATCCCATAGAGACAATGCAACTCAAGTATAAATCAATCTACCCTAATTAGGAAGACAAATACGGTAATTGACCAACAATAATATAGAAAGAAACATGGTATTCCTCCCCATCCCCACCCATCTACTAACTTGGTGTAGCTAATCCTTATGGTTACTTCCCCACATAATTTCCCTAAATTAATCGATTTTTTAATTCAGTTTAGCTACAGGTGCAATCTTCTAACCCTATCTACTTCCACTGTTAGGAAAGCAGACAATCTATATGCAACTAACCGCCTATGTTGGTTGTATTAGTTCATACACAATACGTTTTAGAGATGCCGGCTCAAGACCGAAAACCTCCCTAAGCTACTGTTGACTATGACTAGCATGTTCCTAGGGATCCATCAAGAATATGTCCTAATTAACACTTCACTAACAGTCCTTCATGTTAATTTATGATGTACGAATATTAGATTGGCCAGACCTAAGTAATCGTTTTAATTAATCATGTTAAACAACGTAGCCGATGTTGAATCACCAGATTATGGAGCCTAAAAATGGCCGCGATTAATCGGTAAAGACCGCCGATTAATCGGGCATTTGTTTCTATTCTAGAATCTACATTTCTTCACTCTGATCAATTCAAGTAAATTATGGGGTTGTTAAACATACAGATTAACTATAACACGTAAATACAAGCAGATCTACCATAATAAAGACATAAAGATACGTTCAAAGCTTCATACCTTCGGTTATGGAGATCTAGCTTGATCTACTCAAGCTAGAGATGGCGTGGAAGGAGGAAACAAAAAATAAATCACCAAAGAACTAAAGAAAGCTTTATTTCATTAAATTCTATCAATATATATGAAAAGTTATGAAAAGCATATGTTTACATTGTATTCTAACACTTTATATAGGCTCAATAGCTGACTTAAGACTCAATAAAACCCTAACCGACCTAGTAGATGTGGCAGACTTTGGTTTTTGTCTTCTAAGGTATTGATTAATCGGGCCTGGGCCCCGATTAATCGGCCCAGTTTTCCGTTCCTTTTTCTGGCAGATCTCTTCTTGGACTTCCTACACTTAGCCAATGCTCTCATTTTAGTCCAAAACCATCCTCAGCTGCTCCGGATTGTCATACATCTAAAAAATGTTCAAAACAAGGCGAAACTATACCAAATCCATGAGATATTAACATAGATCCAGAATCGTGAACCTAGGACATGCAGTTATCATTTGACACATATTCCTCACAATAACGAGCCTATCTATATCTTTTTGAGCATGATTCGTTGTAAACAAAGGTGCATTCAATGGACAAATTTAGGGCGTTATCAGACACGCTCTGATACCTCTTGTTGGTCGCGTAATGCAAGGCTAGTGAGTGTTCAGGGGGTGAATGAACTCTTTTCGTTATTAAGAGTTTCTCACAATGAATGAAACTAGTGAGTAAAACAGACTGGTACTGCTACTCGTCCATTTTACGGAGCTGGTCTAATCACTTAGTGAGTGCAGAGGAAATATTTTATAGTTCGAAATAATCCTTTAGCTTGGTTTTCTATGTAGTGTAGTGTGCAATGGATTATAATTGTACTAAAAGTAAAGTGTTGAATGTAATGAATCAGGGAGTTTTTATCGATATTCAGAGTGGCGTAATCTCCTACGTGACCCCCAATACACTATTGTACTCTACGCCAATACAATAGGAAGATGTCCTTGGCACCCCGTAGATGCTTCACACTGTAAATAGTCAATCCTCAATCCTTGACACCCCGAAGATGCTTTAATGGTCTATTTGCACAAAGCTCGTCTGAAAAACTCCCTTTCTCCAATGACTCGTATGTTCTTCTGTTCCTTCACACCCAGCAGATGCTTTAACATGTCTTCCTCTTCCTTGTAGACTAATTGTTGATTGAGTTAATGTTGTATCAAATAATGATACAAAGAAAGAGTTTGACTGGATCTTTCTTTTTAGTTTGATTGGCAGCTCTTGGATCAATTAGATCTAGATATTTCTTTGAGTGCCCTTTTCGATCTACTTGATTTCTGAATGTAGAATTGTATGCTTTTGAAGAAGATGATGGTGTTCTTAAATAGATTGTAAAAAAGTTGATTTCAAAGAACTTCGTTCATCACTTTATTTTCAGTTGCTCTTCATATTGCTTTTACACTCTTCGTAGGGTAGCTTAACCGTTGCAACAATGAGTGGCTCTTATTTCATGTTGAGTTGTCATTAATTTAAAAAGGTCCGTTCATCTTTTGCCCATTCAATGCTTGTACTTGATGGCTTGTAGAATGTATCTTTTATCATTACATGCTATCTTTTCCATTTGTGTGATTTTGTAGCCGTTGGATCAGAGTTGATCACTTGGATGGCTACACACCCTATAATTTATCTCTTTATGTATCAAAAAGTCACTTGAGGCCTCGTATCATCCGATTGATCATCACTCGTTTATTTTTCTAGTCTGGTTTACATCTGAGTTGCTAGCTAGTCTATTTTAGCTTTGTCCGGGATTGCTTTTTTGGCAATAGTCTATCTTGAGGAGATGGACTGAGAGTCTGGTCTTCTCTGTCTTCATTCAGATTCTAAAATTAGAGTAATTGGCTCAAGACCAATTACAAACACAGTCTGACTAAGCCTACACAATTTACATGTCAGACTACTAAGCAAACTTATATATGGTTGCTAAACCAACTAGTTTTGGTATCTTCAAAACTTCTAACCTATGAGGACCTAACAGTTTCGTTCCGCAGTCATACATAACACATTGTGTACCATTACGTTCCGTAGTCATACACGGATTGTCATGATGATGTTTCATGCTTCCCTTATCATAAATAAACTATCATAAATGACATCACTACATCTAACATTACTACATGATATGAAATAAATAAATCAATAAATGAATAAATAAATAAAGAGAATAAATATTAATAAATGAATTCATAAAATAATAGTTCTTGTTGATTGACTCTCGATGATAGTGTAATGTGTACTTTGTACTGAACAGACGATCGGCGGAACATGATCGGGCCTGGGGCTCTCTCCTCCTCGGGTTGCCTTCGCCGCGTAGGGGGTGCCGACTCCCATTCTTTTTTAGGCGATCGTTCTACTTTTCCTAGTAAAGTAACAACTCGAAATTCATGCGCAAATTAATTAATTACAGACATTTAAAGTACGAATTAAATCAATTAAAAATCATAAATTTAATATAACTTATCAATTATATAATCCTTAATTACCTCTAACGGATGCCAACGACGAACCGATTCAGATCCGGAAAAGCAAGAATGATACATCTCCTACAAAATGCGAATCCACATGACAATTATTGATCCACATCATTTTAAATAACACGTGGTTGATTACCTAATAATTTATTCTTGAATTGAATTAAAAATGGTGTATTAGCCGGTGAATTGAATATTTATTCTCCTTATTTATTTATTCATTTAAGAAAGCAAATGGACTTTTCCATTTATCTCACAACTTACTACTCCTTTTTCAGATCAAAGTAGAGCACCAGAATCGTGAGAAGACGAGGATCGTGTTGATACTAAAAATTTGGAGTTTTACCAAGGCATGAAAATAGCCCTAAATCTGGTTTTCATCATGTTTGATCATGATTGGGTTGAAGAAAGTGTGTAACTCGTAGTTCTAAATAGTTAGAAACCTTGATCCGAACTAGTCTTGAATTTGTTGTGGATTAAATAGGTTTTCATTGGAGTTGAAAGTTTTGCGGCAGATTTTCTTCAAGTTTACTTTTGTTTGCTTGATCAAGTAAGGGAATCTTCTCTATTGCTTTAGTTTTGTTTGGTGAAATTAGGGTTTTTTTAGATGTGGTTTGAAATCATGCGTAAATGTGGTTATATGAGTATATGATGCTATGTGTTGTTAAAGTTGTGTGTTTCTACAGTTATAATGATTAGATGGATGTTAATCATGTTTGGAATTGGGTAGAAATTGAAAAAGTGTAGAAAAATGTTACAGGTGTCGTAGGCCGTGGCCAATAATTTATAGGCCGTGGCCTATCAATGCTGAGAGTTCAGAGTATTCTGCAGATGTCGTAGGCCGTGGATTGTGATTTATAGGCCGTGGTCTATCCGATTCAGAGAGTTCATGGTATTCTGATGGGCCATAGGCGCCGGCCTATGATTTACAGGCCATGGCCTAAGGCCCAGAAATGCTGTTTTGGCCACTTTTGCGTGTTTTGGAATGTAGTAAGTTGAGATCGGTTCCTAACCTTATATTAATGATGTAAACAAGCTAAATGAACATGAACAAGCCTTAATTAAGCTTCTGATGCATTTAGTTCCGGCACCAAATGTACTCTTCCATAGAGTTGAAGTTCGGGACGGTCGGAAGAGTATGATTGGCTTGTGCTTTGATAAATTAGTATTCATCAATGTCTGTGTATGTGCCTAGGGTGTTGTGTCTAGAGTCTAAGTGAGGGAGTAGAGTTGTTAAGTGATTTTTTACCTTGAACACACTTAGGTGGCTAGTTAATGACTAATAATTTACATAAGTATATAGTAAAAGACTAAACATCGTAACATTCTTGGTAAGGCACTTGACTATATCGCGATGTGTGGGTGGTCAGATAAAGTGAATTACTCTACTGGCCTATAAACGGATAAATGGTAGAGGGACTTCTCCGAACATGTACACTATCGGGTCTTAACCCGTGGCTATTGGTGTGATCCATTAATAGGTTGCAAACGATACTTCGTGGTGAGTAGCACCATGCATTGTGCTCTTTAATTCCGGTGTAACAAACTTGAGTTAAGTGAGAAACAGTTTGTCACGTCATGTTAATGAGCCTGAAGTGAACCCTAGAATGGAGTCGGTCATATGAAGATAACTTAATAATTAGGTACATCTTTCTTTATGAAACACAATTAATGCAATATCTTCTGTTTCTTTCTAAGTACCTTTGTACTTACCTCAAATACATGTTTGTTTGTGTTTGGGGTTGAGAAGATGAAAAGGTTGAGCAAGAGTTCGATGAGGACTTCGAGGACGATATATGATTATGCTTTTATGCTATGTTGACTTTCTTTAGATGTTAAACTATGTACTAAATTATGTTGTACTTTTATTTTCAAGACATATTGTAATTTTCCTTTGAAACTCATGTAAGATAACTATGTTGCTTTACTTTTTTGACATCATACATTCGTAAGCTTTTATCATGGATGTAAGATATATCTACCATTTGTATGTTTGTATTTCTATTCTTATCTTGTATAAAAAAATGTACCCGAGTCTTTTAATCTTTCATTAATGCTAAACTTGATCCCACGTAGTAGAGGCTTACGTATAATATTGATTTAATTAATATTATATGTGCAAGCGCTTACCGCCACGAAATGCTTGTTGCCGGATTCGAACCCATGACCTTCTCGATACCAATTCTTAGGATCAAGCGCTTACCGTTGTACTAAAACCAATTGGTTGTAGTAAAGGCGCAACTTTATTTCCTTAAATCACACCATTACAGCGCCATGGGTTGAACTAACATGGGAGGCAGAGTGTTGTACACCCAACACAGACGTTTCTTTTCCGGGTAAGGTCTCGGTAACCGGGAACGGGGCGTTATAGTTGGTATCAGAGCGAAGCGTCCTTTAGACTTATTTTCTTGAGATAATTTTCTTTAAACCACTTAGTAACTTTCTGATCATCCTTGATCTTTCAGAATGGTAACAACCAGGAGAGGTGTTCATGGAGCCGAGAGTTCGGGAGTTAGGCCAGGGACATGCTATCCGGCATCAGTGGTAGGGAGTGGAGTTGTGCGACCGAATGCTCCACCTCACCAAGTTCAGATACCACCACCACCATGGGCTCAACATGATCAACCTCCAAAGCGGTATGTGGGAGGGTCGGTTCAGGTTACTTTTGTCAGTGATGTTCCACCGTGTTTTATAACACCAGTGATAGAAGTCTATCCTCCACCTCCTCCGGTAAGCTATCCTCCAACCTCGGTTTACACTCCACAACAACAAACTTTCTACCCTCCACCCGCAAGTCACCCACCTCAACCTACAATCCCACCATCACCACGGTTTGACCATCACTCTGGTTTTGGATACCCACCCTAAAGGGACTACATTAGCCATATCACACTCCACCACACAATCCAAGGTACCACCCCTATCAACAAGTTCCACCCATGGCTCAACCTCAACAACCTTATCCACCTCAAGCACTGCAACCACCGTCGGTTATCCACAAGTTTACCCACCGGTTTATCCACATGTTGTCCCTCCGGTTAGACCACCGGTGAATGAGCAAGCACCACCAGTTGATTGGTACACCAGGCTAAATAAGAAATTGTATGCATGACTTTCATGGGAATGTCGAACCTGCCAGAGCAGAGTTGTGGTTGAAGAGTTTTGAGAAAGCATGTCGGAATGTGAGTGTACCGGAAATGGAGATGGCTCAGTTAGCTACGGAGTTTCTGTTGGGCACGGCTGAGAGTTGGTTTGAGGCTATAGAAAGTAGCCGGGGTAAGGTTACTATTTGGAAAGAGCTTAAGGACTTGTTTTACAATGAATACTTCCCACCAACATTACAAGCAAATCAGGCAAGTTAGTTTTTGAGACATAGTCAAGGTCTACACACATCCGTGTCTCAATACACTAATCGTTTCAATGAGTTAGGAAGGTTCTATCTTGAAATCATGAGATTTGAGGAGACTAAAATTGCCCTTTATAAGAATGGATTATCTTGTGATATTCAAGCCGGTATGAAGGCAGCTACGCTGAGGAATATGGCGAAATTGTTGAACAAGGCCATAGAAGTGGAATTTTTAGAACAAACCCTCCGTGATAGTTGGTGCAAAGAGGACGTTTGGGACAAGTCAAAGAAGTAGCCGGGCAGCACCTCATCAAAATGTTAAGAAGACTTCGGCGTCCTTGTCCACAGCACCTTCAGGAGGTGCACCCCTTTGTCAAGAAATGCAAAAGGCACCATTCGGGTGAATGCAAGGCTAGCACAGGTAGTTGTTACTACTGTGGAGATCCAGGACACTTTTCAAGGAACTTTCCAACCAAGGGAGGTAGATAAAATCAAGGTCAAGCAAGCGGGAAAGGATGTTCAAGCCGACCAGGTTTGAGTTTTTGCTATGGAGTCAGAGGTTGCGGAGCCAGATCATAATGTTATCTCAGATACTTTTAAAATGTTTATTCTATGTTATTAAAGTACTATTATAGCATGACCCGGCCCGACTCCGGATTAGTCGGACTAGTGGGTTCCGGATACCGGGGGCTTTAAGCAAACAAAAGTACTATTATAGCACGTTAGATCATGTTATAGTTGTATTTAAATAAACAAATTTACATTTTTATTTATGATAATAGTCGATAATCTAACAGTTAAGGTTTTGTTTGATACCAGAGCGTCTAGCACTTTTATGTCTTCTAAGGTTTCTAAGAAACTAAAATTACCTATGGAAGCTTTAAGGGATACGTTGGAACTAACCACACCGTTAGGATGAGTTACTAAAGTTACATAGATGATACCTCAAGTGGATGTTCATGTAGGGTCCTATCGGTGTAAGAGTGACCTTATACTGTTAGACTTTACGGACTTTGACGTGATCTTCGGAATAGATTTGCTATCCAATAACTATGTACACTTGGACTGTACGTAGGGAAAAGAGAGTAACTTTTAAGGTACCCGGAAAATCTTCTAAGACCTTCCAAGGTAATGTGTACAAGCCTAGTATGAAGCGTCATCCGATAATCTCAGTAGTTAAGGCTATAAGAGCATGTCAAAAGGTTGTGAAGGATATTTGTTGTATCCAATGGACGTAGGAAGTTAAGAGTAAGTTGGAATAGAAACTTATAGCAAAAGAATACCACGAGGTATTTCCGGATGAGTTACAAGGTAATATGCCGGATAGGGAAATTGAGTATGAGATCAAGTTAGTACCGGGGCATCACCAGTAGCAAAAGCACCTTATAGGATAGTTCCGGCTGAATTAAAGGAATTAGAAGCTCAATTAAAGGATATGTTAGAAAGAAATATAATTCAGCCTAGTACTTCACCTTGGGGAGCCCCTGTGTTGTTTGTGAAAAAGAAAGACGGTAGTATGAGGATGTTCATAGACTATAGAGCTTTAAATAACCTCACCATCAAGAACAAATATCCACTGCATAGACTATAGAGCTTTAAATAACCTCACCATCAAGAACAAATATCCACTACCAAGGTTTGATGACCTATTTAATCAGTTGCAAGGCAAAAGAGTGTTTTCTTAAGACTGACCTTAGATCCGGTTACCATCAGTTGAAGATCAAAGTGGCAGATATACATAAGACAACCTTTATTACAAGGTATGGACATTACGAGTTGTTGGTTATGCCTTTTGGACTCACTAATGATCCGTCAGCTTTCATGGACTTGATGCAATGAGTGTTCATGCCTTACTTGGATAAGTTTACGATAGTATTCATAGACGACATCCTTATCTACGGACGAGAAAGAACACGAAGAACACTTAAAAACAGTGCTGAAAACTTTGAAAGAGAAACAGTTATATGCTAAATTTTCAAAGTGTGAGTTTTGGTTGAAGCAAGTCAGTTATCTAGGACATGTGATTTCTGGGATGGTATACAGGTAGATCTAGAAAAGATAAAGGCGGTTGAGAATTGGCAAAGACCTACCACAGTTTCAAAGGTAAGAAGTTTTCCGGGGTTAGCCGGATGCTATAGGAAGTTCATGCAAGACTTTTCCAAGATAGCTACACCACTCACCAAACTTACACAAAAGAATTTGAAGTTTGAATAGAGTAGTGAGTGTGAGACAGCCTTTCAGACATTGAAGTATAGGTTAACCACGGAACTAGTTTTGGCAGTTTCAGTGATCTTTGACAATTATGATGTGTACACCGATACTTCGGGACAAGTTTTAGGTTGTGTGTTGATGCAAGGAGGCAAAGTGATTGCTTATGCATCTAGACAACTAAAAGTGCATGAAAAGAACTATCCGACACATGACTTAGAGTTGGTAGTGGTAGTGTTTCCCTTAAAGACTTGAAGACACTATCTATATGGAGTCAAGGCCAGACTCTTCACGGACCATAAGAGTTTGAAATACTTCTTTACTCAAGAGAATTCTAATATGAGGCAAGGAAGATGGTTAGAGTTCGTGAAGGATTATGACTTGGACATTCACTACCATCCGGGTAAAGTGAATGTGGTTGCAGATGCGTTGAGTAGAATGCCAGTGTATGTTGTTTCAAGGGTTCAAGATGTGGCAGAGTGGTTAGACGGACTGAAAATTCGGGGTTTGGATCTGTTTGGGGACCGACAGTTTGTGGCACCGTTGTTGGCTAGGTCAGAGTTGATGGATGATATCCGGGGTAAGCAAGATGAAGACCCAGCTTTGGTAGACCTGAAGAGAGTTTCAAGAGAAAAGCCCACGATGGGTTATATGCTAGATAAGAATGGAAATCTTTGGTCCCAGGACCAGTTGTGTGTTCCCAATGTAGGTGATCTAAGACAAAGACTTATGGATGAAGCACACAGAATAGCCTTTGCAGTACATCAAGGAGCTACAAAGATGTATAGAGATTTGAAGGTAGGTTTTTGGTGGCTTTCAATGAAGTTGGAGATATCCAAGTTTGTGGCTGAATGTGATACGTGTCAGAAAGTCAAGGCCGAGCATAGGAAACCAATAGGTATGCTTAGACCTTTAGATATCCCCGAATGGAAATGGATGAGATCACATCGATTCCATCACGGTTTTGCCAAGGACAAAGAGTGTACATGATATGATTTGGGTCATTGTGGATAGACTAACAAAGTCGGCTCATTTCATACAAACCAAAGTTGACATGTCATTAAAGAAGATGACTACACTCTATTTGGAGAATATTGTGAAGCTACATGGAGTGCCTATCTCAAATGTATCGGATCGTGACAGCCGGTTTATTAGTCGGTTTTGGAAGAGTTTGCAAAAAGCATTGGGTAAAACGTTGGACTTGAGTACGGCCTTTCACCCTCAAACAGACGGTCAGTCAGAAAGTACAATCCAAACACTTGAAGATATGTTAAGAGCTTGTGTTTTGAAGTAGTTGGATCATGGGATGATTACCTACCCATGGCAGAGTTTGCCTACAATAACAGTTATCATCCAAGTTTGGGTATTCCACCGTTTGAAGCTTTGTATGGTAAAAGATGTCGAACACCGCTATTTTGGGATGAAGTTAGGGAGAAGCAAATCACCGGGCCAGAAGTGGTTGAACAAGCTAAAGAGAGGTTTTTATAGGTAAAGAAGAACCTGAAGGTAGCTCAAGACTGTCAGAAGAGTTGGGCTGATGTTCGTAGAAGACCCTTAGAGTTTGATGTTGGGGAAAGAGTTTACCTTCGAGCTTCACCAATGAAAGGAGTAAAATGTTTTGGACAAAAAAGTTGATTTCAAGGTATGTTGGACCTTTTGAGATCCTCGAGAAGGTTGGACCTTTGGCATACAATCTTAAGTTACCAGATTCAATGTCAAGAGTCCACGACGTGCTTCATGTTTCAATGTGGAAGAAGTGTTAATGAAGTCGGATGTTGAAGCTACAGATGATCCAGAAATACTTCAAGACAACCTTGCCTATGATGAAAATCCAATTAAGATTTTGGATAGAAAAGAAAAGATGATTAAGAGAAGGTTGATTCCTTTGGTTTTGGTGCAAAGGAGCAATCATTCACCAAAAGAAGCGACGTGGGAAGTGGAAGACGATATGATCAGTGAATTCCCTAACTTTTTGGACTTACCAGGTAGGTTTCAATTTCGAGGACGAAACTACTCTTAAGGGGGGAGGAATGTAATATTCCGATATATATATATATATATATATATATATATATATATATATATATATATATATATATATATATATTAGTGGGGGTTAAATTGTAATTAACAGGTAATTATGTGAGTTTTTTTTTTTGTGAAACTAAATATGTGAGTTTTTTTTTTGTGAAACAACCCCCTGTCATGTGTAGAGGTTGTCAGAAATGATAATTAGAGAACTTGAGAGCAAACAAGAAAGCAAAGAGACTATTCCACTTATCTCATAAGTTACTACTCTGTTTTCAGATCAAAGTAGAGCACCGGAATCGTGAGAAGACAAGGATCGTGTTGATACTAAAGTTTGGAGTTTTTCAAGGTATGAAAATAGCCCTAATCTGGTTTTCATCATGTTTGATCATGATTGGGTTGAAGAAATTGTGTAACTTGTAGTTCTAATTAGTTAGAAACCTTGATCCTAACTAATTCTTGAATTGGTTGTGGATTAAATAGGTTTTCGTTGGAGTTGAAGGTTTTGAGATTTTCTGCAAGTTTGCTTTTGTTGTGCTTGATCAAGTAAGGAAATATTTTCTAGTGCTTTAATTTTGGTTTGGTTAAGTTAGGGTTTTGTTTTTAGAAGTGGTTTGATGTTTGGAATCATGCCTAAATGTGGTTATGTGAGTATATGATGCTATGTGTTGTTAAATTTGTGTGTTTCTGATATTATAATGCTTACATTGATCTTAATCATGTTTGGAATTGGGTAGAAATTGAAAAAGTGCAGAAAAATGCTCTCGGGTATCGTAGGCCGTGGCCTATCAGATGTTGAGAGTTCAGAGTATTCTATAGGTGTCATTGGTTGTGGCCTATCTGATTCAGAGAGTTCATCGTATTATGCTGTGCCATAGGCGCCGGCTTATAATTTACAGGCCATGGCCTATGGCCCAGAAATGCTATTTTGTCCGCTTTTGAGTGTTTTCGAGTGTAGTAAGTTGGGATTGGTTCCTAACCTTATATTAATGATGCAAACAAGCTAAATGAACATGAACAAGCCTTAATTAAGCTTCTGATGGATTTAGTTCCGGCACCGAATGTACTCTTCCATAGAGTTGAAGTTCGGGATCTTCGAAAGAGTATGATTGGCTTGTGTTTTGATGAATTAGTATTCATCAATGTCTGTGTATGTGCCTAGGGTGTTGTGTTTAGAGTCTAAGTGAGGGAGTAGAGTTGTTAAGTGAGTTTTTACCTTGAAGACACTTAGGTGGCTAGTTAATGACTAATAATTTACATAAGTGTATAGTAAAAGACTAAACATCGTAACATTCTTGGAAAGGCACTTGACTATATCGCGATGTGTGGGCGGTCAGATAAAGTGAATAACTCTACTGGACTATAAACGGCTAAATGGTAGAGGGACTTCGCCGAACATGTAGGACTATCCGGTCTTAACCCGTGGCTATTGGTGTGATCGACTAATAGGTTGCAAACGATACTTCATTGTGAGTAGCACCATGCGTTGTGCTCTTGAAAGCCGGTGTAACAATCTTGAGTTAAATTAGAAACAATTAGTCACGTCATGTTGATGAGCATGAAGTGAACCCTAGAATTGAGTCGGTCATATAAAGATAACTTAATAATTATGTAAATCTTTCTTTATGAAACTTAATTAATGCAATAGATTTTGGTTCTTGCTAAGAAAGTTTGTGCTTACCCCAAATACATGTTTGTTTGTGTTTGGGGTTGAGAAGATGAACATGTTGAGCAAGAGTTCGATGAGGACTTCGAGGACGATATATGATTATGCTTTTATGCTATGTTGACTTTCTTTGGATGTTAAATTGTGTACTAAATTTTGTTGTACTTTTCTTTTCAAGACATATTGTAATTTTCCTTTGAAACTCACGTAAGATAACTATGTTGCTTTACTTTTATGACATCGCACGTTCGTAAGCTTTTATCATGGCTGTATGATCTATCTACCTTTAGTATGTTTGTATTTCTATTCTCAACTTGTATTAAAAAATTGTACTTGAGTCTTTTAAGTTTCCAATAATGCTAAACTCGATCCGACGTAGTAGAGGCTTACGTATAATGTTGATTTAATTAATATTATACGTTTCGAACGTTTTTTTTTCGGGTTAAAACTCGGTATCCGGGAACGGGCATATACAAATGTTTTTGTTCTTTTCTATTCATGTGACTACAGCATGTTAGATATATAGATTTTAGGTATTAGCTCATTTATATTTTTATTTTTCTTATATATATGCAATATATATTTTTATTAATTGTATTAATTCAATCGTAATACAATTATCTTTTAGAAATATTTGATTTATTTATATACTTTCTTTAAATAAATGTATCTTCCGTATTTAACGACACCATAACTCAAACCGAATATTATATCGGTGAATTATTTAACCGTTCAAATACATATACATATATATATAGATATATTTATAAAATAATCCGAAAAGATGTAAATACCCTTAATTATAAAAACGGGCCTTTGTAGAAACTGATGGAATAGAATGAACATGATTTCATTCCTATTTTTGGCACACAATTGGATGAAATGTGTGAGATTTTTAAGATGTAGCAAGTGACACAGTGGGTGATGGGTGTGCGTGAGATGGCAGCGGGCATGAATTGGCGGCGGATGATGTGAGGTGTGAGATAGCGGTAGTTGTGACGGTTGTGGTAGTGGTTGTCGTGACGAGAGTGGCGTGGTGTGCGGTGATGGTTGATGGTGAGATTGTGGTTGTGGTTACAAGCGTGGTGTGGTGTGTGTTGATGGGTGATGGTGAAGTGGGTAGTGGTAGTGGCCGAGTGAAGATCAATGGTGATGAAGTTGGTGGTGGTGGAGGATAGTGGCATGGGTTGGTGGTGAGATACGTTATGGGTGAGCATTGGGAAGACGGAGGTTAGGTGCGTGGTGGTGAAAATGTTGGAAACATGAGGTGAAGGTGGGGTGGATTGTTGTGGGTTGGGTTGTGGTGGAGGATGGTGGCGAGTTGTGACTTGGGTGGTGACAGGGTAGGCGGTGGTGGAGGTTGGTGGATTGGGGTGGGTGGGATGGTGGCAAAGGAGGTGCCAAGTGGATGGTGGATGTCCGGTGGTGGTGGTTGATTTTTCATCACTCGGCTATGTTTTATATTTGATTCCATTCAACAAATCTGTCGATTATGTCCCTATTTTGATGGTAGGTAAGTTGAATAAAATTACAAGTGTTGATCCGGTTGGACGAGCGTCCAAGTCCCGTAACGCCCCCATGGACGGACGCACCCGGGGCCCGGGTAGCATCGCCCCAACCCTAATGAGTCATAAATGTCCGGTCAACCGCTTAGACCGCCGTTCTCGCTTGGTCTAAAAGGGCTAACCCAAGTTGACAAGACTTTTATGACTCACACTACACCTATGATTGGTCTCAGAGGAGTCGATAATTGAATTCATATTTAAGGAATTCCAATATAAATCACTTGGTTTGTATATTGTTTGATTCCATGTATCTTTATTTTATGTTTTTCTTAGTTGTTATAGCTTAGATCTATCTTATCTGTTCTATGTGTTTTTATGTTTGTTCTTTCGTTTATTTGTTTTCATGAGTAACAATTGAAAGGAATTAATAAAACTAGATTCAACAACCCAATTCCCTGTGGATCGACCCCTTACTTATCCCGCTTTACTAGCAATTACCCGGTATTCGGCCGGTTAGGAGTTAGTTTTGCATATAGGTTAGGGTTTATAAATTGTTTTTGTTTAGTGATGCAAAAATCCTCCGAACAAATTGGTATTTAGATCCGGAGTATGTTATACTGTGAATATCTTAGGTTTGAATGTGATAAGTAACACGTAACTTATTGTCAAATGAAAAAAAAGTTGAGTTAACAATAAATAAATGGGTGTGTCGAAAGCTAGTCGATGATTTGAGTGCGGTAGGGTGTACCACGTATGTCCTATACCACTATGATGACTAAAAGCTCACGACAGTCAGAAAAAGCTGCCTTATGATTGAAGTAAGGTAGGGTATATCTCGAATATCCTATTCTGCTATGACAGCGCAATAGCTCATTCTGATGTGTGTTTAAAGTGAAGTAATTAAATCAACTTATATGAAGAATTGTTATGAATGAAAGACTGAGTTATCGTCTATCTTATCCCCAGTAGAAACTGATAGATATGCTGTAGGGATTATCCTCTGAGTATTTCAGAAAGGTCCTAGATGCCTTCTATCATTCTTTTCGGGATATTTCACGTTTGTAGGGTACATCTTATGAGTGTCATTTATTGCTAGTCTACGAGGGGGTATTAGCTAGTTTTGCTTTGAGTTTCTCAAGTTTGGATTTAGTGGAAGTTTTCTATGGCTTTGCACACACACAGTGGTGAACTTCTGATTTATTGGATCTATGCTATATTGTCTGAGATGTCTGTTCTTTTTCCGAGCCTTGATTTTCGTTTTGTTTTGCTCGGGACGAGCGAAATCTAAGTGTGGGGGAGTTGTTAAGGGTGATTTTATACGTTTTATAAGGATATATTTTATATCAATTTCCCCCATATCTGGATGTTTTTCATAGAAATCGAGCTTTATAATTGAAATATTGAGCAAGTGGTGTTTTCAATAGTTAAATTGCAAAACGTAACGAATTATGTGCTTAAATTGTGATTTTATATTATTTTGGAATATCGTTACGCTTTGGTATGTTTTTCCTACATTGTAGATACACATTGTTGATGGAAAAGATGATTTTTAAAGAGATAAATTCGAGTGGAAAGGAATCAATCAGATTTATGGAATAATAAAGGATATAAGGAAAGAAATCAAGTGTTGATCCGGTTGGACGAGCGTCCAAGTCCCGGGTCATGTGAATTAGATCGAGCGATGAGCATTCTCTTATTTTTCCAATGTGTTTGATTCCATGGACATTACATCTCTCCCCCATATAAGGGACTAGCGTCCTCGCCACTTATCCCGCTTTACTAGGACGACCAAGACTTTTCCCTGGATCGTCCTCTACCGTAGGACATTACATTCTCCCCCTTAACTAAAGGCCATCCTTACACCATCTTCTTGTACGGTACAACGCATAGTTCCGTCTGATAGTCGTCTCTGATACCATTCTGTAACGCCCCCAGACCCTGGGCCTGGTAGCGCTAAATGAGTCATAAATGTCCGGTCATCTGCTTAGACCGCCGTTCTCGCTTGGTCTAAAAGGGCTAACCCGAGTTGACAAGACCTTTATGTCTCACACTTATATAGGGGTGAGCATTCTCTTATTTTACCGATGTGGGACTTTACATTCTCTTATTTAATTGGGTATTTAAAAAAAGACTATTACCTAATTAAATTCATTAACATTTACGTACAATATTTTCTGGAAAAGTTGGGAGAGGTCGACGGCTGAGAGAAAAAAAGGGGTTCGGACACTGTTTCCCAAATTCGAGGCCTAAAGGTTGATTTTCGGTGCAGATCGCAGTGGGGAGAAGTAATCGTCTCGTTGCAAGCGTTCTTTTGACATCAACAATTCCGTATTTCGTAAGTATCCATCTTTTAGGTTCTTTTAGAATGGTATTCGTTTTTGGGCAATTCTTGTGTTTAGGATGATATATAAGTTGTGTTGTTAATCGTAGTCTTCGTTTTTGTTTGTGTAGATTGCGTAAAAGGCGAGGATTCGCAGCTGTTCTTGTTGTGTTTGGTTTTGGATCTTTTCCTAACTATTTTGAAGGTAAGGGGGTGTTAAACCGGGTTTAATGGTGTCGTTGTTGGTGTTATTTTATTTGTTTCCTAGTTGGTTTGATATATGTTTTATTATATCTTATTTGGATTATTACTGTACACCAATTCTGAGTTGTTGTCGAAATTCTTTGAGATAAAACCTTCGACATGTTTACTTTAGCGTAAAGGAAAAAAAAAAAGAAAACAGCCAACTTAACAAACAGGATTTTCATTTGTTTATATTATTATTTATTTTGCTTTTGGTTAGGCATAATTTTCATATATCTTACCTGAGATTTATTGGGTTTCTGCACTCCTGTATGAGAACTAACTCTACACCTGCTACTTTAATTCGTACGTTCGAGGAAGGTAGACGATAAATAATAATAATAATAATAATAATAACAACAGTAATGATAAATTAAACGGTGGTATATATTTAAATATTATTCCATGTGTTATGGTTTGGTATGTATGTCTTTTGAGACATTAATTGGAATGTGGCAAAGTCTAACTTTCGACTTCAGGTGCCTTAGCATCAATCGCCACAACTGAGACCCTCTGCGGAGAGAAGGTGGTAGCCCAGAAGGCGGTTGTTTAGACCTTGCGGGGTCATTGGTTTAGTAGTCATTGATGCCTTTTACAATGTGATAGGTAGTTAATCTAGATTGTCTTGTACTAGATGTCCTTAGGAAGCCTTTTTAAGTGGAATGAACTTAGGTGGTTAGATTAACTATGTAATAAACATATGTGATGAGTCTAAAAGCTAAAACGTTGTAATTCTTGGTGAGGCACATTTATGATTCGCAACATTGAATCATTTCTCATACGTAACGGACAATATTCGGGTTTTGGGAAATGTTCCACACGGAACCATCCGTGCCATATGAGGTGCTGAATATGTCCCGGTGCATACCTATCATTCGGGCATTGTGTCCTTGAATTACAATGTAACATAGATAATTGCTCGTGACGGTGCTAGCAGACCTAGCAGAGGGGAGTGTATTTTAATGCAACATATGCGGTAAATGTGTAGATCAATATGTGTTACCGGTCTTCTACCCTTTATTGAGTACAAAATGTACTTACCCATTTTCCTTATTGTACCCCACCCTGAGAAGATTGGCAGGTAGATGAGTTTGGCTATGACGATAGTCAAGATGCAGACGTTTGAGCTTGGAGTTTGAGATAATGTTTATTTTAATTTTCATTGTTTCAATAATATTTTGGAATTGTAAACGTTTAACATTTGAGATGCCACTAGTCTTTTGGCTTCCCGTTTTATCTTTTTTTTTTTTAAATTTGGGATTGTAATAGGTTAAACGACATTTAATTCTGTTGTTTCTTTTGAGGATGTTCTTAGACTTGATTTGGAACTTTAGTCGATCTGTTTTGTTTGTCGTTTGACATTCCCAAGTTGTTCTTTTAAGTCTTCCGCTTTGCAATTGATATTAATGTATGATGACGTAGGCTTACGTATATATATTTCTTTGATTTATTAAAGAAAAAAAAATATATGCGTGCCGGGCGTTCTTTCCGGATAAAGACTCGCGGGTCCGGAACGGGGCGTCACAATTACCCCTCATTATTATCTATTAACCCACTTTTCACTACTCATCATTAATAACAGTCGAAAGACATTTTGTACTTTTTCATTATAATTAATGGCACATGACCAATTTAACTATCTTAATCCGTATAAAAACACTCAAGTAGACTTAATTTTACATTGTGAGACGGACGTAGTATCATCTAAACATCTCCGGCTTCGGTTTGTTACTTTTCTTTTAATCAAATAGTATTCATTTTGGTCTGTCTACCCTAACCTCTCTTCTTCTTATTTATATTTATTTATTTAGTATAATAATTATTAATTTTTTTTTATCTAAATTATACCTTAACTTTTCGGATAAATCTAAATGAAGTAATATAAAGTAGAATATAAACCAATTACACTTTGAATTGAACTCATCTTCCTTTTTTAAATTATGTTTTATCTTCTTTTGCAAGATGATCCAAATAATCATAATTTTAAAATTTGTGGTTATACAGTTGACCTTCCCTCTTGTTATTAAATTTTCACATCATTTTTTGTCCTGGTATGTTTCTTCCCTGTCCGAACAAAATTTATTTTGTTAAAATTAAAATTATATATTTCGACAAGTTTAGTTTTGACGCCGTGTGTTCTGTATAATTATACAGTGGCGGACTACAACGTCGCACCCGATCGAATTCAAAGCGCGATCGGATAGAATAGAATTAAGTGGATATTAGTTATAAGGCCATCGTTAGAGAATTAATGATCATTTAGGACACTTCGAAATTTTATTTAGTTATAAGGACGATCTAATTTTACTTCCTTTAAATATTTACATTAAAGAAGATTCAGATTCTGATTCACCATTTAATTCTCCTTAACACACAACATAGATCTGATTCTTATACCTTGATTTCTGCACAATTTTTTCAAGAACGCATCTTCTTCTTCTCTGTGAATCTTTATTCATCGTGTTTTTTTATCTCTAATCATTCAATTCTGCTGCCTTTCTGCGATTTTGACATTTTTATTGCAGCTTATACATCTTCGTTTTTGTATTTTCTGGCATTTTCATTGGATACTTGTTCTGGTTTTTCGGAATTCGTGCTTTTTCGGAATTGGCGATCTGCGTTTTTTGATTCAAATCGGTGCTATTGTTCTTCGTTTCTGCTCTTCACTTTAGGGATTCATTGCAGCTGATTCGATTCTTTCTATTTTGTAATTGAGGTATTGTATTACATCCTTTATTTTGCTCTTGTTGTCGGTTCTTCCAATTTGAGATGATTTATGTGCAATTTTCTGCTTGTTTTATCATTTTGTGACTAATTTTTTTTGTTATTTGTTCTGTATTCTGATTTAGTTTGAGTGTTAAGTAATTCAGTTGCGGTGACATATGTTTATTTTGCTTTTATATTCTTGTTTTATGCAGTGACATTGTTTGCTTTATGATGGAATATTTTGCTTTTTCTTGATGTTTTAAGTTGATTTATTTAATATTCATGTAGAGTGTAAGTGTATGATGATGATTTCCTTTTTTCATGTCTGTTTTTGATCGTCTGTTTTTCTGTTTTGCATTGACATTGTTTGTTATGAAATGGTTCCTACTCTCTCTTTGCATTTTTTAGTTGAATTATTTCATATTAATTTATTGTATGTGGTTTTGTTACTGCTTTGTATAAGAAATGTACTTGATCCGATTTGGAATCACTCTTTTTTGTGATTTAGAGTTTGCAGTGACATAGATTTGGTATGGAGTGTCAATGTGTGGTATGTGAATGTGCTCTATTGTTTTCTTCTTCAATTCTCTTGCTTTTAAATGTTCTATTTGATATTCAGATAATGTATTCAGATATTATGATGATATTGATTTTTGTTTGATTTAGTGAAGTTTGTTTAGTATTTGCAGTGACATACTATTTGTTTTGTTTTTGTGCAGGGTTACAATGTTGCTTCTTGTGTGTAGTTATAAGTCGATATGTGTGTTGTGATGGTGGAAGCTAATTGTACGTTGAAGTCTATTCTTGATAAAGTTTCCAATCGGTGGTCAGATTTGAAGGATACGGTTTTTAGTCTTTATTACGTGTTGAAGGATAATCCAAAGTGTTTGTTATGTTCTGATGAAGACGTGTATGCCATGATATGTCTTGCTGAGTCTTATCTTGTTCAGCGTGTTAAAGTTGATGTTGTTGTTGGCTCTTCATCTTCATCTTACAATGGTGGTGGTAGTGGAGGTTCAATGGGTCTTGTTCTTCATGATGCTTCTTCTGTATTATCCTGTGTTTCTTCATCTAATGATAAACAGGTTTCCATTTTTGGTTGGGATAGAGTTGTACTCCATGATGGTCAATGTTTTTCTGGTAGTGTGGTCCATTTGAGGGAGTCCCTTCAGAAGCTTTGTATACAAACTGGGTTCAAGTATGTGTACAAGAAGAATGACCGTTGTAGGATTCATACCGTTTGTGCTATGAAGGATGTTGCAAATTGTGGTTGGTTTGTCCGTGCTAAAAAAGAGATCTTTAGTGGATATTTCTATATATCTGAGTTGTACAATGTTCATACTTGCGGTACATGCTCGAGATATGTTGCGGGGTCTTCTGAGCGAGATCGCCGTATGAGTTCGGATCTTCTTTCAAAGGTAGTTGTTCGCAAGGTCCGTGGAGATCCAAGCTTTTCAGCATCAGACTTTCCTCTTTTGGTATTAACAGATCATGGTTTTGAGGTTCCTTATTTAGTTGCTTGGTCTGCGGTGATCAAAGCGAGGGATTCATTATACGGGGATGTTAAAACGTCATTCAACTGTCTACCTAGGTTTGTTAGTAGTGCGCTTGAAACAAACCCTAGTTCTGTTATATCATTAGACGTGAATGCTGAGACACGGTGTTTTAAACGGATGTTTATTGCCTTTGATGGTTGTATTCGTGGTTTTAAACATTGTCGACCGATGCTTTTTCTTGATGGTGCTCATTTGAAGTTTGATCAGAATGGGCATTTGTTGGCTGCCACTGGGAAAGATGGTAATGATGGTATGTGTTTTTTTATGCAGTGACATTTGTAGTTTCATGCAGTGACATTTGTGTTTTATGCAGTGACATTTGAGTTTTTGCAGTGACTTTTTGATTTTAATGATCTGAAAGTTTATTAATTTTTTTGAAATGGTGTAATGTTCTTGTGTTATGTGAATTGTTCATTCATTTCTTGATTTATATGATTTTCATGAATGTTTTGTTTCAATTTCTTTGTTTATGCAGTGACATTGTTAGTTGTTTCTTTTCATTGTTCTGTTTTTAGGTTTATATCCTTTATGTTATGGTGTTGTTGATTCTGAGGATTTTGATAATTGGAAGTGGTTCTTACTGCATTTGAAGCATTTGCTTATACCGGTTCGTCGTATTACATTCATGACGGATAGGAATCCTGGTCTATTGGATGCTGTTCGTGAAGTTTTCCCTGATGCATTTCATTCTTATTGTATTTTCCATTTGATGAATAACCTGAAGACTCATTTCAGTGGTAGAAATGTTGGTAAGTCTTTGCGTAAGAGAATGTCGCATCTGTTTTACCAATGTGCTGTTGCACCGACTGTTGAGGAGTATGAGAGGAACATGGCAGATATGTTACATGAAGGGGGTGATCGTGCAGAATCTTTCTTTCCGAATTTGCATCCGAAGAATTGGGCAGCTGCTCACTTTGAAGGTTGTCGCTATGGTCATATTGCTTCTACTTTGGCTGAGTTTTTTAATAGTTGGATATATAAGGAGCGGCATCTGCCCATGTTGAATATGGTAGATGGTATTCGTATCAAGATTTTGATAAGACTCTCGGAAAATCGTCGTGCCTCAGCATTATTTAATTCCTTGATTTGTCCAAAAGTGGATGCTATTTTGTCTAATCTAATGGATTTGGCGAGTTGCTTGGCTATTGGTAGTTCGAGTTATTCAAGGTATGAGGTTTTTTCATTCCCAGCTGCAAGTGTTGATCTTGAATCTCGGGTCTGCTCATGCAAGGAGTGGCAGCGGAATGGATATCCGTGCATTCATGCTATGGCGGTGATTAGGCGTACATCATTCACTTTGGATCAGTATGTTGATCCTTGTTTCTTGTCACAGTCTTATGCTGATTCATTCTCTTTTCCAATTCATCCAATTCCTGGTCCCTTTTTGAATGCATCTTGTGAAGATTCTGTTGTGCTTCCTGCTATTCCGAAGAAGCAGCCTGGTAGGCCCCGTACCAAGCGGCTTCGTTCTCACGGTGAATCATCGAAGCACCCTTTTCAATGTGGTCGTTGCCATTCCTATGGTCATCATGATAAGAAGACTTGTCGTGTTCATATTGCTGGATAGTTGGTCTTTTGTTCCCAAGTGACATTGTGGTCTGTTGCAGTGACATATAGTCTGTTGTAGTGACATTGTGGTCTGTTGCAGTGACATTGTCTTGTTTTGCAGTGACATTGTGGTTTTTTGCAGTGACATTGTGTTGTTTTGCGTGAGATTCTCATGATGGAGTGACATTATGAATATTTGTAATCTTTTGTATTGCTTTTAAACATGAAGACATATTCCTTTTACTTGGAGTATTTTGATTTTATTATATAATACCTATTTTCAAGTTGTATATTTTGTAATGTGTTATGCATATTTTCATGTCATTGTCAATTTTATCATTGTATTCCTATTGAATTTAATAAGTAATTAATTCTATGCTTGAATTTTTATTGTTTTGAATATATTTACCATATTCTTTTTGTATGTTCTTTTTGTACGCGTTTGTTTATTTATTGATTTCATTAACTATATAGGTTGAAAATAAAATGAAAATATGAATAAGTTTAAGCATTAATCATATAAAATGTCTCAAAATATAATAGATAATAATTTTTAGTAGAATTGTAGCAACTACCATAACCATGAAAGTATTAATGCTTTGTGGATAACGTCAAAACATCGTCACAAAATCAAGACATCATCAAAACATCATCATCACAACCTATCGTCATCAAAACATTTGTTCGCCCTATCACCATCACAAAATTACCTATCAGTTTTCAAAATCAACCATCACTTGTCAACTATTACTTTTCCCTATCAGTAGCTACGTTTTCATTCTAATGATGAATTTCATTCAAGACAAGGGAATTTACAATCATTCCTTTCATCCTCTTAACTTCTTCCTCTTCAGCTTCTGTTGGAATTGGTAACTCTTGTGCCATCTTGTATATGTAGTATGCCACATAAACACTGTTGTCACCGCATTAGATTATAATGATTTGTGTTAGTCTTCGTATATGTGTGTGTGTCTATATATATATATATATATATATATATATATATATATATATATATATATATATATATATATATATATATATTTGATGATGATAAGTATTTTTATCGACACTTACGTCATATTATGTTGGAGTGGTATGTTTTGCACCTTCTCGATTGTTCTTGCTATTTCTTCCTACTGGTTATCTTTAGTAAATGACTGTGAAATTATTGATACCTACGAAATAAGACGTAGCAGATGCAGTGACATTATGTTAAATTGCAGTGACATGACATCCTTTTTCTTTTGAATGCAGTGACATTATGTTAAATGCAGTGACATGACATCCTTCTTGTTTTGAATGCAGTGATATTATGTTAAATTTATGTGAGATGAAATTTAATTTGTTAGATAACTTACTGCAGTTTCACACTCGGGAATGAATATGTCTTCTTCGTGTATCTTTTCTGCCGAGTGATACATTTTCCAGGTGGGTTCTCATTTGGTGTAGGTTAGGAGTACCCAATGGTATGGCCTGTCATTCAAACCCTTGCAGCATAATGGGAGTAAAACCTTTTTCCCTTCATGTATGGTCTTCAACATGTCGCATGTTATGTTATTTTTGAATGTTCCATCCCGGTCAACCTCTTCAAATACTCCCTGCACACATTGTATGGTAATGATGTTATGTTTTTCTTAATGTTAGGTTCTTTCAAATTATTTTTGTATGCGTACCCATGAGCTTGTGCTATATATGTGGTTAGTATCCTTTACCAAATCTGCACATCTCATCAGCTCAATGAATCCTTCTATGATCTGTTTTAAAAATTCGATAAATGTGTTATAATTTTGTGTAGTGTTTTTCATGAAATAATGCAGTTACAAGAATGCAGACCAGATATAAGTTGCAGTGACATTAAGTCTTTACCGTTTCGTCTATGAAGAGTTCATTTAGAACTTCCATGATTGAGTTGACAGTGACATGTGTGTAGTCTCCCAGCGATTTGGACCATACTAATTCCCTGCAAATTATGTAATTTTGCATGTTAGTAATAATGATTTGTAGGAATAGTGATTTTCTATGTTATTGTATTAGTGATTTATGCTTACCCTTGTCCACCTTGTTCGTTCAATTCCTTGATTCTTTTGAATACTTCTGGTAGAATGTATGCTCCACATGTGTATGCTTCTTTGTCTTCTGCAATCAACAGTTTCCCATCCTTCAACTTTTTACCTTTTCCTTTCCGACCTTTCTTTTCTTTTCTGGATGGTCATAATGGTAAGCAGAATCTTCTTTTCTCCCCCGTTTTCTTGCATTTTTCTTTACACGCCTTTCAATCGAGTAGTCCGGGGTCCGTTGCTGACCACGAGGTCGTACTTGGCGTCCAACAGGGGTTGCTTCCTTTTTATCCTTGCTTTGTTCCACATCTTGTGTGACTTGATGTGCTGCATTGCTATCTATCTCATCTTTTAGTTCTTGCTTCTCTCTTTGCAATTGTTGAATCTGTTCTTCATTGATCTTTTTGATTTCAAGCAATTTTTCATACCCCTCTCTCATGTTTTTCAATTCATCTTGCAAAATCTCATGTTCTATTCCATCTTTTAATTCTTGATTCACTCTTTTCAATCGTTCAATCTCTTCTTTTTGTATCTTTTTGCTTTGCTTGAAGCTTTCATTCCTCTCTCTCGTGCTTTGCAGTTCAGCTTGTAGAATACCCTCCCTTGTTGCTGTTGCCCTTTCTTCAATTGTTTGCTTCTGTTTTCTCATATTCTCTTGCTCCTGCAGCATATTAGATATCTGTTTATACGGTTCTCCTTTTTCATCCATTAGTTCTAAAATCTTGCTGTTGTATTCATCTTTCCTTAGCATTTCGTGGCTTTTTCCCCGAAGGAGAGCCTTTGCATCAGAAATACTATTTTCCCAGTTTTGTTTTTCAATTTGCAATTCAGTTTTTTCAGCGGTGAGGACATCCATTACCTCATTCGTGCTTGCCAGACTGTCTTCATGTGTTTTAATCTGCATTTCCAAATCCTCCTTTTGCTTCTGTATTTCCAGCTTTTCCTTTTCGATTTCCAGCTTTTCCTTTTTCAACTGTTCCACTCTTTTTCCTCTTTCTCGAGTCTCATCAAGTAGGTCAACAATCCTTTTTTTTGTCAAATCATCAGGTGATTGTTGACTTTTCAGTTTCTCCTGCATGTATATTTGAACATATTATCATTTAGTAAAGGGGTAACTAATGTGTATATGTGTTTGCAGTGACATTCTATAATGTGAGTGCATGTTTGCAGTGACATTGCATAATGTGAGTGCATGTTTGCAGTGACATTGCATAATGTGAGTGCATTATTGTTTTTGGTGCTTTGTGGTTACCATGGCTTTCTTGAGTTCTTGAATGTGGCTGTTTGCATCTTGTAATGCTTTTGTCAACCTGACATTTTCTTCCTGGATCTGTTTCTCTTCCAAATCCTGTATCATTTTTATTTAATGTGAGTTTGGTTGCTGTTAAGTTATTTATTTTGCATTTTTTTTGTTTTGTAAAAATGGAAGTAGTAGTTTTACCTTTGGTGGTGGTGGTGTAGGTGTCAGCAATGTGAATGATGGAGTTCTTCCCATTTTTTGCTCATCTTCTTTTGATCTTTTTTCTTTCCCTTCCGCTTCTAATTCTTTCTCTTTCCCTTGCTTTTGTACTATACTATCTTCATACTCAATATCTTGATGATGATGATCATCATCATTCTCAGTTTCTCTTTCTTTATCATGATCATCATCCACATCTGCATCCTCAGTTTCTTCTTGATTATTATCTTCATCTCATTCTCCTCTTTCCGCTTTCATCATCATTATCATCAACATCTTCTACTCCAATTTCTTCATCATCATCATCAACTTCAACATTCTCACTATCATTCTCTTCTTCTTCATCCTCACTGTCTTCCGATTCATTCTGATCATCTTCGTCTTCATCCTCTGTGCATTCTTTAATTCTCATGATTTCAGGCAATGTTGCTTTCAATTCTCCAACTTTGAACTGTTTCATGTTGTATAACCAAACTTTATGAGTAATGTTTTTTTATGATGCCTCAAAAGTTCATTGTTAACCCTTGATTGTGTAGTGATATGCTGGAAAATTGCTGTTACATGTGATGAAAGTGCAGTGACATGTGCGAAAGTGCAGTGACATGGGATGAAATTGAAGTGACATGGTTAAAATTGCAGTGACATGGGATAAAATTGCAGTGACATTACTTGAAAGTACATTCACATTCATCAAAACTTCATTGACCATGAATTATATGTCACTTTTAAGTTATTAGTGTATTATTTACCTCATGTTCTCCCATTTTTTGAAGCTTTGCAATTGTCAGAACATTCTTCCGTTGATTGATATCCCATTTTGTTATCCTTGGGATCCATAACTTTTGGTTTGTTTTGTTCTCCTCTGATGATCTTTTTTCTTCTTCTTCTTGTGCAAAATCCGTTATCATATCTGTGTGCTCGCGAACCAGTACTGTAACATAAAAGTATAGAATTTGTATTAGAATGCATTGATATTACTTTAAAACATTATGTGTAGCACGGTACAAATAGAATGAAATGTGTTTGTAGGAAACATACCAGTAGCATCACAGTGCATCCATTTACTGTTCTTGGTTGATCGGAGCTTTTATCAAGGCCTTTTTTCAATTCTTTCACTATATGGGATGACCAGTTAAATGATTTTCATGTACTCATGTCATCCATATAGTTTAGGAATGACCATGGTACTTTCTGGCCTGATGTCGCACAAAAAATTGTTGCAATCAATAGAAGGCACGGTAGTTTTACTGTGTCTTCAACTGATGTTGCATCTGTCTCTTTCACTTTTACCTTTATCAGCTCCTTTAGGATGCTTATGCTGATTCTATCAATGTTATCAAACAGTCTTGTTTTTATTGGTATCTCCTTTGTTGCATCATATCTCATTACTGGTATCTCTTCTTTCCTATCTTCTTTCCCAAATAACAGTTTGACATCTTTTGCTGTTGGAAAGTGATAGCTCTTTCCAATCTTGAATGCACCCTTTTGTTTGTTGTATGTGCTTATTAGGTCATCAAGCATTCTATTTCTTTTTCTGTCATTTCTAATCTTTTGCTTGTGGCATGCTTCAAACATATGCTTGAATGGTGTTTCTCTAATGATTGTCCAATGTTCCTCTCTTATTTGCTTATTTATCTCTTGCATCATTTGGACGATGCTGTTCAGTGTGGATCTGTATTGTTCTCTTGTCCTGTAAAGATTAGAAGATTTTAGTTAAACATAAATGCAGTGACATTATCTGTTTCCTGTGACATTCCTTTTTTTTCTTCAACAAAAATGCAGAACCTTGTCTAGTTGATGCAGTCACATGATTTTAAACTATGTATTACTTCAATATTGCAACAAATCATCTTAATCAACCAATTATTGTGCCCAAATATGCAGTGACATGATTTTAAACTACGTATTACTTCAATATTGCAGCAAATCATGTTAATCAACCAATAATTGTGCTCAAATATGCAGTGACATGATTTTAAACTACGTATTACTTCAATATTGCAGCAAATCATGTTAATCAATGAATTACTGTGCTCAAATATGCAGTGACATGATTTTGCAGTAGCCGTATGATGTGTATGTAGTGACATTCTGTTTTGTTCTTCAACAAAAATCCATAACCTTGACTAGTTCCTGTAGTGACATGATTTTTTAACTATGTTTTAGTGCACTATACCCCCAAATTATGTAAACCAAACTATGATTCTGCTCAAATATGCAGTGACATGATTATAAACCTTGTCTAGTTGATGCAGTCACATGATTTTAAACTACGTATTACTTCAATATTGCAACAAATCATCTTAATCAACAAATTATTATGCCCAAATATGCAGTGAAATGATTTTAAACTACGTATTACTTCAATATTGCAGCAAATCATGTTAATCAACCAATTATTGTGCTCAAATATGCAGTGACATGATTTTAAATTACGTATTACTTCAATATTGCAAAAAGAAATCATGTTAATCAACCAATTACCGTGCTCAAATATGCAAGTGACATGATTTTGCGAGCGATATGATCTGTATGTAGTGACATTCTGTTTTGTTCTTCAACAAAAATCCATAACCTTGACTAGTTCTGCAAAGTGACATGATTTTTTAACTATGTTTTAGTGCACTATACCCCCAAATTATGTAAACCGAACTATGATTAAGTTCAAATATGCAGTGACATGATTATAAACCATGTATTACTTCAATATTGCAGCAATTTATGTTAATCAACCAATTATTGTGCACAAACATACAGTGCCATGATTTTGTACTAGGTTCTGTCTCAACATAGCCCCAAATTATGTAATCTCAACAATTTTTTTGCAGAAATATGGTGCGATATCATTTGTTATATCTATAATGTACTTACCTTGCTCCACCCGGAGAATTTCGCTTTCGACCTCTTTGGTGTTCCTCTTCTTTCCTCTACGGTTACCACTTTCTTTTTCCTGCCCATTTTGATTTCTTCTGATTTTCTTCTTTGCTCCGCTTGATTTTGCTCGATTAACTGTTCTTTTGATGCTGTTATCCTTCAATTTCTTCAGATTCCGAACTAAAATTTCACTTATATAGTATTCAATTTGATCGCACCTTGAGATCGTGGATCTTCAGTTCGTGGAGCTTGAGATGGTTTTTCAGTTTTTTGCCGTTTTTCTTTTGAGAATTGTGGGGTTTTGTTTTCAACGTGGTTTAAAGATAGGAGTAGAAAATTAGATTGTCCTTATAACATAATAAGTTTTATTAGTGTCCTATTACCCCTAATAAGTTGAAAATTAGTCCTTTTAAATAATTTGCTCTGGAATTAATAATTTTTTTGCTCAAGAATATAATTAAACTTTCTTAATTATAATCTGATTTTTTACTGGATCAAATTTTTTTTACTGTTGAGCTTTATCAAAATTTCTGCGAGCTGGTAACAAGTCGATCATTTTTATGCGTGGAATGCCGTTTTGTTTTTCTGAGTCGGATTGTTTTTCTTTCCTTTTTTCTTTTCTTTTTTAAATATTCATCCTGTGTTAGCATTTTCTTAGAAAGTCATTTTACATTCACTTGTGTTTGTATTTTCTTAGAAAGTCATTTTACATTCACATGTATTTTCGATGAGGATTGATGTATATTACACCATTGCATTATTTTAGTAATGGAATTCTACATGTCACGAATATTTCACTTATTAAATTTTGATAAAATTCACGTCCTAAATAATATGTGTATTCATAGTTTTACATCACCCGTGCATTATGCACGGGTATTTGACTATATATATATATATATATATATATATATATATGTCGCGGCATATCACTACCGAAGATTTATATAGTTTACTTGTGCCTTAACTATTTGAACTTGGTCAAATAATCGGATAGAATAGAATTATTAAATTTTTTTTTGGCTTAAACCCTCCGGTATCCGAAACTAACTGGGCTGACTAATTCGGATTTCAGCTCGGATCATGTCTGCAGAATTTAACTCATACTCAGGGTAAGGCCTGATCAAGAGCTATTTCAACATCGCGCCTCAGAGATGAATCGCGTTGACCTCCCTAGGCATTGTCAAGTCACTTACCGTTTGAGGGAAAGTAATAGTTGAATAGAATTATCAATTCGAGTGCAGGAAGAAGGAAGTATATATGCTTGTGCCAAATAATTATTAATATAGAATTATTAATTCGAGTGCAGGATGAAGGAAGTATGTATGCTTGTGCCAAATAATTATTAACTTTTTTAGGTCAGCTATAACTAAATCCAAATGAGGTAATATTATGTTGAATATGTCAAATAATTATCAATTTTTTTTAGGTCTTCCTAAATCCAAATGAGGTAATATTAAGTTGAGAATACTAACCAATTACACTTTGAGTTGAACTCATCTTTCTGTTTTAAATTACATTTTATCTTCTTTTGCAAGAAAATCCAAATACTCTTAGTTTTAAAATTTGTGGTAATGCTAATATTTAAGGGTCTCACACACGATTCATAAATGTACCTCATACCTTGCAGTTTGTTTCACCTTAATTTGCGTATAAATTATAAATAAGACATGCTGAGCAAAATTGTTTATTTTCTCCTGGTTTTTTGCTTAGTCCTTTCCATTGTTGTTAGAACTGTTCAAGATGATGATGAGGCGACTCCTCCTGCTACCCCTGATACTCCTCGTTGTTGCTTTGTGTTTATCTTTAATTTCTTACAGTATTGCTGCCCCCACGTACTATAGCATTTCCTCCAACGTGTCTTAAGACAAGGTAATGAAGAATTTTTTCCCCAAATCATTGAAGAAGGTTTCCAGTCTTCGTACCTCCCGATTATGTACCACAACACCTACTGCTGGGCCAATGCCTTGTTGCCTTAATATACTTATTATTCATGGGACTTTTTTATGCTGTCATTTCAAATTTCATGCAAATTCTCGATCCTCCATTATTTAATATGCATATTAGTCATGCTTTCAATGGTCTTTTTAATTTTCAACGATTGTGTCATTTCATTGAAATCTTTGATGCGCCATTAAATTTAAGATCCGTGTGTTTTCACACAAAATTCAGTATAGGGCACGATAACTTCTCAATTAATTATGGCTAGTTCAAGTATATAAGTTTTTGTTGCTTAAATGTAATGCCCCTGTCAAGGATACCAAGTCCTTATCCGGACACGGGATGTTCAACAAATGACATAAAAGGAAACTAAAACATAAACGAATTCATTGATTCACATCAAACTAATACTAGACTCTCAAGCTTCGATCGTCAAAACAACATGTACCTACGACCTTCTTTATCATTTACCTCACTTGTCCGAAAAGAAATAAGCAACTATAAAAGGATGCTTAAACGAATTACACTATCCTAAAGACTCCAAGTTAAAAAACATGTACCTTAAAAGTTGTCAAGTGCCCGAAGACACGACATAAATCCACTTTATCCACTTTCACAAACAATACTTGAAACATAAAGTAGACAACTTTAACGTACATATTTAATGCATAGAAAACATGTTCTTACAATATCTCTTTATCTTGCACATACTTGTAGCGTTACATTACTTACCGTTGAAACACAGACGAGAAACATGTAGTTTAAGAACGGTAAAACAGATGCAATCTAACAGATAAATAAGGCGGAAATTTATAAAACACAGAAAGAAAGAAAACACGGAGATTTAACGTGGTATTCGACGTTGTGCGACTAATCCACGGGCAGAAAATGAGATATTTTATTATGCACAAAAGTTACAAGAATTTTCACACTCTTGAAAAACACACTCTTGAAAGACACACTTTGCATTGATTACAACTCTGGTATTTATAGGCACAAATCCCAAACCCTAACCGCCATAAGATCTTTGTCGGATTTTGTCATAAATACCCTAGATATTGACCCTAACTCCAGCTGTTATCCACTAGACGAAACTCAGTTTCAAACCGACTTTCCAAACTTGTAATCAACTGCCCAGATGTAGAAATCACTTGTATTCAGCAAACTCAGTTTTCACCAAAACATAGTTTCCACCAAAACTCAGTCTCCACCAAAACTCGGTTTTCACCAAAACTCAGTTTCCACCAAAACTCGGTTTTCACCAAAACTCACTTTTCACAGCTTTTCCCAAAACTCAGTTTCAGCTTTCAGATTAGTTCCACCCATTTTAGAGATCAAGTAACAAAACTAACAAATCTCCACCTTGACTAGAACTCTCATTCAACGTCAGTAGATTGTATAATTCAGATGTACTTGTACCAGATGCATTCGTGAATGCCAGGATGTAATTGTACCAGACTTCTCCATAGAATCCACTCAGCTGGCCTTCCCTCAACTGGGTTTCCAGAAAATAGATTATAAGCTTTGAATGTTAAGCAAGTCCAGACACAACTGAAACTTGCTTTGTTGAACTGGTTTAGTAAGCATATCAGCAGTATTTTCCTAGGTGATCTTCTTCACTACAACCCTCTTCTCATTTCTCAGAAAATGATATCTCACGTCAATATGCTAGGTTCTCTCATGATGAACCTGATCCTTAGCTAGATAAATTGCACTCAAACTGTCACAATAAATCTCAGCTTGATCCTGATGCAGCCCCAAATCACTGACTAGTCCCTTCAACCAGATTGCTTCCTTTGCTGCTTCAGTAAGAGCCATATACTCTGCCTCAATAGTTGATAAAGCTACCATTTCTTGCAAAGTTTCTTTCCAGCTGACAACTGAATTCCCCAATGTGAAAACATAACCAGTCATTTATTTTCTACTTTCCACATCACCTGCATAATCAACTGCTGGATATACAGAAACCCGAATCCGGATCCGATCCATAATTGGATCGTTAGATCTGATTCATAGAACCGATCGAGACACTCGATCTTGCACAGCGGAAGCTACGAAAAAATTCGCATGCAATTTTACAATGATTTGATTCGTATAAACAATTAATCTAACTATGAGAAGGTTGAAGATTTACCTTATTTAAAGAGGAATGGTAAATCGACAGATGGAGAAGCCGTAGTCTTCCGGATTGTATCTCTTAGCGACGACTAGTGGACGTCGATCCTCACCTCTGAACCTCCTCGAATATGCACAAGAAAAACCCTAGGTTTTTCTTCTCTTAATGACTAAGGAAAGAAACTAATTTTTTTTCCCTTTTTATTATGATGGTGGTGCCAATATGTAAGTGTAAATTGTGTTAGGATGAACTCTCTTTATATAGTGATAGGGCGGCACCGCCTTCCTGGTCGCCGACCATCGCATCTAGGCGGTCATGAGCAGAAGAGAGGGGACGGCACGACCTACACCCCTCTGACTCGGCCATGCCAGAAACGGGCTCCAACTATAAGCCCATCATAAATGCAAGGGTGAGAGATCTACACGAGGATCTCCACCTAGAGCACCTGGAGATTGTGGGCTAACGATCATGCCAATCAGCTTAGGGAATGGGATGATCATCCTAGGATCCACGTCGCCTACCCTCTAATTCGACTCTAGCCGCCACCATAGAGTCAATTGTACTATGTCCTTAGTTGTAATTATGTTGAATGTAAGTCGGTCCATACCCTATAAATAGGGCTCCACGTATTGTTCAAAAAGGGAGATAAAATATATAAAAATCAAACAAAACTTTGCCTTTCCAACAATACTTTCTACTTGTATTGTACCAAGAACGGAGTTCTTAGTTCCGCCCAGCACCACCACTCACACACAGAATGTAGCTTGATGTCCACCACTAAACATCCGCTGAACACCCTTGATAATTTCGACGTTACCAATTGGCTCCGTTACTGAGAAACTCAAGGTTTTTCAGCCTACCTCCAGCGTACGGCTCATCCACAGTTCCAAGGATATACGGCGGCCCCAGGAGGAACTCGTCTTCCCCCAGGCCTCCCTCATGGCTCATTCATCGGAGAGCTCCACTCTCACTCGCTCACGTCCGAAACCTCAGTTATGCACCGAAATCATCACGAAACATGGTAACCTCCTCGATTTCTTGCTCGGAATCACGAGTTTGTGTTTGAATCATCACCTCCCTCGTGACTTTGGCCCTAAGAAACTCGTCGGAGTTGGCACTACACATTTCCTGGCCTGAAATCTACTTCCAGATCTTTCAGTTTGTTATTTACGACTGTGTATCCACATAAAAGAACTGGAGACACGTGAATCTAGTGAGCGTGTTCTTGAGAAGTCGACGCTCTTGAAATTTTAGCGTTAAGAAAAGGACTGAGATCATGTTCACTGTTTTGACGGTTGTTATAGTGTTATTTCTGGTCATCACTTCTGTACACGCTTGAGTTTTTGGGATACCACCTCAAGTAGAGCTCATGTTGTTGTGTTGCATTGCTTCTTTGTATCTACGAGAAAAGATATACCGGAATCGGTAAGGTATTGGAATTCTTAGGGGCGTCACGCTTGAGAAATCGCAGTTGCTCCCTAAAATCTCATATCCGTACACTAGCACCGTCATCAAATCCACCGGAAAGGTCATTTTCAACAAAATCCCTGACACGCCGCCTGCTTGATCAGATAGTACATGGTTGGTGAGTGTCAGAATGGTTGAGAACCAGAGTACTTTTTGGCATCTAGTGCAGACAGCCAATCAGAATTTGACACATGGCAGGAATGAAGGACGATACCCACGTTCCCCCTACTCCAGAAAAGGGGGCCACGCACGATCTCCCTTGCCAGGATAAGTTGGATGCCACGTTTGAGAACCCCACGGCAGGATGGGACGACTCTCATCTGGACAGATCAAAACTCAATATCGACTCAAGGACTATAATAAATCAGAGGAGATCCATCTCTAGAGACAACACGAGGAATTCTACTCCAAACCACTCCGCCCCCTCACGCGGAAAAGGTATAGACAGAACGTCGAAGAAACATGAAAATAGAAGGGCCGTTCCGGAAAAAAATTCCAAAGGTAGAAGATGCCCCGGCAGCCCTTACTCCAGAGACAAAGGCAACACTAGCCTACGCTGAATATGTGAAACATATGTATTTGGAAAACTTGTGTCAGGCCTCCTGCGGTCTCCCACTCATGACAGCCGATGAACAGCTCCCCGTCCCTTCAGGACACGAGATCATGGCTCCCCCAAAGAACAAGGCGGTTCCCACGCATGAACCAACAATGGCTGATGTAGAGGGGAGTGAATACTCATCGGCATGGCAAAGAAAAAGAATGAGCCGGAGAAAATCATGGACAGGGTTTCGGCCCTGGACAGATTACACCACCCCAAAAAAAGGGGGCTGCATCAACGCCTGGGCCCCGTCCACCCCGAAAGGAATGTGATTCCACGTCATGAGGCTAAAGATCCCCGTGACGCACGACATATCATTAATAATAAGAGGGCAGAGCAAGATATGGAATCGATCTACTATGCAGATTCAGAGGACATCATTTAGAAACGGTTGGTTCCCATAAAACACACCGAACCCAAGAAATATGACCGGTTGGAAAAAAAAATGGAAAGAGAAATCCCAGAACCGAAGAAAGCAAAGCAAGATGAGAAACCTAAGCCAACTCAAGGAATCAATGTACTCTTAGATGAAATACCGAACTCGTTGCCCTCGAGAGCTATGCAATACTCCCAGTACGTCTATTATAGAGGGACCACTTGTCCTCTCGAATGGATAGCTGCGTTTCAGAGTCGAACTCTCCTGGCTACCAAGAACCAATCCGTATGGTGTGTCGCGTTTGTTGGAAGTATGTAGGAACGAGCCGCTGCTTTGCTCAGAAGTCTGCCTCGTGGCTCAATCAAAAGTTTGGATGAGCTGAGGACCAAATTTCTGAAGGAATTTAAAACCGTAGAATTGCCCAAGATATCCATCGAGGACTTGTATGAGATCTGCTAGGGAGAAGGTGAATCATGCAAGAGTTACTATGACAGATTCATAAAAGTTTACGAGCAAATGAAGTACCTGCCCGAAAATGAAGTCAAAAGGGGATTCTTGAATGGCATCTCTAAGGGAATGATGAAAAAAAACTTTGCAATGAATCCGCCGGCGAATCTGCGTGACCTTTTGAACCTGGCCCGCATATTCGGATTGACCGAAGCGGCTCCCTCACCCTACGGAAAAGGAAGAAATTGAGGTGAATCCAGACATTTGAAAGAGGAAAAAAAAAAGAGGAGCGAAAGGAAGAGTGAAGTGAAGATCGAAAGAGAATAAGGGACCGTGACAGAGAGGTGAAAAAACCAATAAGGTTTGATGAGTCCGAGTTTATCCCCATTAATGCGAGTCTATCCGAGATACTCTATGAAATCCACGATCGGAACGAAAGACCGTGACCCATAAGGTCTGATCCTAAGACGTGCGACGAGACAAAGTACTGTGATTTCTATGAGGATCACGGTCACATCACAGATGAATGTATCACTCTGAAAAGGATTGTAGACAAGATGATCAAAGACGGAGAGTTGGATAAGTACAAAAAGCATAATGGAGGAAACAGAATTGATCGGGGGCCTCGCAGATATCAAAATGAAATCAAATTAATCATAGAGGAATTCTTCAGCAATCATCTTTTCAAGAGTCAGATCAATGCCATCAACATCAGAGGAAGAGAGAAACGGATCATTTTGGCTCCAGATGAACAAGCGATATCGTTTACTCGAAGCGAGCTAGCAGGCCCACCCGGGGCGATGGAGCTACCGATGTGGTCTAGTTCGGAATAAACGATTTTGAAATCAACCGAGTCCTCCTGGATACTGGAGCCACTTGAGACATCATTTACCCGGAAACTCTAAAATAGTTGAAGATCGGAACTTCGAGACTGAGGCCTTATTTGGGAATGTTAGAGGGGTTTTCCAACGACAAGGTGACCATTTTGGGCATCGTTGATTTAGCGTCGAGATCGGTGATCAACCGCCGTACTGAAAAGAGAAAATTGACTTCATGGTCGTCGACCTGCACTCGCACTATACGGCAATCCTGGGGATCCCGTCTCAAAAGAAATTTCAGATGGTCGTTTCGAGACCCCATCAAAGGGTGAAATCCCAAGTCCCTGCTAGACCATGTGACCACGAATCGAATCGACATTCCAGCGAGAGGAATCTACAAGCGAACCCAGGTCGAATCTCCCGGATCTGCCTCCCGACGAGCCCGAATAGACACGGTCGAGGTAACGGAGGCTCGGAGTGAGCCGAATTCGTCGAAAGAGGCAATGGAGATTGACAGGGAAGAGACAAGAGGTCCTGAAAAGGTCATTTGCAAAATACTTCAAGTCAGAGACGAGTCCGATTTCATAGCACAGGATGAATTAATCAAGGTGATCATAAATGAGAAATATCCTGATTAGAAAGTGAAAATAGGTAGGCAATTGGAAGAGTAGGAGAAAGAAGAGCTAATAGCAATGCTCAGGGAAAATTTGAACACGTTCACTTGGGTTGTCACAGACATGAGAGGCGTAGAGCCTGAAGTCGCCCTGCATCACTTGAATGTAGACCCACGTTTCAGACCCATTCAACAAAGAGCCTGCCATTTTTCTAAGGAAAAGGAGGAAGCGATTAGTGTCGAAGTGAGCAAACTAGTCGTAGCGGGGATTATTAGGGAACTTCAATACCCGACCTGGCTAGCCAATGTGGTGATGGTTAAGAAGCAGAATGGGAAGTGGCTCATGTGCATCGATTTTACCGACTTGAAGATAGCTTGCCCGAAGGACCCTTACGAGCTGCCGTGGATTGACAGAATGGTCGATCGAATCGCCGGGTTCAAAATGCTGAGTTTCCTATACTTGTATTCTGGATATCATCAAGTAAGGATGGCAAGCGTGGAAAAAGAGATGACTGCTTTCAAGGCAGCAGTCGGAATGTTTTATTATGAGATGATGCCCTTCGGTTTAAAGAACGCCGGATCCACCTATCAAAGAATGATAAACAAGGTATTCGGTTCACAAATCGGGAAGAATATGGAGGCATACATCGATGATATGGTTGTCAATTCTGCCTGAACCGATCATCTGGCAGACCTACAGGAAACTTTTGACAACATCAAGATGCATTCTATGAAGCTGAACCCTTAAAAATGTACTTTCGGTGTTCAGGCGGGCAAGTTTCTGGGAATCGAAGTTAATCTAGAAAAGATCCAAGCCCTGGCAAATATGAAGGATCCCACTTGTGTGAAATAAGTTCAAAGACTAAATGGGAGGATCATAGCTCTGGGAAGATTCGTCGCAAAATCTACTGACAAGTGTCTCCCGTTCTTCAAGATTCTCAAAGGAAACAAGAATTTCGAATGGACCGAGGAATGCTCGCAAGCCTTCAGAGCCATGAAGACTTATTTGGCATGCCCTCCCCTATTAGTCAGTCCCATACTAGGAGATTAAATTTTTCTTTATTTGGCAGTCTCGGACCGGGCCGTTCCCGCTGTTCTTGTCAAGGAGGATGGGACCCATTGAGAGCCGTTATCTAAATGCAGAAAAATTGGCTTACTCGCTTGTTATAGCCCCCAAAAATTAAGGGCTAACTTTTCTTCACACATGATCGGCGTACAAATGGTCCACTACGACAACTACTGCACAAGCCGGACCTATTAGGTCAATTGCTGCGATGGGCTATCGAGTTGAGTGAATTCAACATCCGATACGAGCCCAGAAAAGCGATCAAGGCTCAATCTCTGGTAGACTTCATAGTCCAGACGAGCTTCAACGAAGAAGAGCCCGGATGGCCTAGCTCGCCAAACGTCGACGAATTAAATACACCAACTGTGGTGGTGCCGCAAAGGCCAAGTCACTATTGGACGATGTATGTCGATGGAGCCGCGAGCCGAAATTGATGTGGATCCGGGATAACACTCTTGGAGCCAGGTTCATCCGAAAGAGATTAAAAAGGCTTTAAGATTTAACTTCACGGCTTCCAACAACCAAGCCGAATACGGAGCAATTATAGCCGGTTTGGAATTGGCCAAAGCAATGCACGTTGAAAATGTGGAAGTTTTTTGGCGATTCGAAAGTGATAGTATGCCAGATCAATGGTGCCTTCGAAGCGAGAGACGATGTACTTAAACGATACCTTAGTCTCATCAAGAAACTGAGAGGCAGCTTCAAGTACTGCGAGTTCCAGAACATACCACAAGAACAGAACGAACGAGCGGACTATCTGTCCAAGCTAATCTCTAAAGACGAGTTTAGCGCCCCCTCAGTCATGTTTGAGTATCTCGAAGAACCAGCCGTTTGTCGGGCTGAAATAATGGATATTCATCACTCGATCCCATGTTGGATAGACGAAATTAAGGCATACATAGAAAACGGGACACTGCCCGAGGACACAAAAAAGGCCCAAGCCTTAAAGGGAAGAGCAACGCACTATACGATCTTTAATGGGATTCTATATCGAAGATCGTTTTCAAAGTTGTTACAACGCTGCGTCCGACCCAAGGAGGTATAAGGAATATTAAATGAACTGCATGAATGGGTATGTGGAGGCCACCCCTCTAGCCGCACTTTGGGCCAGAAAGCTTTACTAGTAGAGTATTATTGGCCGAAATTGGCCGAGGACGCTGAAAAATACGCTAAATGCTGTGACAAGTGCAGGCGTTTCGCGGACATCCTACGACTGCCCGCAGTAGAGCAAAGCATATTCGTGGCCGCGTGGCCCTTCGACATATGAGAGATCGATCTGATCGGTCCGCTAAAAAGAGGTCGGTCAAACTGCGAATACGTGGTCATCGCTATTGATTAGTTCACAAAATGCATCGATGCAAAAGCGCTTGTGAATATCTGTGCCAGAGATATAATATACTTTCTATTGTATCAAGTTTGGACTCGATTTGGGGTGCCCCGAGCCATTGTATCCGACCACGGTCCACAGTTCAGAAATGAATTCGATGAATTCTGCAAAGAGCATAACGTCAAACATTGGCAGTCCTCAGTATGTTACCCCCAGGGAAACGGTCAGGCAGAAAATGCCAATAAGCAAGTGTTAAAGGTGTTGAAAAAGAGCCTAGACAAGAAGGCGGGGAGGTGGGTGGACTACCTTCCCGAGGCCCTCTGGGCGCTCCGAACTACCTGAAAGGTGACGACGGGGGAGAAACTATTTGCGTTAACTTATGGGTCAGAGGTGATGGCACCCGTGGAAATGGCACTGCCGAGTATAAGAATATCACAGTACGACGAGGCCGACAAGGTCACCAACCGACAGATCGAGCTGGACCTCGCCGAAGAAAAGCGTCTGAAGGCTCATGTTCAAGCAGTAAACTACAAGCAAGCCGCAAAAAAACACCATGATAAGTTAATCCGCAACCACTCCTTGGTGGTGGGAGATTTTGTGCTGCGTAATAGAAAGGCAACTGGCCAGCAAACGGACAAAGGAAAGCTGGCCGAAAATTGGGAAGGTCCATGGCAGGTATCAAGGATAGTCAAGAAAGGGACCTACATCCTTATGTTTAAAGAAGGCCATGAGTTCAATAGGCCCTAGCACGCCGACAACTTGAAACGATATCACACATAAGAGCAATAAACTCGACCCTTTTCTAGAAGCATTTCATGTAAAGGCTTTGAGCCTGTTTTGTTATAATCAATGAAATATTTTCCAAATGCGAACAAATTCTGTCCCCGACAAGCAAAGCTCATCAGACACAGAAGGGGGCAACCCAAGTAAACAAGAAATCGATTGCAAAATAAAGAGAGTTTACTACAAATGGAGGGAAAAAAATTTACATAAAAAAAAGAGTTCGGCTCCATTTTCTTCATTCATCCGCCTCAAGATGAGCGTAATAGTGATCTGGGGTAGGACAGACTGGCATCCCTGGGCTTCTAATGCACATTTCTGAGATCATCCAGGCAACGGACAAAGGAAGGGAGTCACCCATCAGGGTAGCGAACTTGATCGCCTCATAATAGATTATACGACCCTAGTTGATGGTCACCTCAGGAACCGAGAGGGCTTAAAGAACGAACGCATCATCATCAGTGACCTCATTGGGATAAGGTATACAATAGACGTGCGTATTTAGAAAGCGCTTCCACTCCTTCTCTCTCCGGCTCAGTATGTTAGTAGTCACGACAGTGCCCTGTTCCCACCCGTTGCGCAGCAGAAAATTAAAGGCATCAAATAGAGTCGCATAGTAGTCGATCCCATCTTCAAGATTCCAGGCGGTATCGTAATCCTCAGCAGGATCAGGAAGTCCATAAAAAGCGTTTATGGCGGTAGAAGTAAAAGGCACCGTCACCCGACGGAAAGTAACAACAGTGGTGCGATCAACGTGGCAATTCTCCGACAAGACAGAGTAAAATTCACGCGTCAGGGTTAAGTTGTACTCCCCGGCCGGAGTAGTAACGAAGTTCCTCCAGCCGTTAGCATTGATGGTAGCCCGGTGACCTAGCCCGACACGACCCAGGTTCAACCTCCTCTCCACCATATGACCATGATCACGAAAATATGTTGTGAAATTATTCATGGCTACCGGTGAGGCGGTAAGACGGAAAAAAATAGAGGGCTCACCTCCGGCAGCAAGGTCATAAGCATTGGAGCCTTGACTCGAAGATTCAGAAGAAGACATAGTGAAAATTTTGGAAACTTGGAAAGGATGAAAAGAATCTCTCAGAAGGAATTTTCAGAAATGTTTTCAATGAGAGGTCAAGTGAAGTAGAAGGAGAATGCCTCATTTTATAGGCTCAGAATGTGAAAGGGCGGCAAGGCCAGGGATCGAAAACGTTCAAATTTGAATTTAAGCCTCTACAGTAACCGAGCAAACGCTTCGAAAAAAGCAACAATAAATGCATCGATTGAAGTCATGAAGACGACGGTTGAACGAAGTTATGAAGCTTCGCGATCCTAGAGAAACCAAACCGTCCGAGCCAAAACCGAACATAGTCGTCGGCTTCATCAAAAGAAGGGGGCCATCGCCGGCCAAGAGAAGGTTCAGCTTTCAAGAGACGCCCTAATCTCACGAGGGAACGGGGGCCGCAAACAGAGATACAAGACTCAAGTTGTAAAACATAAGCAAATGCATTTGAGAAAAAGATAAATTTCATTATAAAATAAAGCTGCAAAGGCCGATTTTTACAAGGAAAGAAGAACAAAGCCTAAAGCTATTTAGAGTCGTCTATAGGCGAGTCCGAAACGACAAGGGCATGCTCCACATTTACGCGCGGCAGAACCATCAAGTCATCATGAGAAACAGGCATCCCAGGGGTGCGGACACACAAGCAGGAAATCAACCTGGGAAGGGGGATGGGCCTATGGAGGTATGTCTAAGCAGCAAATGTAATTACTGCCCGGTAAATCAGCCGACCCCAATCGATCTTGAACGTTGTCATCTGCCCGAATGATCGCATAGAGAAGATGCGACTTAGCCTCTGATATCTCCTCGGCGTCAAACGAGGGCAATACACAAAATTGATAAACCTCTTTCACTCCCAGTGGACTTGGCGCATCTCCGAAGTATAACCCTCAGGCAAGTGGTCCCAATCACCAGGTAACAGATGCCTTAGAGTAGCGGTCCAATAAATCTGCCTCCTCAACTTGCTACCGAGGCCCCAAACGTCTCATAATGCAAGTACGGGGGGATAGCAGGTAGTTGAAAGAGTTCTTTGATGAGGGCCGGATTAATGGCAACATCGGCCCCCCGGAGAGGGACAACAGTGAGAGCGTTGTCGTTCAAAGAAACTATGGACAACGCAGAGTAAAACTCCCGCACCACGGTGGCGTTGTATGGCCCCCGGGTGCCTTCATGAAGGTAACCCATAGGAAATAGGCGACACGCTCGCACTCAGCAAGATTGATCTTCCGGAAGTTGATGCCCCTCTAAGCCAACATAGGAAGTTGACTAAAAATAGAAAAATAATTGGCAATGGCCATAAGAGAGGCCATTTGAAAGAAGGGAGAATCACCAAAGTTGGCCATGACTGTAGAAAAAGCGAAAGCTTGAGGAGGATATATTCTGGGAAGAAGAAAAATAGAGAACATATATGTTTGAAATAAGAGGAAAACTCCTCTCTTTATAGCATGAGGAAAATGATCCGACGGAGGAAGTAAAGCCAATCAGACGGTCGAGATTGAAAGTCGGTTTGAATTTCAAAATTTGAATATGCATTAATGGCGGAGCAGTTATCGGAACTACCACCATTATAAGCACGATCCTCGATAACGCCTGAAATGGTCAAAGAGCAGTAACTGATCGGACGTGGAAGCTTTGTCTCAGAACGTGTCAAAAAAAGCTGGCAACTGTCAGACATTACAGCTGGGAGATCTCGAAGATACTTTGACTGTATCCGCGTATAAATGTTGTCAGACACACTCAAAGCAGGGGGCCACGCCAAAATTTTGAAACAAACTCTGCAGAACCTTCAAGCCATCGACCAAAAGAAGGTTTCTAGTTTCAAGTTGGATCCACTCCTAGCGGCATTTCGGATCACACTTGATACGAGGGGGCAGATCCAAAAATTGAGTTTGTGATTAGATGAATTAAAAGTTTGGGAAATTGAGTTGGGGAAAATTGTGATTACCATTGCTTTGATCGAGCTCACAAGTGACCCGGTTCGAAGCAAGAGGGCCACAGACACAAAATTTCAATTTACGAATTCGGCCAAGAAAATCATTTTGGAAATCTCGCCACGGAGAGCTTGTGATCCCACCAAAACCGAGGACTGCAAAGAAAATTTCCGAACAGGCCAACTAAAATTCAACGGCTAAAACGTTCAAAACAGATCATCAGATATTATTGCTCCGATCAAGCTCTTAAGCGACCCAGTTCGAAGCAAGAGGTCCGCACATATACATACCTCAGCAGGGAGGAAGGACACGGACTTTTCAAGCAAAAGATAAAGTTAAATAAAGGCCAAACAACGGCCAACAACATCTACGAATCAATACAAAGGTTACTATGAGTTCATTACAAGTCAAGTGAAATCCAAAAATCAAAAGCAAAAAGATCTAAAAAGTGCAAGCAAAGTCAAGTTTATCACAGCCAGATTCACTTGTCAAAGGGGGAGTCAAGACATGATCTCCAGACAAATTAAAAAACTCATCACCAAATTCAAGAGTACCAGCCACATCCGGACTTTTCCTTTGGTCGACAACATCCTGGGGTCTCTCACCATCATTTTCGGTCTCGCCACCCGTCTCCTCAGCCTCATCAGCTTCTTTCTCCACCACCTCCAACATCGAGCACAAATTAACCTCATTGATGGGAGGAGGATCCCGGACAGGATGATCATCCTTCCTACATTGAGCGGCAAAATCGTATAACTGTGGCTGAGTATAGGGAAGATCAGGATGATGGACCCTCAGAGCAGCGTGGAGCTGGGGAGTGAGTTGCCATCTAAGCAGGGTATCCAAGCTGACCGCGTCGATCCCGAAATCTGACCTGAGACATCGGGCAGTGTGGAAAAAGCCCCGATCAAAATGTTGCTCCCGGGCAACTTGCAACTCCTCGAGATGATTCTCCAAATCCTTGTCGGCATCAACCACCGCGATTCGAGAACACCGACCCTCTTCTGACTCTCTGCATACTGAGACATAACTTCATCCCTCTGGGCCTCAACGAGCTTCAACGACTCACCGATCTCTTGGGTTTTCTTAGCACTAGCCGCATTTGCTTCGCTAAGTCGGGCGAGCTCGGCCTGAGCATCGGTAGATTGCTTCTCCGCCCACACGGCTTGTTTCTCCGCCTCGATCACTTTCCCCTCAGTTGCCTTCAGCGCCACTTTCAAGTTATAATTTTGCTGAAGAAGTTCGGCCTGAGCAGCGTTATGTTCATGCTCGGATTGGAAAAGTTCAGTCCCATGCTGAAAAAAAAAACGATTAGTCAGATGCCGACTCCCGAATCAAAATATAACGCAAACAAGAGGGAAACCATATACATGGCTCACAAAAAATCCCAACAGTCCGAGGGCATCATCCAAACGGTGAGACTGATTCGATGAACTTGGGGTGGCCGATAAAGCGACCATATCCTGCTGCACGCAACGAGAAATAATCCCACGACCCCCGAGCCACTCATCCTGATTGGGCAGAGTATACTTCAAGTTCTTTAAATGCAATACATCAGCAATGGCAGCGGCAACCTTCCCAGCTCCCCTCAACTTTAAGGGTTTCTAAGAAAACCCTTTCTCCATCCATAGTGCAGGCAGACCTCGGGCGCCGACAGGACCCCTCAGGACAGGCAAGGGTATGGGTCATTGAGGAACAACCGGTTCTTTCACGTTGCTGCCTCTCATCTTGATCGGACTGTCCAATAGCTCAATGGCAGCAGGAGAAACCGTGGCCGCCCTAGGGTTCGGACCCGTCAAAGCAGCATCAATGGGCCCAGATGCGGCCACAACCACAGCGCTCCCCTGATCCACAGTTTTCTGATTCTTCTTGGGGACGTCCCCCACGTCGACCCCCTCTTCATCGCCCCTCTTTCTTTTTGGTTTCAACTCCTGCCTCAGCATTTAAAGGCCCGCTAAGTGGAAAGGCGCTAGTTGACAATGGGGACAAGCTAACAGTCTTGAGCTCCACGCTCGCCATATTAGTCAACAAGGTCTCATTCGCTTGTCTCTTTTTGATTATCTTGGAAAACCGATCCGCCCTACTATCAACAGCGTCAAACATTTTACCTGAAAAAAAGAAGGAATCAGTCACAAAAAACTCAAGACTAAAGTAAAAACTGATGATATGTTTGAACTAAAGCAAAACAGGGAGAAAAGCATGAAATTATAATATAAATGGAGAAAGGGGCATTACGCCGATCTTTGTTCTGGAGCCATTCCAGAATCCCAAGACAAGTTTGGCACCTGGATGGATAGGTCTTGGAGTAATGACAATCCGCATACCAGTCCTTGTCGGACCGGTGCCGGGGATCCCGGCCCAAACACTATAAGGTCGACGGACGTCAATCAGGGACCTCCAACTAAACTTCCTCTCTTGACGACAATCAGGGATCTCGTTGATCAACTTCTGTTCGATCGCCTCAAGCGATTTAGGCACAGTAATCGTATTCTTCCTTTTCTCGGGCCGTACTTCAAACTTGGAGAAGGGCCAACCCACCGCGGATTCGACGACAAAGCCGCGTTGTTCCCAGTCCTTCACTTTCCTTGGAAGCCAACAGAACAACCGGCACACGTTAAATTTACTCCGAGCCAGCAGCAGATTGCGGGTATCCCCTAGAATATTCGTCATGGCCTTACTAAATGTGTAAAACCTCAAGAACACACGGAGAGTTGACTCATGTTTTAACATCCGGCATAGAATGGTGAAAGCAGATATTATTTTCACTGCCCCGGGGACAAAATCATAGGGTAGGGCGGCCAACTTTTCCATAACCTCCACGAAAAAGGTGTCAAAAAAGGACGCAACCCCGAAACGAAATGATCATAAAATAGGATAAGGCCATCTGTCTCCAGATGCTAGCCGGCCCTATCAACATCTGTATTAGCACTACTCAACTCAGAGTTCATGGTCAAGCTTGGCAACTTGGATGGTAGTCCCACCCTCAATGTCGGACTTCATAGGAATCCATGGACCATTTTTAATGATTCTCTACAACTGATAGTCCATTGACTCAATATGAAGCCGCATTGAGTTCTTCCATTCCATATACCCGACCCATCAAAGTATGGGGGCCTTGCCAAAGACAAGCCCTCCCGAGGAGTCATGGTAGATGCCATGGAAGTAATGAAAGTAAAATCTTTTTTTTAAATATGAGCTAAGGCTAAATGAATGCAATTACAATGCAATTTTATGTTCAAAATATAAAAAGTAGTGATACAATGCAAAGTGTATGATAGGTATGATTTTTTTTATGGAATCTCAAGAAACAATTATTTAAAGGATAGAAAGTGAACGATGTGGTGTGTGAGATTTCCTAAATCAATTTATTTAAATTACAGTCTCAATTAATGTTATAATGCAAAGGGGGTAACAAAAGAATCTGAATTTGAAATACCGAACCCTTGAGTGAGAATGTGATGGCTGATGATGATGTAACTTGATTAAAAATTTATTCTGCAAAACAACTTAAGAGCAAGTGTAAATCGAGGAGATAAAAAATATAATCAATCAAACGAAGTGATTTCAAGAACTTGATCAGTAGGTGACCTTGCTCTGATACCAATTGTTGGATCAATAAAACCGCAAATAAACACTCTAAGGGGGGGGGGGTGAATAGAGTGTTAACCAATTTATGAACTCTTTTTCAATAAATCAACACAAGTACTAAACAACTAAGGTGGAAGCTAACTTAGTCGGTTATTCGCTTGCGTTATAAAACCTTTGTGATCAAAAGATAATTAATGTGTGATTAATTTAGCAGGATACTGTTAAACATAATTAATGTGTCATGGTTAACTGAGTCCCACCTTGGTTCAAAGAGTTAAACATACTCTCTAAGGAAAGGGCCTTTAGGCAAATATGAGAGAGTGATGTCAACCAGTAAACCGAACCAATTGGTTCACCACAAAACCACTTATACTATTAAACCGTCTGAATTCTTTTTAACTTTGTTCAAATAGTGCAGTGTAGAAAGGCACCCGGTTTGGTCATGGTTCAATTTGACACATTTAGCAACTTAATTCAATTGAACCTGACCTAATCCTAAAACCAAATTCAGAACCAAACAGGATGCCAAATGGTTTGAATTCAATTTTAGGGCTTCATTGGGTCACTACCGTCAGCATTGACTCGACCCGGGACTTCCTCGGGTGAGACCCTATGTCAAAAACCTAACCATATACACCATGAGGGTCAAGCCATTATACCTGAGCTAACCGGGTAGAGATTCACTAGTTTGTTGATTCTGAGTCATTGAAAAGAGTACCACCAGGTACTGAACCAGCACCACTTCAATTTTCAATAAACCATGATTGAATTGGTTCTGAATTCAGTCTTACATTTCCCGAACGGTCCATACATTAAATCAGACACAAAATCAGGCAGATAGACAATTCTAAATCTGTAATTGTTAAGGCCATATTTATATGATTATTAAGGGTTTATTTCATTATTATTTTCCCCACATTTGCGTAATTTACATGAGAATTAAGGGTTTAAGTGTAATTATTTAATAAAGATGATTTTAAGAGGGTTGTATGCAAAATTGATGATTTTAAGTGTTGATTTAATGGAATTATTATTATTTGGATTTTATTACATTTTTGCATTGTTTATTTATCATGTAGGTGTTGATTTTCGAATGCTATAAGTGGATAAATGAAGCTCAAGTCGAATTATTCAAGATAGAGTTGGAATTGGCTCAAAGAAATTGGATAAAGATGAAGAAATCCGACCCTCAAGACCTTGGACGAGCGTCCGAATCCCGTCCATTCTAGACGGGCGTTTGATAAAGCGGACGGGCGTCCAAAGCATCGTATTTTACATTCGAGAGAGTTCGGACGGAGGATGAACGAGCGGTTACTCAAAGATCCGGGCATTCGGACGGGCGTCCGGATTTTCGGACGGGCGTCCATAGCCGACTTACTTCCAAATTCGACTTAAAACTCTATAAAAGCACCGCATTATGAAGCCTAAAACCCTAATCTTTTACACACTATTTACTCATATACACATAGCCGCGCCTAGAACCCTAAGGAGCCGTTTTTACACAGAGATGCAAATCTCCCCTTCAACAATCGTGTTCATCATGATTGTTGGCTAAACATCCCGCAGTGAGTCGACGAGGAAGCCTATCAACAACACAAACCAACTAGAGGAGTTCGATGCTTAAGTTTAGTGAGTTTATTTCATAGTTTTTCATTACTTTGGATCTGTTTTGTATTGCTTAAGTTTTATTGAATTAAGATTTGATGAAACGATTTATGTTTAATTTATGCTTGAATAAATTTATGAAAGTATGTTTATTTAAGTTCTCGTTTATTCAAAGTAATGCATCTAATTGTGTTTTAAGAGATTATGCATGATTAGTTGAGTAAGAGTTTGGAAACAATCTCGTGATTTCGTGTTGATTGCATGTTTAGTTTACTTGAAAAAGATAAACGAAACCCTAGAATTTGATTGAAGATATTTAATTGAATTCGTGAATAAATCACACCTAAAAACTATGTCTTTTTAATCACCATCTAGTTGGATTGTTGGTTGATAGGTGGAATCTAGTCGCCTTGCTGTGTTTTCCCTCAATTGTTTGAATTAAATCGTTTAGATTAAGTTTAGTTTAAGTTTTAGTTTTATAAACCCTAGTTTCTTGCTGTTTTTCTGCAATTTTCTGCTTCAGTTCATAATCAGACGCTCGTCCGCAATAGCAGACGCCCGTCCATTAGGTTTAGTTTTCAGACGCTCGTTCACTTTAGTGAACGCTCGTCCGTCTTTTTGTTTTCTTATTTTCTGCTCGTTTTTATTCCTATTTTAGTTTTAATTCTTAGGTTTAGGTTTTAGTTAGTTTCAGCCTTAGTTTAGTAGTTTAGATAGATAATTGTGACATAATCGTTAGAATAATTGTTCCTTGATCCGATAAACATTCCACTCCCTTAGGACGACCCGTAAACACCCTATACTACGATCCTTATACTTGGGGTGTTTCGGTTTATAAATTTAAAACTAGTTTTTACCGAACAAGTTTTTGGCGCCGTTGCCGGGGAGTCGGTAACGGTTGTCGGATTCTATTTAGGACAATTTTCTGAGTCAAAAAGGGTCGCTTTTAGCACGCAGTAGTATTTTGGCCGTAACTTTTGGCTCGAGTGTCCGTTTGGAACGCAGGACCCCAATTCGGAAAGCTCGTTCCGACGCCGACGACGTGGTGAACTGCCGTAGGCCGTTCAATGCGTTTTCGAGGTCAAAATCCACTGTTTTCCCCTCCATTTTGGCCCTAGAAGATTTCAACACGTTTTTTTTTCCGTCTTAGTGTTTTTTTTGTTTTTTAACCTTTTCGTAGGTAGGTTCCTTTTCCAGTTTCTTGTTTTTCTTGTTTTTAAACTTACTGTTTTATTTTATTTGATTTTCTTTCAATTATTTTCCTTACTTTTTTTTTTATATAGCTTAGATCTGTTTCCGTAATTATAGATTTGTTTGATTTTATTTCCATAAGTCTTTTTTGCTTTTATTTTTTATCTCGTTTTCAATTTCTGGTAACCTTAGTTTTTAGGTTTTCGTTTCTGAACGAGCGTTCAACAACTTGAACGCCCGTCCACCTCAATTCTGTCCTCTGAACGAACGTTCATTCAACTGAACGAGCGTTCAGTTCTGAACGAACGTCCATTAACACTGGACGCCAGTTCAGTCTGTTCAATCATCACTTCTTTTCTTTCTTCTCTTCTCTTTTCTTTTCTTCCTCTAAACCATCTACTCTTTTCTAAACCTATTTTAATCAACCCCAAAGGGTTGATTTCTTCCTTTTCCTTTCTTCTGGTTTATGCAAACGAGAAGTAAGAAGGGACTTCTGATCTTTGATCCTGAGCCTGAACGATCTATCCTTAGAAGAAGGCTTCTCCCTGATTTGGACAAAATGGCGGATCAAGATCCACCAATTCCAAATCCCGACCCCCAAGCTCGCTTAAATTTACTCCTTCAACGTATGCAAGCTCGGCAACAACGAATGTATCGACAAGGCGGCATAAATCAACAACTTCAACAATTCCGCCAAAACCACTTAATCGCTTGAACCAGACCCCTACACTCCATATCTTAATCAAGATTTTCTCGAGGGACATAGACCTATTCGTCCACCTGATATGGGGGGAGTAAATTTCGACCTTAAAAATGGAGTAGTTGCACTAGTCCAAAATAGCTCCTTCCATGGCACTGCTCAGGAAGATCCACACGACTTCTTGTCCACATTCGTACAAATCTGTGAAGCAGGCCATTATCCTGGTGTTGATTCTGAGATCGTAAAGTTAAAGCTATTTCCTTTTGCTTTGAAAGGTGAAGCAAGTCGGTGGTTTAAATCGTTAGCACATCATTCCCTCCATACATGGAATGATGTCAAAAGAGCCTTCGCTCTTAAGTGGGTTTCACCAGGCAAGATTATGGAGATGAAACGGGAAATAGCTACGTTTGAGCAGTTGGAGGATGAGACTGTTGGCAAAGCTTGGGAGAGATTGAATCTCTTGATGAGGAAATGCCCCAATCACGGATATGACGTACATGAGTTGCTTGGGAACTATTCTACAGAGGTGTCTCTCAACCTAATAGAGACTATCTTGACTCCACAGCTCATGGATCCTTCTTAGGGGGAGGTGATGAGACTGCCTATAGAGTAGCCGAGACAATTGCCAAGAACAACATGTGGTCGACTCCTAAGAAGACCAATATTGTTAAGAAAGAAGGTACTGCAAGCAATCCTGATACACAACTGTTGGTTGCTCAGATGGAATTGATAAGCAAGCAGTTGGCCAATCTTCAGATGCAGCCTTCTGATTCAAATTATCTTGAAACTCAGGCAGGGACTGAGATGACGGAGGAGGTAAACCTAATGGATAATCAAAACCAACCCTTCCGAAACTTCAACCAGAACCAGAACTATTCAGATTTCAAAGACAAAACTTCAATCAAGCCAAGTTACCACTGGCCCTTCAAATTCGAATTCTTTCAACTCGAACTATCGAGGCCGCCCGTAACTCCCAAAGGCCTCAATTTCAAGGTGGCTGGAATCAAACTCGTAACAACAATCATACCACCTCATGTGTCCCTCAACACAAATTCGATGAGCTGGTAGACATGGTGAAGACTCTGTCTACTAGTGTTAAAGCAATTGAGAGACAAGTTGGTCAAATGGCAGACCAGCAAGCAAGCAGACCTCACGGTAAACTCCCGAGTTATACCGAGAGAAATCCGAAAGCTGATGTGAATGTTTGCACTGCCATTACACCTCAGTGGGAGTACGGACAAGAAGAGGAGTTGAACGAAGTAACTCTGAGAAGTGGTAAGAAGGCTGGACCCGGTAAGATGTCGGGAAACGAGTAGCCCCTCCTGACGCCATAAGTTCAGGAGGGGGAAATCAGAAATCACATGCCGAAGAAAGCAACGATGAGGAGGAGCTCAGTGACAATTCTTCGGAGGACGAAAATAATTCTGATGATGAGGAGAGAAAGGAAAGTCAAGGGGCAGTACCCCTGACTAAGAAAAAGAAAGAAAAGTTTGTAAGATGGAAGGATAGGGAGGATGAGGCGATAAAGAATCAAGCTACAAGGAATGATAAAGCCCTTCCTTATCCACCAAAAAGGAAAGAGAAAGCCCTCACTAATGACAAGCAGTATGCTGGAGTGAGGAGGATGCTTAGAGACACTCAAGTTAGTATGCCCTTAGCCGAGGTATTAACTGAAATGCCTAAATGCTCTAAGTATCTTAAAGAATTCTGTGGGAGTAAGAGAAAACTTCGGGGGATGACTGAAGAAGTGCTACGCGAGGATTGCGCGTTGGTTTCACGAGAAAATTGCTCGTTAAGCGAGGTGACCACCGGCGTACCTTCAATCTCCTGTGAGATCGAAGGCCATTTATTCAAAAATGTCTTATGCGACTCAGGGGCCTCCATCAATGTGATGCCATTAAATGTATGCAAGAAGCTCGGGTTAGATAAAAGGATGCGGGAACGCCCCATTTCTCTTCAGATGGTAGACAAATCTAGTCGTACTGCAGCCGGTTGTGTAGCTAATGTTCTCCTTCAAATTGAACATTTAGTCTTCCCTACCGACTGGGTTATTCTAGACTATCCACCTGATAAGGAGATGCCTCTAATTCTAGGCCGAACCTTTTTAGACACTTCTAACGCTCTCATCGACTTCTGCAAAGGACGATTACTCTTAGAGTCGGTGACACATCCGTCACCTTCACACGAGGGACACATCCTGAAAGAGCCGTAATTGATGAAATATCGTTTGTCGAAGCCATATATGAGGACGGAGGAGATGCCTATTATGAGGATGCAATGGAGCTTACAGAGATAGGTGTTTTTGAAGTCATGGACATTGAGGATCCGGCTGACTGCGGACCACCTTCTAATTCATTTCAAGCCGTAGGCATTGATGAGTCATCTTCACTCGCTCATACTGAGCCTGTTATTGAGTTAGAAGCATGGAGATGCCCAGCGAAAAACGATGATTTCAAAGAACTGAGTCAGGAATTCATCCCTGGTGAAGAAGAAGCTCTGATGGGTAGTTGGGACGAGGTAGAGTTTTGGAGAGAAGCTACTCATTGGGAAGTAGATGATTGGGAAGAGTCGGCGAGAAGAGCTTAAAGATGAAGAGTTAAGAAAAATGATCGATCACAAGAAAAAGGAAGCAAGTGTTGATCGGAGGATTCCGATGGATGATTTGATCCAGTACCTTTCTGGGGTTGAGCCTCGGGAAGATGAGGTGTTCTACTGTCAACCACTTCAAGCTCATAGGGAGAAAGGTGGCCCGTTAAAGTCTAGTATTGAGCAACCACCTACTGATTTAGAGCTTAAACCGCTTCCAAAACACCTTAAGTATATCTTTCTTAAGGATGAAGATAAATTGCCTTTGATCATTTCTTCGAAACTCGACCAAGAGCAAGAAGCACAGCTGATAGAAGTGCTTAAGAAAAACATCCTCGCGTTCGGTTGGCAAGTGGGTGATATCCGAGGAATCAGCCCAGACATATGCATGCATAAAATCCGAACGGAGGAAGGAGCTAAAAAGGTAAGACAACCTCGGCCGAGTTCGAATCCGCATATGCAAGAGGTTGTTAAAAAGGAGGTTATAAAGTGGCTCGACATGGGAATCATCTACGCAATCGCCGATAGCGAGTGGGTCAGCCCTACTCAAGTTGTGCCAAAGAAGGGCGGTATTACGGTTGAAAAGAATGAAAAAGGGGAGGAAGTTGCCCTACGTCTCGTGACTGGCTACAGAGTCTGTATCGACTATCGTAGACTGAATGAAGTCACTGCAAAAGACCACTTTCCCCTACCCTTCATTGACCAGCTTATTGAACGACTGAGTGGTCATAAGTATTATTGTTTCCTTGATGGCTATTCTGGCTACTTCCAGATAGCCATTGATCCTAATGACCAAGAGAAGACAACTTTTACGTGTCCATCTGGTACTTTTGCGTTCCGCAGAATGCCATTCGGCCTATGCAATGCACCCGCGACTTTTCAACGGTGTATGTTGGCCATTTTTGATGGACTTGTTGAGAAATGCATGGAAGTCTTCATGGACGACTTCTCAGTCTACGGCGATAGTTTTGATGAAATCTTAAAGAATCTAGATATGGTACTCCAACGTTGTGTTGAGAAAAATCTGGTGCTTAACTGGGAGAAATGCCATTTTCTAGTAGACGAAGGAATCGTTTTGGGACACAAGGTGTCCAATGCTGGTATTCAAGTTGATAAGGCTAAGGTCGAAGCCATTGAAAGGATGACGTACCCTAAGACAGTGAAAGAGGTACGAGGTTTTCTAGGACACGTTGGCTTCTACCGGCGTTTCATTAGAGACTTTTCTACGATCGCCAAGCCTTTATCAAATCTCTTGAAAGATGATGTTGATTTCTTGTTCGATGCGAAGTGCAAAGAAGCTTTCAATTGTTTGAAAGACAAGCTTATCAGTGCCCCTATTTTAGTTGCACCTGACTGGACCAAGCCTTTCGAGTTGATGTGCGATGCCTCCAATTATGCCGTAGGCGCAGTTTTAGGTCAAAGAGTTGATAAAAGGTTCAGGCCCATCTATTATGCGAGTCGTACCTTGAACCCGGCTCAATGCAATTATACTACGACTGAGAAGGAATTCTTAGCCGTCGTCTTTGCCATTGACAAGTTTAGAAGTTATCTTCTAGGGTCTCAAGTGATTGTATGGACAGATCATGCAGCTTTACGCTACCTTATGGATAAAGCGGATGCAAAACCAAGGTTACTTAGATGGATTTTAATTCTACAAGAGTTTGACCTTGTGATTAAAGATAAGAAAGGTAGTGAGAATATTGTGGCCGATCATTTATCTCGCTTAGTAAATGAGGGTGCAGAAAATCACAATGATATAGGCATTGATTTTCCGACTGAGCAATTGATGAAGCTTGAAACAGTTAGGCCGTGGTATGCTGACTACGTCAATTATTTGGCAAGTGGTCATTTAGAGGACATGACGTATCAGGAGAAGAAAAAGTTCTTTTCTGATCTTAAATATCTCGTATGTAGGGAAGATCCTTATTTGTTCGAGTCCGTAAAGACGGGTTGCTTCGAAGGTGTGTTCCCGAGCATGATCGGTGGGATATTCTCGGAACAATGCCATAGCGGTCCTACCGGAGGTCACTATGGAACACCGAAGACGGTTGCAAAGATCCTTCAAGCCGGATTCTACCGGCCGACTCGTTTAAGGATGCGAAGCCTTTTGTAAAGGTTGTGATAGGTGCCGTAGAACAGAAGGCGAGTAGTAGTCGGATGGAAATGCCACTTAAGCCCATTCTTGAATGCGAAGTTTTCGATGTATGGGGCATAGATTTTATGGGACCCTTTCCATCCTCATGTGGTAATAAGTATATCCTCGTCTGTGTGGATTATGTTTCAAAGTGGGTCGAGGCCATAGCTACTCAAACTAATGATCACAAGGTTGTGAAGAAATTCTTGCAAAAGAATATCTTTACTAGATTCGGCTGTCCGAGAGCACTCATTAGTGACGAAGGTACTCATTTTTGCAATGCGCCGCTTGACAAGATCCTTGAGAAGTATGGTGTCAAACATAAGATTGGTACACCATATCATCCTCAAACTAGTGGCCAAGTCGAGGTAAGCAACCGGAGCTTGAAAAGAATTTTGGAGAAGACCGTGAACAATAATCGATCTAATTGGAGTCTTAAGTTGGATGACGCATTGTGGGCCTATCGTACTGCATTTAAAACCCCGATGGGCACGTCACCCTTCCAAATGGTCTATGGCAAAGCTTGTCATTTACCTGTCGAACTTGAACACAGAGCTTTCTGGGCAATTAAATTCTTAAATTTTGATAGCCAACTCTGTGGGGAGAAAAGATTGTTACAATTGAACGAGCTCGACGAATTCAGACTCCGTGCATACGAGAATGCTAAGCTTAGCAAGGAAAGAACGAAGATGCTCCATGACGCTAAGATCAAGGACCGAGAATTCAAAGTTGGTGAAATGGCTTTACTCTATAATACTAGACTTCACCTGTTTCCGGGTAAACTCAAGTCTAGGTGGTCTGGTCCCTTTGAGATTCTCGAGGTTAATCCAAGTGGAGTAATTACTTTGAACGGGTATGGTAATCAAGCTTTTAAAGTGAATGGCCATCGACTTAAGAAATATTTTGGGCAACCGAAGGAAAAGCCTGAGGTTCTTTATTTCCAAAGAAGAGATGAGAGTACAGATGTCCTGATTTGTGAAGAGATTCCATCTTATTTCTTTGAGTCAGATGATGATGACGTCCCTATATCCACCCGTGAGGTACCTTCTGTTGAGACTTCTGATCATACCACTATGTCTATGCCTATCGTGCGCAAGAACAAGAAGAAGAGAGTCAGTGTAGTTTGGAGAGAAAAGTTTAATGATCTTATAGCACACTTGACTTGTTGTTGTGGTGAAAATCATTTCCGCCCCAGTGTTCCTGATTCTGATACTGAGGTGGCGGTAGTCAAACCAAAGTGGCCCGATCCGGGTTGATCTTTTGGACTTTGTGCAAGCTATTGACATTAAAAGAGCGCTCCTAGGAGGCAGCCTAGTTTTCTTTGTTCGTTTCCTTTTCTTAGGTTGTTTTGTTTTATTGTTTTAGAAATAATACTTTAGTTGATTTTGTGTTGATGGTTATTCCTCTTACGTTTATTGTAAGTGTTTTGTGTTATGTGTTGCTCATATACCCCGTGTACCCCGAGATTATATGGTATGTCGAGTGTTGCAGATACTTTTGAGCAGGTTCACCAGCTTTTATGTCCAGTGTTGTCTATTCGAGTTGTTGCGGTATATTCATGCTCCGGCCTGAGCTCTGCCAACTTTCATCCGACAACCACCGTTGAAACCAGCTAAGTATTCTTTTCTTTTATTTGCACATTCTGAGGACATAATGTGATTTAAGTGTGGGGGGGTGTTTGGGTATGTTTTTATGCTATATCCTTTGAAATATGAGTGAATGTTAAATTTTTGCGGAATTTAAAATTTTTTGTGAGTCTCGAGCATATAATTGGAACTAGATGCTTGCTAGTTGTAGTTTTCTAACGATGATAGTATGTGACTTAGTGAGATAATTATAGCATGTTTTACTTTTATGGAGATAGTTTCGTTTTTCACTCACGAAAGCCTTTGATTTTGAAGCATGACTTTTGAATTATATCCTTTCATTATTTTTGATGATTTATCTTAGGAAGGTCAGTATAGTTACACCTAAGTTAGACCGTGGGCTGTGAATATCATAAAGTTTGAATGTGATAGGTGAGATGTAACTTATGACTTTGAAAAGTGAATGAATAAAGTGAGTGAGCAATTATTAATAAATACGTTTGTCGGAAGCTGGTTTATGATTTGAGTGCGGTAGGGTATACCTCGTATGTCCTATTCCACTATGATGACCAATAGCTCACGACAGTCAGGAGAAGCTACCTTATGATTTGAGTAGGTAGGGGATTATCTCGAAATGTCCTATTCTACTATGACGGGTAAGAGCTTGTTCTGATATGCGTCAAATTTGAAAATTTTGAAAAATGATGAGTAAAGATAAAAGTTAAGTCTTTGTTATCATGGATCTTATACCCAGTAGAACCGCATGATATGCCGTAGGGATTATCCTACCGAGTGCGTGGGAAGGCTTTGAGTGGAGTCTATTATCGTCTGTACCTAGGATAGTCATTGGAATTTCGAGAGGATATTTCTTTGAAAGGCTTGTTAAGATTGAGAATGGCTTGTCACACTTACACCGAATCTATCTCTGTGTTGGTATCATTTGCTATAGTTGTTGTATCTTTCGTTACGTGAGTTAGAGATCTATGTGGATTATTTTTAAAGTTGAGCTATAGTTTTGATTGTTTTGTCCGAGGACGTACAAAAAGTTAAGTGTGGGGGTGTTGTTAAGGCCATATTTATATGATTATTAAGGGTTTATTTCATTATTATTTTCCCCACATTTGCGTAATTTACATGAGAATTAAGGGTTTAAGTGTAATTATTTAATAAAGATGATTTTAAGAGGGTTGTATGCAAAATTGATGATTTTAAGTGTTGATTTAATGGAATTATTATTATTTGGATTTTATTACATTTTTGCATTGTTTATTTATCCTGTAGGTGTTGATTTTCGAATGCTATAAGTGGATAAATGAAGCTCAAGTCGAATTATTCAAGATAGAGTTGGAATTGGCTCAAAGAAATTGGATAAAGATGAAGAAATCCGACCCTCAGCACCTTGGACGAGCGTCCGAATCCCGTCCATTCTAGACGGGCGTTTGATAAAGCAGACGGGCGTCCAGCATCGTATTTTACATTCAGAGAGTTCGGACGGAGGATGAACGAGCGGTTACTCAGCATCCAGGCATTCTGGACGGGCGTCCGGATTTTCAGACGGGCGTCCATAGCCGACTTACTTCCAGCCGACTTAAAACTCTATAAAAGCACCGCATTATGAAGCCTAAAACCCTAATCTTTTACACACTATTTACTCATATACACATAGCTGCGCCCTAGAACCCTAAGGAGCCGTTTTTACACAGAGATGCAAATCTCCCCTTCAACAATCGTGTTCATCATGATTGTTGGCTAAACATCCTGCAGTGAGTCGACAGAGGAAGCCTATCAACAACACAAACCAACTAGAGGAGTTCGATGCTTAAGTTTAGTGAGTTTATTTCATAGTTTTTCATTACTTTGGATCTGTTTTGTATTGCTTAAGTTTTATTGAATTAAGATTTGATGAAACGATTTATGTTTAATTTATGCTTGAATAAATTTATGAAAGTATGTTTATTTAAGTTCTCGTTTATTCAAAGTAATGCATCTAATTGTGTTTTAAGAGATTATGCATGATTAGTTGAGTAAGAGTTTGGAAACAATCTCGTGATTTCGTGTTGATTGCATGTTTAGTTTACTTGAAAAAGATAAACGAAACCCTAGAATTTGATTGAAGATATTTAATTGAATTCGTGAATAAATCACTACTAAAAACTATGTCTTTTTAATCACCATCTAGTTGGATTGTTGGTTGATAGGTGGAATCTAGTCGCCTTGCTGTGTTTTCCCTCAATTGTTTGAATTAAATCGTTTAGATTAAGTTTAGTTTAAGTTTTAGTTTTATAAACCCTAGTTTCTTGCTTTGTTTTTCCGCAATTTTCTCGCTTCGAGTTCATAATCGTACGCTCGTCCGCAATAGCGACGCCCGTCCATTAGGTTTAGTTTTCGTACGCTCGTTCACTTTAGTGAACGCTCGTCCGTCTTTTTGTTTTCTTATTTTCTCGCTCGTTTTTATTCCTATTTTAGTTTTAATTCTTAGGTTTAGGTTTTAGTTAGTTTCACCTTAGTTTAGTAGTTTAGATAGATAATTGTGACATAATCGTTAGAATAATTGTTCCTTGATCCGATAAACATTCCACTCCCTTAGGACGACCCGTAAACACCCTATACTACGATCCTTATACTTGGGGTGTTTCGGTTTATAAATTTAAAACTAGTTTTTACCGAACAGTAATAAATGATATACGATTACAGGAAATCAGAGCCGATTCACCTTGAATGCAATCACGTTCAAAATCAGAGCTTTAAAGCTCGCATCAGCAGAAAATCGAATGAAAGATCGAATCTTTAACTGTCAACACTTTAATGAGAATCCTTCAAAATCAGATGTTTAATGCTCAAATCAACCTTCATGTGTGAAAACATGTTACCAAACAGAGTCGGCATCAAATTCGAATTAAAGGTTCCAGCATTAAACATCGAACTTTCCATATGTGATTTTAATCACATGGTAGCTCGAAATCGTATCAAGGGCATCACCTGATTATTTACCAAACGAGGATTCAACACGAGGTTAGATGAAAGAGAGAGAAGAGGAGATACGGAGAGGCAAGAAATCGGGAAAATGATTTTGCAGTTAAGAGAAAATTTCGAAAGAGCAGTTTCATCTTGCAGACACTTTCTAGAGGAGTGGTAGCCGAATTCTGATAAAGATAAATAGTGTTGGAAATAAAATTTATGTTTTGATGATGATTCATCACTTATTCAGTCATTGTTCTAGACCTCATTGATGAAGTGTCATAACTAGCTGTTATAGTGCAAAGAAAAAAGATGTCTAGATATCAATGTATAGGATTTAATAGAGTCTGATATTTTTATAAGTTAAATCAGACAAGCACTGTAATATTTTTAGGTTGTGAACTGAGATAACAAGAAACTGAGATAACGGGAAACTGGAAATTAGTTAAAATGGAAAACAGAGCACACCAATTTGAAACTGAAGAATATAAGTTCGCTGAGGGACACAAAATCGGTTGGCTTATCTGGAAGATAGAAGAACTGAGGGTCACAGACTCAGTTATAGAATATTGAAAACTGAGGGTTCAAACTCAGTTATGAAGACTACGTCGAGACTGTAAAGCTAGACTTCAGGCAAGATTGTGATGACCGGAACTGACTTTATGGATCTGGTATATGGATCTAAGACACATAAGGACAATGATGTCTTTGCTAATTAATTCCTTGGTGTACTCTAATTAAGTCAATTATAATCAGATGAAAAACCGGAGTACTGAGATTTTTGAAGAAGAGTAAAAACTCAGTTAATGCTCTTAAAAACTGAGAACTGATAAATTTCTCAGTAAATCAGTTTCAGAACTAAGGTTTAACTAAACTGAAGAAGAATACAACCATTGCAATTCAAGAATTATGATTGGAGGATAATCTATCCATTCTGACATAAACGTACAAGCAAGGGAGCAGGACCACTAACGGCTACAAGGATTTGAACTCAAAGAAATTTGACCGTTGGATGAACCCCTATAAGTAGACCACTTCTATCGGAAAGAAAAAAAGGGGAGAGGAGGAGGAATTCTAAGAATTAATCTAGTCAAGAAAGATCAAATTAAGGGGGAAAAGCCAATTTAAAAGAATTCCTGCTAAATACTTAATTGCAAGATCAAAAAAATTTCTTCAAGTGTTCATTAGCATTCAAGAAAGATCCAGATCATTCATTTGAAGAAATACAGAGTTGTGCATAACTTATTTATCTAGAATAAAAGCTCAAATCACAATTGAATCATAGTTATTGATTCAAGTCTCAACTTTGATTCAATCAATGGTTTAGACTGTGAAACACTAAGAATATGTGAAGGACAGTTGAGTGCAGTCAGGAAGACTTTCGTTGTGATGAGCTGGTGAAGAGGCAATTCAACCCTCCAAGGACCAGTGTTTCAAATAAATGAAGAGCAGCAATTCTACCTGTTCTACACGTGTTTAGATAGTGATGCTAGGGATTAGTCAAGGACTATCAGTATAGAACTTTTAGTAACCGGGCCATCTCAAAGAAGTTCTAGTGGAATTTTCCTCCGCATCATAGGGGAAGAGAGGACTTACAGGATTCCACCACCTGGAACCTCTATAATTCTTGTTTATTTACTTTACGCATTTACTTACTTCATTACAGTCATAATTATCTAGCTCTTATATACAACAATTTTAAGAAACAGACTCAAAAAATTAACTGATAATTTATATAGGCTAAATCAATCCGCTGCCAGTTAACTAGACTAAGAATAAGTCAGTATTGACTTATACCCAGTTGAGTTAGCTTAACTCCACACAAGTTTTAACTGAACCTTAATTTATTTTAAATCCAGTTTTAGGGACAACTTTATTCACCCCCCCTAAACTTGTGTTAGCCTTTTCAAGGGACCAACAATTGGTATCGGAGAAGTTCTTCCGTGTGGAAGTTATCCAAAGATATCTTACAAACCAGTTGTTGAAAACCCATTCTGTATCATTTATAAAAGCATTTTATTGAAATTTAATGGATACATCTAGAATTAGAAGTTGGCTAAATAACCCCCTGACTGACTATTTGCAGAATGCTGTTTCTGAATATCAAGATCAAGTATTTAAAAGATTCAGTACTACGAGTTTACATACAAATCCAGAACCTCGTTTTAGTAATGATGTGGATATTGACTTTGACGCGTATGATGATGAATCCAAAGGATTTCCATCCCTAAGTGATCTCTCAGAAGAAGCAGAAAAGGAATTGCTACGAGTAGCTGATTACATAGAAGGAAAACTGACTGAAACTCATTGAAGATCCTTCCATCGCAAAAGCCAAAGATATTGTTGAGATTCTACCCATGAGCTATGGAGGTGAAAGTGATGTGGAAATCATACTGCAAGGAGCAGCACATGAAAGTATCAATAATAAAGGGAAACAAGTTTTAAATGATGATGATTCCTCAACAGAAAATATACCTATCAAACACCAAGAGGTAATTGCATTCACATCCAGCACTCACACTTCCATGAACCATCATAGAAATGAAGACTTCAATAAAACCTTGGACATACTCATAAAGGAATTAGAAGTAATTCAAAAGAATTATGAGAATGTCAAAAAGAAGACAAAGTTATTGAAAGCTGAGATCAATTTAATCAAAGTTAATAATGGAATCAAGGTAATTCGACCAACTGTTGAACTGAAAGAAGTAATAAACATCACAGAATTATCAGTTGATCCAATCCCCGGTGTTCAGTTCAAACCTGGAAAACCATTTAGAGACAGATCTGGTTTAGGGTTTGTTAATCAGTATAATTCTAAGTTCAGACCAAGTTTATTTGCAATGAAATTTGTGACTACACAACAGTGAGGAACTCAGAAAACTGATAAAATTATTAGAACTTACAAAAACTCAGCATATCCAAATGCACAAACTGACAGAACTGAAAAATCAGTTCGTAAAAAGCACCAAACCAACAGATTTTACAGGAAGACTCAGAAGGCTGAAAAAGGTAAAACTGATCAGAGATCAGTAAGAAAAATGTTCAAATCTCATCCATCTAAGAATGAAGATCATTCATGGAATAATAAACTTAGAAGGAAATGGAGACTGTTTCCCACTGATGAAGATATGAGTGAACCATCACATGAGTTCCACAAACTGAACAAACAAAAAACCATTAGGACAAAATAGCAAGAATTTGTGAAAACTGACTTTACTCAGTCAAAATATCAAGAGAGGTATAAAGTCAAAAATAAAATTATATCATCTAAAACTAATCACTTAGGACCCAAACAGATATAGGTACCGAAAATCTCTCATTCTGTTTTGCAGGAGAATATCGCTAACTGAGAACTGAAGAGGTGTGATTCACAAAACTGAGTTGCATTCACAACTGAGTATTTGAATTCAGTATATGTACAAGACTGAACGTGTACAGCTGGAAGATACACCGCATCTATCCTACTTACTACTGTCTAGCTACGGAGGTCAAGAAAAGACGTGATCTTTTTCAATCTCAACCGTCCATCCTTTTTCACTCAACTCATTTTCGCAATCTCAAAACATTTATGACAAGACGTTTTGAGTCCCACTCAATTCTTAACTACCTTTGCTACAAATTATAAATAACCCAGAATTTTCTTTTATAATTCTTCTCACTCGAATTTTGAATCTATTCTCTATTTCTCTGAGTTTTCAAATTCTCAATCGAATCCAGAAAACAATGACTTCTACTCATATTGAACCTGGAATGATCATTTCTCTTGATCAGTTTATTGCAAAATATACTGATCGAACTCTAGCCAAAGTTATTGCAACAAAAATACAGCAAATCAATGGATTGAATGATGTATTCAACATCAATATGAAGAGTGTATGTCTGGAAAGAATTGGAGACTTCTATGAATTTGTAAGTACAACTCTAGAAGGAGAGAGCACACACACTTTTACCACAACTGTCTGGTAAGCAGATCAAAGTTACTGAAGACCTAATTACAGAGATTTTTGGGTTTGACAAATCTGGAGGAGTGGCAGCCATCAAACTGACTAAAGAACAGAAGGAAAAGTTATGGAAAGTTATATCAATTGATGCAGACTCCACAGTTTCACAGACCGGGAGCACAAGTTTACTCAAACCGGTATTCAATTTTCTCACCAAGATGTTAGCAAATTGCATAATTGGAGATGCAGGAAACTTTAGCAATCTCTTTGGAGCAAAACTGGATTTACTATATGTGATTTGGTTTGGTGAAAATTTCAATTGGCAAAGATATATGTTTGATCAATTAGTGGCACAAACCATTGACACACCCAAAAAGAAGACCGATGTCAAGAAAGGTCGATTCTATCACAAGAAGACTCTTGCAATGGTGGTCCAAAGAATACTCGATCATTTTGGAATCGGAAAGAGGAAAGAAACATCGATTGCCGATGGGAAGATTGTTATTAAAGAAGAAAAGTCGGGAAAAAGGAAAGCTGAAGGTTATGTGAGTGAACCTAAAAAGAAGAAAAGCAGAAAGTTGAAGAAAGTTGTAACCGGAGATGAAGCCTTGGGACGGGTTGAAGAATTAAAGAAAAGAAGGAAAAAGTTAGAAGATTCAGTAAAAGACAAATCTGATCTTGTTTCACCAACACAAGTCACTACTTCAGTTGCTGAAGGATCAGCCCAAATAGTGATAACTGAAGTTACTCTTACCGAATCTGTTCCAATGCCTGTAACTGAAGCTTTACCAATTCAAGAGCTAGTTACACACTCTCAAGAAATCGAAATGATAAGGAAACTAAAGTTGTCAACAAAGGACAAAATGTTGAAGCTGACTTACAGAAAGCAGCTGACACTCAGGGGGAACAGACCCTTAGAGTTGAGCATGACGATGAAGGATCTGATAGTGAAGAAAGGTTAATTGAAAAAGTAATGATGGACATGCTTTTGTTACTTTCAAAATCTAGATCGACTAGAGTCATTCACCTGGATGAGCGGGTCCATGAAGAAGAACTCACTGAATCCATAATGAAAGATGTTCCAGTTCCTGAATTGGAACTTGAGCCTGTTCGAGAACAAGTTGCTGAAGAACTTGTTAGTGACAAAAATTTGGAAACTGAGCCGATAATCTCAGTTTCACCCATTGAAAAAGGTACATCAGTCATCCCAGTCACTGCTGAGGGAGGAACCAGCAAAACTAACCCAATGCAAACTAAAGATATTGTGAGAACTAGAGATATTCTGGATGTTGACTAGGAGATCTCAAGAGGATCTGAAGAGATTGTTACTCAATCTAAGTTCTCAATTGATCATGGAGAACTGATGTCAGTTGATTATAAGCGATTACGCAATTATCAAATCTGGAAATTCGATTCTATCGCCAATCAAAGGAGTCAGCTACCTGAAATGGAAGCTACTGAAAAATGGGTATTTGATCTCTACAACATTACCAATCTATCAGAAATGATCAATACCGATGATTTCTTGAATCAAGGATATGCGCTGATCAGAAAAAGTTATTGGAAGGAATCCACAGCTGGTGGAAGTTCCAAAAAGGGTGATGATTTTAATGATTCTCAGGAAGATCCCAATTTGTAGAAAGGGATTCTTGCCTCTTTACAAGAAAAGAAGATTGAAACTAATCAGAATACTGATGATGATTCCAGTAATTTTGAAGAAAGTAGTGAAAGTTCATCTTCTAGAACTGTATCTGCTGAACAAGAAAAAGATGAAGGAGGTTATCAATCTCCTACTGATAAATCTATGTTAGAAATAGCAAGAACTGTGGCAAACATGGCTGAAGAAGAATCTAATGAAGAATTTAACTTACATATATCTCCTGCAAGAAATGTTGATCAATCAAGCCTAGAAGAAATTAGAAAACAATCTGAAAAAATGAGAAGATCAGCAGAATACAAAGAAAAACTGAAGCAAGTTGTTCTCTCACCGCTGAAGCAAGCTAAATCAACTGAGGCTGAGACAAGCAAACTCAGGTTGATCTCATTAAATTTTATCATAATGAGATAATCCGAATTCAGAAGGACGATTATTTGGAAAGTTCTAAAGTCCTTTGAGGCTAGCAAAAATGAAAGAAGCGAACTTGAAAAGAATATGGATATCGTCACTAGTAACTGTCAAAACACTCTGATTGAGCTTCAAAAGACAACCATTGAAAACAATGCAAGAAGACATGAAACCCAAGATAGATGGGAATGTATTCTCAATAATATGGTTGACAGAATGACTCTAATGGAAAATGGCATGAAGGACTCAGTTGTAGCTCAAACCATTTTGGCATCAACTCAGCAGAATCTGAACAATTACATCAACAGCTTGATTAATAAAGATGATGTCAATAAAGGGGGAAAGTTTGGACATCTTAAAAGTCCATGCAACTAAGATGCCACAAGTGCTTGCAAATATTGATAATAAACTGACTGAACTGAAGAAAGATAGAGGAGAATTCACTGATGAGGAAATGGAGCTGATAGCTAAATACTCATAGCCAACTGATAATAGAATTGGCTTAGATTCTCGTCTCTATAGTTTATTCAAAAATTTACCAGTCAGAGAAAGAGAATCAAGACAAGAATCTCTAGAAATATTTCTACATATGCAGAAAATTCTCATGCATTATTGGAACAAACTTAAGAAATGGGAAAATAATGGTACTTTAGATAAAGAATCAGATAAGACTGAAAAGGCTGAAACTGAATTTGTTCAGAGTCTAATGAAAACAGCCACCACTGAAAGGCTAAGGACATCTGTCTTTACTTTTGCTATTATTTTCAAAAGCAAGCTCTTCGGCAAGCATAGCCTATCTGAATCATGGAACATATGGGCAAGCATCCATGGAATCGAAATAACATCAACAAATGATGCTATGAGGAATGTTGCTGAAGCTTATGACAATCAATTGAGTTTAACTATTAAGTAAATATAAGCTGTTTTTTTTATGTATTCTATTACCCAGCTCTGTAACTCAGATTGCAATAAATTCTCAGTTTCTCAGTTCATTGTGTTAATCACTGTATCTTGTTTTATCTTTTTTTTTGCATTTCTTTTAAGGAAGGTATTGTCATCATCAAAAAGGGGGAAATTGTTAGAAATAAAATTTATGTTTTGATGATGATTCATCACTTATTCAGTCGTTGTTCTAGACCCCATTGATGAAGTGTCATTACTAGCTGTTATAGTGCAAAGCAAAAAGATGTCTAGATAGCAATGTATAGGATTTAATAGAGTCTGATATTTGTATAAGTTAAATCAGACAAGCACTGTAATATTTTTAGGTTGTGAACTGAGATAACAAGAAACTGAGATAACGGGAAACTGGAAATTAGTTAAAATTGAAAACATAGCACACCAATTTGAAACTAAAGAAGATAATTTCGCTGAGGGACACAAACTCGGTTGGCTTATTTGGAAGATACAAGAACTGGGGGTCACAGACTCAGTTATAGAAGATTGAAGAACTGAGGGTTCAAACTCAGTTATGCAGACTACGTCGAGACTGTAAAGCTAGACTTCAGGCAAGATTATGATGACCTGAACTGACTTTATGGATCTTGTATAGGGAGCTAAGACCTATAAGAACAGTGATGTCTTTGCTGATTAATTCCTTGGTGTACTCAGATTAAGTCAATTATAATCAGATGAAAAATTGGAGTACTGAGATTTTTTAAGAAGAGTAAAAACACAGTTAATGCTCTTAAGAACTGAGAACTGATAAAGTTCTCAGTAAATCAGTTTCAGAACTAAGGTTTAACTAAACTGAATAAAAATACAACTGTTGCAATTCAAGGATTATGATTGGAGGATAATCTATCCGTTCTGAGATAAACGTACAACCAATAGAGCAGGACCACTAACGGCTACAAGGATTTGAACTCAAAGAAATTTGACCGTTGGATGAACCCCTATAAGTAGACCACTTCTATCAGAAAGAAAAAAGGGGGAGAGGAGGTGGAATTCTAAGAATTAATCTAGTCAAGAAAGATCAAATTAAGGGGGGTAAAGCCAATTTAAAAGAATTCCAGCTAAATACTTAATTGCAAGATCAAGAAATTTCTTCAAGTGTTCTATAGCATTCAAGAAAGATCCAGATCATTCATTTGAAAAAATACAAAGCTGTGCATAGCTTATTTATCTAGAAGAAAAGCTCAAATCACAATTGAATCATGGTTATTGATTCAAGTCTCAACTTTGATTCTATCAAAGGTTTAGACTATGAAACACCAAGAAGGTAAGAAGGACAGTTGAGTGCTGTCAGGAAGACTGTGGTTGTGATGAGGTGGTGAAGAGGCAATTCAACCCTCCAAGGACCAGTGTTTCAAACAATTGAAGAGCAGCAATTCTACCTGTTCTACAAGTGTTTAGATAGTGAAGCTAGGGATTAGTCAAGGACTATCAGTTTAGAACTTTTTGTAACCGGACCATCTGAAAGAAGTTCTAGTGGAATTTTCCTCCGCATCATAGGGGAGGAGAGGACTGATAGGATTACACCACCTGGAACCTCTATAATTCTTGTTTATTTACTTTACGCATTTACTTACTTCATTACAGTCACAATTATCTAGCTCTTATATACAACAATTTTAAGAAACTGACTCAAGAAATTAACTGATAATTTATATAGGCTAAATCAATCCGCTGCCAGTTAACTAGACTAAGAATAAGTTAGTATTGACTTATACTCAGTTAAGTTAGTTTAACTCCACACAAGTTTTAACGGAACCTTAATTTGTTTTAATTCCAGTTTTAGGGACAAGTTTATTCACCCCCCCCCCCCCTCTAAACTTGTGTTAGCCTTTCCAAGGGACCCACAATTAGGTTTTTGGTAAAGGAGTTGATGGGTATTATTTTTTTGGGGAGGGCCGAATTTATTAAATAAAAGGAGGGCTGGACTATGGCTTTTAATAAAAAGTGGTCCAGCTGAAATTATAGTAATTAAATAATTTAAATAATTAATAAATCATATTAATTTAATTAATCCTGCAACATAAAAACTAATTGCCATATAATGTAATTCTAAGACTTCATGGCCATTAGTGTGACATGTAATAATTAAATTAATATAAACAAAGATAATCTGCTATATCATATAATAAAAACTTTAAATAAGCTATTGTATAAATCACATATGATATAGAGTACTTATAAAAACGTTAACAAAGGAGATGTTACTTTTAAAAATTAATCAACTCTAAGCAAGTGTACCACAAAATACTCAACATTCTCCCCCTTTGATTTATTTTCAAAATAACACTTTTAAAGATTTTAAGGGATAGTTTAAAAGCCATGAAGAGTGTAACTCCCACTAAAAACATTCAGACTTTAATACGAAAAAAAAAGATTTAACTTTTAGAAGCTTTATAACACTACTTTCTCCCTCATAGTTTGAAAATTAATCAAATAAGGTTTTAAAAATGGGGTTGAAAGTTTTGAACCACAAAATACTATGATTGTAAAAGTGTGTAAGATACATCCCTTTTTGGTATCAAGGTGTATGATACCAAATGCTTTTCAAACATTTATTTAAGGCACTATCATGCCATATATGTCATTTTAGCACATAAATTTAGAAACCTGCAAAACAGATTATATAACGATACCCTTTATACTTTATGTCCTTCAAGGTTAGAATTTGACTTCAAAGAATCTTTCTGAACCCATACATTTTGACCCTTGGTTTATAACCAGTCTTCTTTGTCCAAGTGGACTGAGTTGACTAATCACAGTGACGTGGGATTGGATAGTATGTGTTCTGATGCATTCTCAGAAGTTGATCTTGCCAAAACAGCAAATTGACTAAGTATGAATCAACTTGGGGTTGTCTAAACGTATAGTCCGGTACTTGGTGTATGCGGGGGTCATGAAATGCAGGTGTGTACAAACTAGGTGTAGCATAGTTAGTATAATAATGTTGGTTCTGTTGAGTGGGGCTCCGTGAACCTCTACGATCATACATATATGCATGGTTTCGTGAAGAAGAACGCTGTGAAGTGTGTGAACGTGTTGATGATGCATTCTTTGGTGGTGTGTGTGCTTTAGGTGGTGGAGATGCGGCATGCTCCAAGGCAATTGACCTACGGATCAAGTTTTCCGGAGTTGAGACAGGAGGAATTAGTTTGGGTTGGTTCCCCGAACCACTTACTTCCTTCCCTTTTCCTTTTAGTGTTGTGAGTTGTCCTTGGAGTAGAGAGTTCACATCCTATAGTCCCGAAACTACTTGTTAAAGTTTGGCGACCTCTTGCTTCAAGGAATTAATCTCAATTTCGGTGTCTTGATGCTTAAGCTTTAAGTGACTTAGAGTGTTGATTAGTGATACGGTTTCATCGTTATGCTGTTTCTTAAGCTCACTAATCGTTTCATTTTTATGTTTTAGAGTTGTCCTAAGTTGTTCTATTTGATCATGCAACTCTTCTACTGAAGATAAAGATACCTCACTCTCATTATCGAATGTGGGTTGAGAGCGACCCATAAGGCAGAAAGTAGCTCGCTCGGAAGCAACGAATTCGCTATCATTGTCCGACTCGGAACTGTCAGACCACGTAGCCACCATAGCTTTCTTCTTTTTAGATTTTTCTTCAGTCTCATTCTTGGATTGATGATGCGATTTTGACTTGTGATGAGACTTGGATTTTGAGCTCGAGCTATGCTTTGACTTATTCTTTTAGGCGTTGGGACAAGCATTTGAGATGTGTTTGTATCCCTTGCACTCATAGCACTGTGCCGTTGTAGTCCAATCATTTTCCTTCTTGCCACGGTGCTTTCCACTATGCTTTTTAGAGCCCATAGAATTTTGCTTTTGAAAAATTTGTAAAATTTATTGAAGTTTCGGGCCGCCATAGCAACTTCTTCGTCGCTTTCACTCTCAGATGACTCAGATTTGGATTCAGATTCAGATTGGTGAGCTCTAAGAGCGATGCTATAGTGAGGGTTTCTATCCCGCTTACTAGCTTCAAGGTGCATCTCATGAGCGATCAAGATTCCGATAAATTCGTCTTTCGTGAGAACGTCGGCATCCTTACCCTCCTCAATGGCATACTCTTTGGGGTCCCATTCAGGAGGAAGACTCTTAAGAATCTTGAGGATTTGGTCCTCATTCGAGACTGGCTCACCGTACGACTCTAGTGCATTAACTATGTCGTTAAACCTAGTGTCCATTTGGTTAACGGTTTCGTTTGATTCCATTTTAAACATTTCAAAAGTCTTAGATGACCGTTAATTTTGGTACACTTACATGAGTTAACCGCACGAGCCTCTCCGGGACTAAGGGAGTTGACAAGGATGGCCATGGCCTTCGAATTTAATGACAACTTTTTAAAGTCATCATCAACGAGTTCATGGTCAAGCTTGGCAACTTGGATGGTAGTCCCACCCTCAATGACGGACTTCATAGGAATCAATGGACCATTTTTAAAGATTCTCCACAACTGATAGTCCATTGACTCAATTTGAAGCCGCATTGAGTTCTTCCATTCCATATACCCCGACCCATCAAAGTATAGGGGCCTTGCCAAAGACAAGCCCTCCCGAGGAGTCACGGTATATGCCATGGAAGTAATGAAAGTAAAAACTTTTTTTTTAAATATGAGCTAAGGCTAAATGAATGCAATTACAATGCAATTTTATGTTCAAAATATAAAAAGTAGTGATACAATGCAAAGTGTATGATATGTATGTTTTTTTATGGAATCTTAAGAAACAATTTTTAAAGGACAGAAATTGAACGATGTGGTGTGTGAGATTTCCTAAATCAATTTATTTAAATTACAGTCTCAATTAATGTTATAATGCAAAGGGGGTAACAAAAGAATCTGAATTTGAAATACCGAACCCTTGAGTGTGAAGATGATGGCTGATGATGATGTAAATTGATCAAAAACTTATTCTGCAAAACAACTTAAGGTCAAGTGTAAATCAAGGAAATAAAAAAATATAATCAATCAAACGAAGTGATATCAAGAACTTGATCACAAGGTGACCTTGCTCTGATACCAATTGTTGGATCGATAATGGCGCAAATAAACACTCTAGAGGGGGGGGGGGTGTGAATAGAGTGGTAACCAATTTATGAACTCTTTTTCGATAAATCAACACAAGTACTAAACAACTAAGGCGGAAGCTAACTTAGTCAGTTATTCGCTTGTGTTATAAAACCTTAGTGATCAAAAGATAATTAATGTGTGATTAATATAGCACGATATAGTTCTAATTAATAGAACAAACCAAGAAGTATAAACTAATTAATATTATTTGATATAAAAAGATTGCAGACAAATCAATAAAAATTCAAGTAGACAACCTGTAGGGCAATTCAATAAAGAAATATGATTTATATGATTAGTTTGAACAAACAAAAAATTTGCAGGCTGTATTGTATTTAACTAAGATTTATAGTGACATTGGAAGGGTGTTACTAATAGCTGACTTCAATAGATTGATATGGAATCAACAGATCATTTTTCAGATTGTAAGCAAATATGCAAAACAATGATACTATACTTTTAAAAGAATTTGATCACAAATATGCAGGTAGTAAAAAAATAAATCAAATCAAATTCAGCGAAAGGGTGCTATTACAAAACTTTCCCACTGAACGTTGCAACAAATTCTAAGCTATTACAGGTTTAGCACAAATCTGACAAACTAAAGGACTGAAAACTCCGCTAACAACAGAAGTGATAATCTTGATCAATGAACTTGATTATCAAGACTGATGTCACAGATGCTGAATTACAGGTTCAGCCAACTTAAGCAGTCTAGGACCTATGCTATTACAAGTTGATCAATGATACAGGTTCGGGTTCAGGTTCAGCAAAGCAATGCAACAATAAGGGATCAAGATTTCAAGCAAGTTCGATTCAAAATATGAAAAACAGACTTCCAGACACAAAAAGAGTTAGCATACAAGGGGTGTTCCAATGTTGATTAACGAAGAACTCCAAAAAGTATGCTGATGATCAATCAAGGAAACAACAGTTTAATGGGAAGACAAACAAGACACTCAGACCAGAATCAAGCATAGACTTCTGTCGGATGCAAGAACAGAGACTTAAGGTATTGGTTCAAATCAGACTCACAGAAATGACAATAGAACCCACTCGGTCGAGTCCCCGATTTGGTACTTGCGACCAATCGACCGTTGTCAAGGCATGTGATCAACTTAGAGCCAATAACAAAAATCAGAGTTCCAACTCTATGAACAGACTCGTAAAAGCAAGCAAGAGTGGTATCAACAAAAGACTACTATCAAGCACAACTTAGGCAATCAACAAACCAATACACAGAAAATGTAGACAAGATTAAGTCAATTGAGTTACCTCAATCAGAAGAACACCAAAGACCTCCATCCAGTGATTCAGTGCAAGCTATTGATCAGAAACCACACTTCTCAATAGCTATTTCAAGAATCACAACTTGGCCAATGCAACTAATTACCAAGACACAACTTCTGTGCTTATGAAACAAGAACCCGAAAATAGAAAACTTTGTGTATAAAGGAATGTGGGAATGCTCAAGAAAATGTTTTCTGAGTTATTGCAATCCTAGTTAATGTGACTGGCTATTTATAGCCATGAGGTATAACTTGAACCTCAAAGGTTTGTGTGAACACAATCAAAAAGAATTCTTCAAAATCCGAGGCAATTTAATACAGTGATTTTCCAGTCATGGTTAACTGAGTCCCAGCTTGGTTCAAAGATTTAAACACACGCTCTAAGGAAAGGGCCTTACGGAAAATTTGAGAGAGTGATGTCAACCAGTGAACCGAACCAATTGGTTAACCACACAACCACTTAAATTATTAAACCATCTGAATTCTTTTTAACTTTGTTCAAACAGGTCAGTGTAGAAAGGCACCCGGTTTGGTCATGGTTCAATTTGACACATTTAGCAACATACCTCAACTGAACATGACCTAATCCGAAAACCAAATTCAGAACCAAATATGATGACAAATGGTCTGAATTCAATTTTAGGGCATCATTGGGTCACTACCCTCAACATTGACTCGACTTTTGACTTCCTAGGGTGTAAGACCCTTTGTCAAAAACCTAACCGTACATACCATGAGGTTCAAGCCATTATACTTGAGCAAACGGGGTAGATATTCACCGGTTTGTTGTTACTGAGTCATTGAAAAGAGTACCCCCAGGCACTGAACCAGCACCACTTCAATTTCAATGAACCAGGACTAAATTGGTGCTAAATTCAATCTTAGATTTCCTGAACGGTCCATACACTAAATCAGACACAAAATTGGCACAAAATCAGGCAGATAAACAATTCTAAATCAGTAATAAATGTTATACGATTACAGGAAATCAGAGCTGATTCACCTTGACTGCAAGCACGCTCAAAATCAGAGTTTTAAAGCTCGCATCAGCAGCAAATCGAATGAAATATCGAACCTTTCGTAGTCAACCCTTTAATGAGAATCCTTCGAAATCGGATGTTTAATGCCCGAAATCATCCTTGATGATTGAAAACATGTTGCTATATAGAGTCAGCATCAAATTCGACTTATAGGTGCCGCCTTTAAACATCGAACTTTCCATATGTAATTTTAATCACATGGTAGCTCGAAATCGTATCAAGGGCATCACCTGATTCTTTACCAAACAAGGATTCAACACGATGTTAGATGAAAGAGAGAGAAGAGGAGATACGGAGAGGCAGGAAATCAGGGAAATGATTTTGCAGTTAAGAGAGAATTTCGAAAGAGCCGTTTCATCTTGCAGAGACTTTCTAGAGGAGTGGTAGCCGAATTCTGATAAAGAGAATTAGGTTTTTGGTAAAGGAGTTCATGGGTATTATTTATTTGGGGAGGGCCGAATTTATTAAATAAAAGGAGGGCTGGACTACGGGTTTTAATAAAAAGTGGTCCAGCTGATATTATAGTAATTAAAAAATTATTAAATCATATTAATTAAATTAATTATTTAATTAATCCTGCAACATAAAAAATAATTGCCATATAATGTATTTCTAAGACTTCATGGCCATTAGTGTGACATGTAATAATTAAATTAATAAAAATAAAGATTATATTCTATATCATATAATAAAAAATTTAAATAAGCTATTGTATAAATCACATATGATATAGAGTACTTATAAAAGCGTTAACAAACGAGTTGTTACTTTTGAAAATTAATCAACTCTAAGCTAGTGTACCACAAAATACTCAACATTCTCCCCCTTTGATTTATTTTCAAAATAACACTCTTAAAGCTTTTAAGGGATAGTTTAAAAACCATGAAGAGTGTAACTCCCCCTAAAAGAATTCAGACTTTAATATTTAAAAAAAAAGATTTAACTTTTAAAAGCTTTATAAAACTACTTTCTCCCCCTTAGTTTGAAAATTAATCAAATAAGGTTTTTAAAACGGGGTTGAAAGTTATGAACCACAAAATACTATGAAAGTAAAAGTGTGTAAGATACTTCCCTTTTTGGTATCAAGGTGTATGATACCAATTGGTTTTCAAACATTTATGTAAGGCACTATCATGCATATATGTCATTTTAGCACATAAATTTAGAAACCTGCAAAACAGATTATATAACGGTACCCTTTATACTTTGGGTCCTTCAGGGTTAGAATCTGACTTCAAAGAATCTTTCTGAACCCATACTTTTTGTACCCTTGGTTTATAACCAGTCTTCTTAGTCCAAGTGGACTGAGTTGACTGATTACAGTGACGTGGGATTGGATAGTATATGTTCTAATGCATTTTCAGAAGTTGATCTTGCTAAAACAGAAAATTGACTAAGTAGGAATCAACTTGGGGTTGTCTAAACGTGTAGTCGGGTGCTTGGTGTATGCGGGGGTCATGAAATACAGGTGTGTAGAATCTAGGTGTAGCATAGTTAGTATGATGATGTTGGTTCTGTGGAGTGATGCTCCGTGAACCTCTACGATCATACATAAATGCGTGGTTTCACGAAGAAGAACACTGTGAATTGTGTGAATGTGTTGATGAAGAATTCTTTGGTGGTGTGTGTGCTTTAGGTAGTGGAGGTGCAGCATGCTCCAAGGTAATTGGCCTAGACGTCTTGTTTTCCGGAGTTGAGACATGAGGAGTTGGTTTGGTTTGGTTCCCCGAACCACTTACTTCCTTCCCTTTTCCTTTTAGTGTTGTGAGTTTGTCCTTGGAGTAGAGAGTTCTCCTCCTCAAGTGCTGGAAACATGTTTAAGTTTGACAACCCCTTTCTTCACAGAATTAATCTCAATTTCGGTGTCTTGATGCTTAAGCTTTAAGTGACTTACGGTTTCATCGTTATGTTGTTTCTTAAGCTCACTAATCGTTTCATTTTTAAGTTTTAGAGTTGCCCTAAGTTGTTCTATTTGATCATGCAACTCTTCTACTGAAGATAAAGATACCTCACTCTCATTATTGAATAAAGGTTGAGAGCAACCCATGAGGCAGAAAGTAGCTCGCTTGGAAGCAACGGATTTGTTATCATTGTCTGACTCAGAACTGTCAGACCACGTAGCCACTATAGCTTTCTTCTTTTCAGATTTTTCTTCAGTCTCATTCTTGGATTGATGATACGATTTTGACTTGTGATGAGACTTGTATTTTGAGTTCGAGCTATGCTTTGACGTATTCTTTTTGGCGTTGGGACAAGCATTTGAGATGTGTCCGTATCCCTTGCACTCGTAGCACTGTGCCGTTGTAGTCCAGTCATTTTACTTATTGCCACGATGCTTTCCACTATGCTTTTTGGAGCACTTAGAATTTTACTATTCAAATTTGTAAAATTTCTTGAAGTTTCGGGCTGCCCTAGCAACTTCTTCGTCGCTTTCACTCTCAGATGACTCAGATTCGGATTCAGATTAAGATTGGTGAGCTCTAAGAGCGGTGCTAGAGTGAGGGTTTCTATCCTACTGGCGAGCTTCAAGGTGCATCTCGTGAGCGATCAAGATTCCGATAAGTTCATCTTTCGTGAGAACGTCAGCATCCTTACCCTCCTCATTGGCATACGCTTTGGAATCCCATTCAGGAGGAAGACTCCTAAGAATCTTGAGGATTTGGTCCTCATTCGAGACTGGCTTACCATACGACTCTAGTGCATTAACTATGTCGTTAAACCTAGTGTCCATTTGTTTAATTGTTTCATTTGATTACATTCTAAACATTTCCAAAGCTCTTAGAAGACCGTTAATTTTGGAGCGTTTGACTCGAGAAGTTCCCTCATGTCTTTAAGTGAGAGTCTCCCAAATTTCATTTGTAGACTTACATGAGTTAACCGTACGAGCCTCTCCGGGACTAAGGGAGTTGACAAGGATGGCCATGGCCTTCGAATTTAATGACAACATTTTAAAGTCATCATCAACGAGTTCATGGTCATGCTTGGCAACTTGGATGGTAGTCCCAACCTCAGTGACGGACTTCATAGGAATCAATGGACCATTTTTATTGATTTTCCACAACTGAGAGTCCATTACCTCAATGTGAAGCCGCATTGAGTTCTTCCATTCCATATACCCCGACCCATCAAAGTATGGGGGCCTTGCCAAAGACAAGCCCTCCCGAGGAGTCACGGTAGATACCATAGAAGTAATGAAAGTAAAAACTTTTTTTTAAATATGAGCTAAGGCTAAATGAATGCAATTAAAATGCAATTTTATGTTCAAAATATAAAAAGTAGTGATACAATGCAAAGTGTATGATATGTATGATTTTTTATGGAATCTCAAGAAACAATTATTTAAAGGACAGAAAGTGAACGATGTGGTGTGTGAGATTTCCTAAATCAATTTTTTTTTTAAATTACAGTCTCAATTAATGTTATAATGCAAAGGGGGTAACAAAAGAATCTGAATTTGAAATACCGAACACTTGAGTGTGAAGATGATGGCTGATGATGATGTAACTTGATCAAAAATTTATTCTGCAAAACAACTTAAGACCAAGTGTAAATCGAGGAAATAAAAAAATATAATCAATCAAACGAAGTGTTAACCAATTTATGAACTTATTTTCGATAAATCAACACAAGTAATAAACAACTAAGGCGGAAGCTAACTTAGTCGGTTATTCGCTTGTGTTATAAAACCTTAGTGATCAAATGATAATTAATGTGTGATTAATATAGCACGATACAGTTCTAATTAATAGAACAAACCAAGATGTGCAAACTAATTAATATTATTTGATAAAAAAAGATTGCAGACAAATCAATGAAAATTCAGGTAGACAACCTGCAGGGCAATTCAACAAAGAAATATGATTTACATGATTAGTTTGAAGAAACATAAAATTTGCAGGCCGTATTGTATTTAACTAAGATTCATAGTGACGTTTGAAGGGTGTTACTAAAAGTTGACTTCAACAGATTGATATGGAATCAACAGATCACTGTTCAGATTGTAAGAAAATATGCATACCAATGATACTATACTTATAAATGAATTTGATCACAAATATGCAGGTAGTAAAAAAATATTAATCAAATCAAATTCAGAGAAAGGGTACTATTACAAAACTTTCAGAGAGAATGGTACATCAAATTCTAAGCTATTACAGGTTCAGCACAAATCTGACAAAGTAAAGGACTGAACACTCAGCTAACAACAGAAGTGATAATCTTGTTCAATGAACTGGATTATCAAGACTGATGTCACAGATGCTGAATTACAGGTTCAGCCAACTTAAGCCGTCTAGGACCTATGCTATTACAAGTTGATCAATGATACAGGTTCGGGTTTAGGTTCAGCAAAGCAATGCAACAATAAGGGATCAAGATTTCAGCAAGTTCAGGATTCAGCAATATGAAAAACAGACTTGCAGACACAAAAAGAGTTAGCATACAAGGGGTGTTCCAATGTTGATTAACAACAACTCCAAAAAGTATGCTGATGATCAATCAAGGAAACATCAGTTTAATGGGAAGACAAACAAGACACTCAGACCAGAATCAAGCACGGACTTCTATCTGATGCAAGAACAGAGACTTAAGGTATTGGTTCAAATCAAACTCACAGAAATGACAATAGAACTCACTGGTCAGTCTTGATTTGGTACTGCAGACGAATCAGACCGTTGTCAAGGCTGTGATCAACTTAGAGCCAATAACCAAAATCGGAGTTCCAACTCCATGAACAGACTCATAAAAGCAAGCAAGACTGGTATCAACAAAAGACTACTATCAAGCACAACTTAGGCAATCAACAAACCAATACACGAAAAAATTTAGACGAGATTAAGTCAATTGTGTTACCTCAATCGAAGAACACCAAAGACCTCAATCCGGTGATTCAGTGCAAGCTATTGATCAAAAACCACACTTCTCAATAGTTATTTCCAGAATCACAACTTGGCCAATGCCACTAATTACCAAGACTCAACTTCTGTGCTTATGAAACAAGAACCAGAAAAGAGAAAACTGTTTATAGCCTAGTTAATGTTTTCTGAGTTATTTGCATCCTAGTTAATGTGACTGGCTATTTATAGCCTTGAGGTATAACTTGAACCTCAAAGGTTTGTGTGAACACAATCAAAAAGAATTCTTCAAAATCCGAGGCAATTTAATACCGTGATTTTCCAGTCATGGTTAACTGAGTCCCACCTTGGTTCAAAGAGTTAAACATAATCTCTAAGGAAAGGGCCTTTAGGCACATATGAGAGAGTGATGTCAATCAGTGAACCGAACCAATTGGTTAACCACACAACCACTTAAACTATTAAACCTTCGGAATTCTTTTTAACTTTGTTCAAATAGCTCAGTGCAGAAAGGCACCCGGTTTGGTCATGGTTCAATTTGACACATTTAGAAACTTACCTCAATTGAACCTGACCTAATCCTAAAACCAAATTTAGATCCAAATATGATGCCAAATGCTCTAAATTCAATTTTAGGCATCATTGGGTCACTACCCTCAGCATTGACTCGACCCTTGACTTCCTAGGGTGTAAGACCCTCAGTCAAAAACCTAACCATACACACCATAAGGGAAACCCATTATACCTGAGCAAATGGGGTAGAGATTCACCGGTTTGTTGATAGTGAGTCATTGAAAAGAGTACCACCAGGCACTGAACCAGCACCACTTCAATTTTCAATGAACCAGGACTGAATTGGTGCTAAATTCAGTCTTAGATTTCCCGAACGGTCCATACCCTAAATCAGACACAAAATCGGCACAAAATCAGGCAGATAAACAATTCTAAATCGGTAATTAATGATATACGATTACAGGAAATCAGAGCCGATTCACCTTGACTGCAACCACGTTCAAAATCAGAGCTTTAAAGCTCGCATTAGCAGCAAATCGAATGAAAGATTGAACCTTTCGTAGTCAACCCTTGAATGAGAATCCTTTGAAATCGGATGTTTAATGCCCGAAATCAACCTTAATGTGTGAAAACACGTTGCTATACACAGCCAGCATCAAATTCGACTTAAAGGTGCCACCTTTAAACATCGAACTTTCCATATGTGATTTTCATCACATGGTAGATCGAAATCATATCAAGGGCATCACCTGATTCTTTACCAAACAATGACTCAACACGATGTTAGATGAAAGAAAGAGAAGAGGAGATACAGAGAGGCATGAAATCAGGGAAATGATTTTGCAGTTAAGAGAGAATTTCGAAAGAGCCGTTTCATCTTGCAGAGACTTTCTAGAGGAGTGGTAGCCGAATTATGATAAAGAGAATTAGGTTTTTGGTAAAGGAGTTGATGGGTATTATTTGTTTGGGCAAGGCCGAATTTATTAAATAAAAGGAGGGCTGGACTATGTCTTATAATAAAAAGTGGTCCAGTTGATATTATAGTAATTAAATAATTTAAATAATTAATAAATAATATTAATTATTTAATTAACCCTGCAACATAAAAAATAATTACAATATAATGTAAGTAGTCAATAACCCGTGCATTGCACGGGCACGTATGAGGTAGGATAAAAGCGAAGGGGTGGGTAGCCTTATGCCATACCCATTGCACCCTACCTCTATTCCCGCCCCACCCAACGCTATCATACCATACCCACCACACTATCCTACCCTACCTTACATCACCATATATTAACCTCGACATCCTACCTACCCAACCCATTACCTACTCTACTCTACTATCACCCACCTCTTCTTTATTCTACCTTACCCATCATACCAACCTACCTTACCTACCACCCCACCCTTATCTACCCGACCCTACCTATAACCCTATCGGATCATACTCACCACCCAACCCTACACTACCTAATCTTACTCTACTCTACCCTACCCTACCATACCCACCATACCTTACACACCACTTCACCTTACCCTACCAAACCCTTCCCACCCTTACCCTACCCTATCCACCATTTGACTCTACCATATCTTGCCCACCACACTACCCTACCTTACGTTACCCACTACCCCAACCTACCTTACCCTACTCTACCCTACCTTACTTTACCAACGCTACCTTACCCACCACTTCACCCTACTTACCTACCATACCTTACCTACAACCACCCCTTACCTTACTCTACCCTACGTTACCCACCACCATCCCACCATACCCTACCCATCACCCCACCCTACCATACCTTACCCACCACTATACCATACCCTACCCACCCCCATCATACCATGCCTTACCTACCACCCCACCTTATTCATATACGTTTCTTACATACCTTATGTTGGAAATAAAATTTATGTTTTGATGATAATTCATCTTATTTATTATAATGTTATCTTAACCCCATTGATGAAGTGCTGAAGCCAGCTGTTATAGTGAAAAGCTAAAAGATGTCTAGAACTGAATGTATAAGTTTTATTAGAGTCTGATTCTTGTATAAGTTACATCAGACAAGCACTGTAATTAATAGTGTGTCGTAAAACTAAAAACTGGGAATCAATTAGAAAACTGGAAATCATCATGACAAACAAACTGACTCGGAATACACCTACTGAAGAAGGTAAGTTCGCTGAGAGTTACAGACTCAGTTGGCTTATCTAGAAGATGGAAGAACTGAGGGACACGGACTCGCTTATTGAAGAATGAAGAGCGAGGGCTCAAACTCGGTTATGAAGATTAAAAGTCGAGATCGTAAAGTTGGACTTCGGGCAGTTGTGGTGACCTGAACTGACTTTATAGATCTTGTATGAAGACCTAAGAATCATAAGGACAATGAATTCTTAGATGATAAATGTATCATGGTGTACTCTGATTAAGTCAATTATAATCAGATAAAAACTGGAGTACTGATTTTTGAAGAAGAATTAAATCTCAGTTAATGCTCCAAGTCAGTTAGGAAACTGACAAATGAAAAACTGACAAGGAAACTCAGTTTTATAAGTCAGCCATCCAACAAACTAAAAGTACAATCGAACGTTGTAAAGAAAGAAATTTCATTGGATGAGTCACTGACACAGCAGGAATGGTCAGAAAATATAACCGTTACAAGATATACAATTCAAATCGAAGCGAGATGAACGTTGGACTTCACACTATAAATAGAAGACTTTGCACCAACAACAATATATATAGAACAGAGCATATCCAAGAATCAACAAGCAATTTGTGCACTCTATTTGAATTGTTATCATCTCTGAACTACAACAAGATCATATCTAGTATTTCTTCAAGTGTTCAAAGCTACAAGAATTTATCAAGGATTCAACACTTTGAAGAACCACAAACAAGAATCAACTTATTGATTCTCAGCCCAACTTTGATTCTATTTCAAAGGTTTAGAATGTGAAGCAAACCAGGAAGGTTTTGTCAAGGACAGTAGTGACAAGCAGTCGGGTAGATCGTGTTTGTGGTGGTAGCTGGTGAAGAGGCAATCCTACCCTCTAAGGACCAGTGGTTCAAGCATTTGGAGAGCAGCAATTCTACCTGTTCTACATTTGTTTAGATAGTGAAGCTAGGGATTAGCCAATGACTATTGTTTAGGACTTTTTGTAACAGTTCACCTCAAGAAGTTCTAGTGGAATTTTCCTCCGCACCACAGGGGAAGAGAGGACGTACAGGATTACACCACCTGGAAGCTCTATAACATCCGCCTCATTTACTTTACGCATTTACTTATTTATTTAGTATTCACTTACATCATTGTGATACTTGATTGTTATACATCTCACAGTCACAACTGATATTCACCAGAATTCAGTTCACAACACTCAGTTTTCATAACAAAATAACAAGATCATTTTAAAGGCTAAAATAATATCCGCTGCCAGTTGACTCAGTTTCAGATTAAGTCAGTTTAATTTAATCTCAGCTTAGTCAGCTCAACTCCACACAAGTTTTATCTGAACCATAATTTGTTTTAAATTCAGTTTTTGGTGACAAGTTTATTCACCCCCCCTCTAAACTTGTGTCAGCCTTTCCAAGGGACCAACACCTTACCTACCTAAGCATTAAATGAGGTGACTAATTCCTTCGGAATAATCTAATCTAAACATATATTGTATTAATTGACATATTTGAATTTAGTTACTTTTCAAAATATGATTTAATTTTTGAATATTCTGTATCAATGGAGGACTCTTACTTGTACATAATGATTTTTTTTAACATATTTGAATTTATTTATGTTCGATATGATTATAAATAATTTTAAATAGTTTTAGAGGATTATTTTCTTTGGGCATAATTAAATTGTTTTTTTTAAATGTAATTTAATGTAAGAATATTTCACATCAAATGACATATTTGTTTAATCTAAAAACATTCACACTACACGACAAACATTTGAATTAAGTTATTCTTGAAAATATAATTGATTGGATGAATATTTGACATTAAACGGAGTGGCTAATTTGCGGGGAATGACTTTAATGAAGAATATTTCGAATTAATTGGCAACCTTGAATATAGTTATATTTTAAAATATAATTTATTGTAAAAATATTTGAAATTAAATGAGGTAGCTAATTTGTAGGGTTCCTAAAAAATAATTTGTAGGGAATGACCTAATCTAAGAATATCTCGTATTAATTAGCTTCGTTGATATTAGTTATTTTTCAAAATGTACTATAATTGGCATATAATTTGTAGGTACGACATTAATGCAAGAATATTTTGTATTAATTGGTAATTTTAAATATAATTATTTTTAAAACCTTATTTAATGTAATAATATTTGGAATTAATTGAGGTGGCTCATTAAATGACATATTTGGGAATAGATATTTTTCACAATGTAATTTGATGTTAGAATATTTTGCATTAATTGGTAAAATTTATTTATAATTTTTAAATATTATAATTTAATGCAAAAATATTTCGCTTTAAATGCCATAAATTTAAGAATATTTGACATTAATTTGGAAGGCTATTTATAGAGCTGTATAAAATATTTCTCATTAAATTATATATAACTACAAAACAAAAAATGAATAAAATTAATATTAAAAAATTAAAAAAATAATTAAAAATGGCAAATCAGCTGTACTCCTGAATCATCTTATCTCAGCAAGAGGTTTGAATACAAAAATGATAGATCAAAAAGTACCTCAATAAGTATAATAAAGCACCCTTAGCATCTTCGATTACGTTGTATTATTTAGTCGAAGAATATTATGCATTGATTGGTAAAATCGAATATGTCATTTTTGAAACATTATAATTTAAGGTGATATTCCGTATTAAATGACATAAATTTAATATATTTGTAATTGATTGGGAAGAATAATTTATAGAAATGTATTTAATGTGAAAATATTTATTATTAATTTTTAAGGATGTACGTAATGTCTGCACGCTTGGCATTAAATGGAATATTTGAGTATATATGTTTCTTCGAAATGTAATTTAATATTAGAATATTTTACATTAATTGGTAAAATTAAATTTATAATTTTTTTAAATATTACAATTAGCTCATTTGCTGGAGCTGACATAAATGTAAGAATATTTGTATTAATTAGCGAATTTTGAATGTAATTATTTTTAAAAACAAAATTTAATGTAAAAATATTTAGCATTAATGTGAGACGAATTTATTCCTAAGAGAATCAAATTTTAAATGATTTTCTAATTAGGGCCAAATTTATTTCTTATATTATTAGGAGAATAAAATTTTAAATATTTTTCTAATTAGGGTAGGCGAATTTTGTAATCATGGTATGTTTTTTTTTTTAAATTAGAAGTATTTAAGCCGAATTTATTCCCAATTTTTATTAGTAGAATCAAATTTTAAATGATTTTTCTAAATAGGGCCGAATTTATTCCATATTTTTTTAGGAGAATCAAATTATAAATTGTTTTTCTAATTTTTTTTCTAATTACGGTAGGCGAATTTTATAATTATAGTAGGTTTTTTTGAAAATTTGAAGAATGTGAGCCGAATATATTCCCTATAATTTTGGTATATTTTTTGAATTTAGTTATTTTTTAATGTGAAATGAGATGGGGAAATAAGATGAATTTAATATGTAAGAATATTTGGTATTAATTAGGGTGGCTAATTAGTTATTTTTGAACATTTAATATGAAAGAATATTTGGCAAAATTATGGTGGTTAATTTATAAGGATGTATTTAATGTGATAATATTTTTCATTAAATGACATAAACACGCAAAAAGAAAACGGGTCAAAATTAATAAAAACAATTATAAATAAAAATAGGTGCAATGTTAAAAATATAATTAAAAGTTTGAATATTTGTAATTAAAGGCGGCTAATTTTCCGGAGATGACATAAATGTAAAAATATTTGTATTAATTACGAAATTGAATATAATTATTTTTAAAAACGAAATTTAATGTAATAATATTTAGCATTAATTGAGTTGTCTAATTTGTAGGGGGTGAATTTAATGTCTGAATATTTCGTGTTAAATTACATGTTTGAGTTTAGATATGTTTAAAATTTTAATTTAATGTTAGAATATTTTGCATTAATTGGTAAAATTAAATTAACATTTTTTTGAATATTTTAATGAGACATTACTTCTAAATTTAAAGCATCATCGATTGAATGGCCTACAGATTTGCCAAATTGGTTATCAATATGATGTCAAAAAATTCAAAACACAACAAATATGAAAGAAAGAATGTAGTTCAAAACAAAAAATAATAAACAAAAATCGAAAGAACTTAATAAGTCGATAAAATAAAAGAAAGTGAGATCTCACCAGAAAATTCCTTCTTATGGGTGACGGGTTTGTCAATTTGGTCAAGAAATATCTGCTGAAGAAAATATTCAAAACAAAACATAATTCAATCCCATAAAAAAACACAGCCAAAAGAAAACAAAAAAATCCAGAATACAAACCAATCGTATTTCTACACCATAGGTCAGGTAGAACGTTTTTCTTTTCTTTTCAAAATGAAGAAATGGAAAAAGGTTGTAAAATACGAAGACTGACACTTAAATTTGTGATTTGTAGTTGCATTTTGAATTTTAAATGAAAATCACATCGATTGAAAGACATTTAAAACATTCAATTCAACGTACAAAATAAATTGAATTTAAGCATGAATCATACCGTCAACCAATGTTTCCTAGATTTTATTCAACAAGGAGTGTATTTTTCTCGAGCTTCTCACGTTCATCTGCCACCAACTGCCCAAAATGCGAAAAGTTGCTTAAAATCGACAAAAGAAAAACATGAAAAACAAATGCCCAAGCGAGAAACGAAGACCATGAATTCAAAAATCCAAAATCAAAGTTCGAAGGAAATCAAATTGCAAATATATTTCGCATACCTTGTATATTCACACCTCCTAGGATGATCATAGAATAAACATGTTAAATGTAAAAGTGGAAATGGAGAAAATTATAGAAAAATAAATCATACTGCAAGTGCTTTGGAACCTCCACTCACATATGAATTGTCTAGGAATGAAGATGATTTTCTTCCCTTTTAAAAAAGCCTCAATCAAATTTGATAGGTAATTATGGTAGGTTATTTTTTTGTAATTATACTCAACAGTCTTGCCTTACTTCGCACCCCCATCATCACCAGGCTCGCTGGTCCCGACCTCCTGTGTGGAATCCCGGTCTCCAGCGCCATCCATGCGACCCCGAGATGCAGCCTTTACGGGTTTAGCTCACTCGGTAACAACTCTACGGTGTAAATCTTTATGACGGCCGCTCTGAGATCGCGGGGGCCCGACCAAAACCAACTCTGGCTGGAGCTCGCCTCCTCATCACCCCCTGAGGTGTAGCCACGGACATCGTCATTCTCATCATCGCCGCTATGAGACATCCTGCAAAACGAAAGGACGAGGCGGATGAGCATCACAAGGACAGTTACATTAGGCCAGGATGGGTCGTTCACATCCTGACACCCTGTCCCCCGTTTTGCATCAAGATGCGCAAAACCTCATAAATCATAAAAAAAAAGGCTCAAAAGGAACACTCAAAGCCAAACCAAGACAATGCAAGAATAGAAATAAAAAATTCCAACAAAAGAAACTGAATCACAGAAAGTGCAAAAGCAAAAGGCAGTTAGAACCCCCGCCGGCCGAAATCCGGCAAGAACTCGAAACACATGCCACAATTGATACTAATTAAACACGATAAACATATATGTGGGTCTAGGAAAGCATGAAAAGGAGGAAGGTCTACCTGATGAACGACAGTAAGTACGAAGAGGCCGGAGTAAGACAGAATGGACTTTCAAGGATTTCGTCGGAAATCACCTCGTCGGAAAGTTCTCCCTAGCAAGCTGTTTGTGAATCACGATCGAGAAGATGCAAAATTCAGAGATATTAGTTCAAGGGTCCGCCTCCCTTATATGGGCAGGGGGACACAGATTCGACGGTCTTGATAGAAAAGATCCAACGGACAAAGCGTAAAGCGGGAATTTTGAAATTCGAATTCCCAAAATCGCCTTCATTAGGCACAAAGGACGAAACATCCCAGCCAACCAGAGAATGTCTGGATCACATCAACCATCATATCATTCAGAATGACACGAAAATAGACAAGGATACAGATTCATAGCAACCCATTTGAACCAGCCAACACATGAAGTCAAGGCTATTTGCCTACTTACGGCTTCGAATCGGCTTGGAATTAAAGATTCCGAAAATTCAAATCAAATGAAGTTGAGGCTACTTGCCTGAGTGAAACTTTGAATCGGCCAAGGCGATCTGCCCATTACGGCCATCCTATGATGCTAAGGCTATTCACCCAAGTATAGCTTCGAATCGGCTTGGAATTAAACATTCCGAAAAGCCAAATCAAATGAAATTATGGCAACTCGCCCGAGTGAAACTTCGAATCGGCCAAGGCGATCCGCCCATTACGGCCATCCTATGAAGATAAGGCTATTTTCCTATGTATAGCTTCGAATCGGCTTGGAACTAAAGATTCTGAAAAGCCAAATAAATTAAGTTGAGCCTACTCGCCCGAGTGAAACTTCAAATTGGCCAAGGCGATCCGCCCATTACGGCCATCCTATGAAGCTAAGGCTATTCGCCCAAGTATAGCTTCGAATCGGCTATGAACTAAAGATTCCAAGAAGCCAAATCAAATGAAGTTGAGGCTACTCGCCCGAGTGAAACTTCGAATCGGCCAAGGTGATCCGCCCATTATGGCCATCCTATGAAGCTAAGGCTATTCACCCAAGTATAGCTTCGAATCGGCTTGGAATTAAAGATTCCGAAAAGCCAAATCAAATGAAATTGAGGCTACTCGCCCGAGTTAAACTTCGAATCGGCCAAGGCGATCCGCCCATTACTGCCATCCTATGAAGCTAAGGCTATTTTCCTATGAATAGCTTCGAATCGTCTTGTAACTAAAGATTCTGAAAAGCCAAATAAATTAAGTTGAGGCTACTCGCCCGAGTGAAACTTCAAATTGGCCAAGGCGATCCGCCCATTACGGCCATCCTATGAAGCTAAGGCTATTCGCCCAAGTATAGCTTCGAATCGGCTTGGAACTAAAGATTTCGAGAAGCCAAATCAAATGAAGTTGAGGCTACTCACCCGAGTGAAACTTCGAATCGTCCAAGGCGATCCACCCATTACGGCCATCCTATGTAGCTAAGGCTATTCGCCCATGTATAGCTTCGAATCGGCTTGGAATTAAAGATTCCGAAAAGCCAAATCAAATGAAGTTGAGGCTACTCGCCCGAGTGAAACTTCGAATCGGCCAGAGCGTGAAGACATGGCTATTTGCCTATTTACGACTTCGAATCCGCTTGGAACCATAGGTTCTGAAAAGCCAACACATGAGGCTGAGGCTACGCATACGTCTACAGCTTCGAATCCGCTTAAGACTATGAGCCCGAACAAGCCAAGTCAAAAGGTCATGAGAGCTACTCCCTACCTGACGTCTCAAGATGTTATAGGTACAGAGTAGGGGGCCATTGATAGGGCGGCACCGCCTTACTGGCCGCCGACCATCGCATCTACGCGATCAGGAGCCGAAGAGAGGGGATGGCACGGACTACACCCTTCTGACTCGGCCATGCCAGAAACGGGCTCCAACTATAAGCCCTCACAAACGCAAGGGTGAGAGATCCGCACGAGGATCTCCACCTAGATCACCTGGAGATTGTGGACTGACGATCACGCCAATCAGAAATGGGAATGGGATGATCATCCTAGGATCCGCGTCGCCTACCCTCTAATGTGACTCTAGCCGCCACTACAGATTCAATTGTACTATGTCCTTAGTTGTAATTATGTTGAATGTAAGTCGGTCCATACCCTATAAATAGGGCTCCATGTATTTTTCAAAAAGGGAGATCAAATATATAAAAATCAGGCAAAACTCTGCCTTTCCAACAATACTTTCTACTTGCATTGTACCACCACTGGAGCTCTTTAGTTCCGCCCAGCACCACCACTCACACACAGAATATAGCTTGATATCCACCACTAAACATCCGCTGAACACCCTTGATAATTTCGACGTTATCATAAAGGAAAATAACTAGTCAAGAGAGTTATCCTTTTCACATCACAATTATCTATTCCCATAAGGAAAAGATATTTGCCAAAAGATAAGAGATAATTCCCAAAAAATCAATCTCTTATTTTTTCATTAATAATCCAACAAATAGATAATTAATTAATTACACATGTGACATAATCTAGGAAAATTTCATCTCCTAATTTATCTACAAAATGTGGCGCCATTTTAATCATTATTTTAATAGAAAATGTCTTTCCTATTTTACATATTATGTACCAAATAAATAGTATTGCATATTCATTAAATAGACCAATTATTTAATTTATTCTCGAGGTTCCATACAACGAGAAAAGACTCGTGTGTTGGGAGCCAACCCGAGGACCATAGACCTATAACTAGTAGCTACAACAAATTGAATAAAATATTCATCGAACAGAATATTTCTACTCAACTTATTAATTCCGGAATTACGCCACCATAAATCCAAAACTGAACTCTATCGATTATAGATATAACTTATTCTCAAAGTGTCGAGTCAATAAGTGTCCATTGATATAATCATTACATATAAACTAACCCTCCATAGACTATCCGGAAGCGGGAATATTTCCGTAAACCATCTTCAATACATCTCATCCTTATTTACCATTAACCCACTAGTGATCAATTAGTTCATAGCCAATACGAACTCCGTGGATTGATAAGTTTCTAAGATAACCAAATAAGGGGATCATCTTTCTACTTCCCGCAGGAAGGAATGGATTCCATATCTATGAGACATACACTTCTCACTCATTCCCGAATAGTGCCAACATGAAAGTGATTCGGACCGCGCCTCTTACCGATCCTTAACAAACACATCAAACCTTATCCTTAAAACAAGTAGGAGTCTGTAATCACTTCAGGATTACGGTTAATCCATTTATGATCATCTTGTGATTCAATAAGATATCTCGATCATGGAATTATATGAGAAATGCAGATTAAATCGGTCCAGTCCCATATGACTCTCATCATATATAAATGCCCCACATCGACAACCAATATCGACGGTCCGGATAAGACAGTCACACCATAGAGTGTTCTGGGCGCATTAATGGTGGTTTAATCAATAGACCATATACTTTAATTAAGTTCACCAAGGACTAACAGTTCAAGTGTATCATCATAAACTTAATCCTCATGTGTGACACACACTAAGTTATATTGCTACATATAATACGACTTGGGGTTTTCCGTAGTGTATTACTTACAAGCACGAGGCAAGTAATAAGATGAGAATAAATCTGTCATTTATTAATTCTAAAAACAATAACATAAATTGTCTTTTGGGTGCTACTTCTAACATCAACATCACGGTATCCTGTGACCAAAATTTGAGTATCACCTCCATAAATGAGACCAACATCAGTTGTACTCCTAAGGTACCTGGACATTATTTTCACAGCTTTCCAGTGTTCCTTTCCAGGTTGAGTCAAGAACCCTGACAACACTGACTGCTTGAGCCAGATCAGGCCAAGTGCACACCATGGCATACATTAGACTGCCAACTGCACTAGCATAGGGAACTTTTGACATATATTCCTGTTGGTCCCATGTCACGGATTTTTGCAATGAAAATAAACAAGTAATAAATTTATAAATCTGGTATACCCCAAGTGTAGGGATCGTAGTATAGAGGTTGATACCGGGTCGATCTTACGGGGAATCGGGGTTGCTTAATCTAGTTTTTATTTTTTATTTTTTTATTTTTTGAAGCAACTTTATTTTTATTGATATTAATAAAGAGCTACAACGTTCAACGCCCTATCCTGGCCCGCCCCAAGTTTACTTGATAGAATGCATAGCATGGGCTCCTTAAACCCAATGTGTGTCAAACCCAAGGTGGGAAAATCCATCACATTGGGAAGAGTACTCGCTCTATGCATCCCCAAAAAAATCGTCCGCCACAGATGATTACAATAGTGTTGGTACATAAAGTAAATGAAGTGGATCTCCGTCTTCGCTCTATGCATCAAGCACAGTCTGACCGCTCCAGAGCCCATCATCAAACGACTCGTAGGATGTCTTCCAAACCGATTCACAGCTCGAACTCCATCATGAGGCATCCAACCTGCACGAGGGGATGTCGCCGACACTTGGTTCCGATGTTCTGCATCAAAAGAATACATATAACAAATATATTGCATTCCTATATCACACGAATTTAGTCGTAGAAAGAAACAAAAACACCTGATAAGCACACCAACCAAGAGGGAGGGGTGCGTCCAGATGCTCAAAGCCGTATATCCCTCTATTAGGCAAGTTGAGGACTGTGCAGCAGCGCAAGGTACGCCCCAGTGTGACCTGGATTGCACCCTTCACAAGTGAATAGTGCTTCCCAGAGTGACAGGGATAAAACGTATAAGTGATGGTCCATGGAGGTCATCTTGTATAATTGATCGAATATGTACTCGGGACCCTTCCTCATGATCATAAAGTGGTTCCCCCCGCTTCCAAAGCCGCTAAAGCATCTCGCGACTCTATTGCACTCACGGTAGATATGGGATATTGTGTAAGGCATCCTCCCCAGAATTGCCCGTATGCGGGTCACAGAGAGACTGAGTGGCCAAGTACCAGTAGCATCTCCAGTGGTAACACGATAGGCATAAAGGGAATCAGTCTCGACATCCACATGAAAGCCGTCAGGAATTTTAAGCAACCCGTGAAGGAGAGCTTTGATCTCCGCATCAATAACAGTCCCCTGCCCAAAACACATCTGAAAGGCCATAATACACCGTCCAAGAGAGTCGCGGAGGATACCTCCCCCAAAGGCTAATCCATCGCGCACACTCCCGTCAACATTCAACTTGAATCTTCCTGGAGGCGGAGTCATCCATCGTAATTGCATACCTTGTCGCTTAGGGGTCGGCTTGATCTTAAACGACAGAAAGAACGGAGTGTCCCTATCAGTGCCCAGTTCAGTAGACGTGATCATTCTCCGGAAAGCCAGCTGACGGAGCGCACGCTCAATGAGGATAATACTCCGATTAACAGAGGGTTGAACCGACTCATGCCGGCAAAAGTTCATTTCAGACCAAATACCCCAACATATAAAAATAGGAACAATAAGCCGTATGCGGTGGATATTCGTAACGGAGTTCCTCCAGTAATGGAGCATCGGAACAATCCCCAAAGTCGGATTAAACTGCATTCTGAAATGACTCATGAAGTGCTTCCAGATAGTGGCGGCAAAGTGACAGTCGATAAAAGTGTGTCTAACCTAACTATGTCACGATTACTACTAAAAAGATACGAAAATAAAATAGTGTAGAACTAAAACGGAAAACGAAACTAACAATAGGAATAACTGGACAGAAGATCGAGATCTAAAGCCAGGAAAATATGGTTGCGAACAAAATTAACTAAACTAAATCTATTCTAAATCTATTGCGAAATAAAGATTGTAAATTTACTAAGCAAACGATCACAAGTGATTTAATCAATGAAATAACAAACGAACAAGCAATTGATCCACCTATCCTACAACTATCAATTTCTATCTAGAATATCTTGTGATTTCTAACCAAGTTGTGATTCACCTAGCCAAGGTATGAACTCCTAATTTCTTAGACAAGTTCACCTATTAATCTTCTATCTTTCGATCTAGGGATTAACGCTTTCTAACCAAAGGTGTGAAATTTATAAGTTTCTAACCTAGAAATCCAACCTAATAACTCTCGTTAATTAGATTAAAGGTCTAATCTTTATTATGGCGATCTGGGGTTTAACATGATTCTCATCAAAGCCAAACATCATACATGCAAAGATCTCTCGATATAAATTGCATAAGAACGAAATAAGCATAATAAAGATACAACTTTGAATTAAAAACTCACAAGACAATCTGCGATGAAATCAATACGTTGGGTGGATGGCTTCACAATGCTTGTTCAAGGGAGGTCTAGCATCTAAACATCACCTTTGAGCTCGAATTACTTGAATAAAAATACATAAAAGTGTTTGAATCTAACTAGAAAATAAAAGCAATAAAAACTGAGCCGCCCCTAGGGTTTTGGGGTTCGAATTATCTGATTCTAGGGTTGAAAATACGCAGCTATATATAGAATTTTATGTCGGCTGCTGCTATGTCGGCCAATGGACGCCCGTTTGATGGGTTGAACGCCCGTCCAGATGCTTAAAAATCTTTGAGTCGGGCCGAGCTGGATCAGACGCCCGTCCTTCTTTAATTTGGATGCTCGTCCACTAAATATCTCAGAACTCTGAATCATGTTTCTTCTTCTGGACGCCCGTCCAATAAGGTGGACGCCCGTCCACTGGACGGAGAATTGAACGCTCGTTCAGTGGACTTGAAATTCGATTTCTCCATCTTTATCTCTTTTCTTCTATTCAAATCTTCCTTATCTCTTTTTCATCAATTAAATCCGACATTTATCTTCACTTAATCATCTTTTGAGCCGCATTCATGCATCTACAAGTCATTAAAAACATCGCAAAATGTAATAATATCCAAATAAACATAAAATCATCAATAAAACACATAAATTAACCAATTTTGCGAATCAACCGTTTAAAAACTCATTTGCTCAATAAATCAATTAAACACTTAATTTCTATGCAAATTATACGAATATGGAGAGAATTGTTGCAAAATATAACGATATAAATCATATTAAATCACCCTTAACAACTCCCCCACACTTAGCTTTTGCTCGTCCCGAGCAAAACAAGACAAAACCAAGGCTCGGAAAAAAAAGATAGACATTTCAGCAAATAGAATACATATTCAATAACTTAGAGGTTCACCCCGGTGTGTGCAAAGCCATAAGAAAGTTCCACTATGTCCAAACATGAAAATTTCAAAGCAAACTAGCTAATACCCCCTTTCAAACTAGAGATAAATGATACTTATAAGATGCACCATACAAAACGTGACATATCCCGAAAAAGATGATAGAATACATCTAGGGCCTTTCTGATATACTCAGAGGATAATCCCTACAACATATCTGCCAGTTTATACTGGGGATAAGGTATATGATAACTAGGTCTTCCATTCATTTCATACGAGATTCCTCATATAAGTTGATTTAACTATTTCACTTTTAAACACACATCAGAATGAGTTGTTGCCCTGTCATAGCAGAATAGGATATTCGAGATATACCCTACCTTACTCAAATCATAAGGCAGCTTCTTCCGACTGTCGTGAGCTTTTGGTCATCATAGTGGTATAGGACATTCGTGATACGCCCTACCTCACTCCAATCATCGACCAGCTTCCGACACACCCAACTTATTCATCATATTTGTTTTTGAACATACTTTTTAAAGAAAAAAAGTTACGTTTCACTTATCACATTCAAACCTAAGATATTCACAATGTATCATACTCCGGCTCTAAACACAAACTATCATAATCGTCACGATACATACGTTAGCACTAAGCACATGACTTATAAGATAACAAAAATCACTAATCAAAAGGGGTATAGCTTTATATTATAGCTCATCATTCACTATGGCTCGTGAAAAATATATATCGGGTGAAACAACTAACTTACTGAACATACAGTATATAGCATCAATGACTATGAAAACCGAACAAAGATTATGCATTGCTTACTCGGGACAGAACAAAAATTTTGAAAAATTTAGCTCATTTTGCATAGAAACATAACGAAGTAAGCAAATGATCGATACACATAACCATTCCCCTACCCCACACTTAAACCTCAACATGTCCTTAGGTTGTGCAAAATTTAAAAAGAAATGAAGTACTTAGCTGATTACGTAGATATTCGAGCCGTTGGTCAGGCTGGTGCATGAAAAGGCGAACGCTCTCGAAGACGTATAAAACTCGTTCCAACATGACTCAAATGGTACCGCGACAAAACGTCTAGAAAGATATCTGCACTACTTGACAACCACAGAAGAAATCTCAGGGAAAACGGGGGAATATTATCACAAAAATGAAAAAGAATGATAAGGATAAAGATAAGATAAAATGGAATAAGATAAAAGAGTAATCATTCAGCACAATAAAAATCGAAAAGAATAGCAATGTCAATCATCGAAATACAAAGCAGAGTATGAAATTGCCCTATGGTTTACATGATCCATCGAAAATAAAAACCATACGGAAACCGATAGTAGCTTACAAAAGAGAAATACAATGAATCAGTAAGAAACAACCATAGTAGCACGATAAAACCAAATCGAAGATGACAATACGAAAGACACAGCTAAAAACACAGCTAAACTGAACAGATTCAACCAAAATCTTAATTAGACTTAAGATAAAAGATGAATCAAAGAAAAAAAAAACATAAAAGAGAGTACTAATATAATAAAGGATATCTAGGATGCCCCCTAGTGGCGCTTTTGGTTAATGTCGTTAGCTCGACACTCTTTTAGCTCAGCCTGGATCAGGCCATTTAACTTTTCTGCCAGCCACTACCTCGTGTAGGCTTTGATCAGTAGTGTGGCTGCAGAAACAACATCTAACACATAGGGTTAATTCTTTAATTGCCTTCCATACCCGTTTAATTCTCCCCATGGTTGATTTCTTCTTCTTCTGACGACGTTTCATCCGTTGCTCCTTCTCAAACTCTTCCATGTCCCAACTACCTGCTAGAACTTCTTCAGAGGGAACACTACCGTCATCCTCAGAAAACAAATCGGGCGAAAACTCGTCAAATTTATTGACTTCTGATGTACCACACCCGAGGATATCGATGAATCGAATAATCAAAGGCTTTTCCTTGGCTTGACCGATGTAATGCTTGCACCTTTGACCATTCACTCGGAACGGCTGGTCACCATAACCTCGTAGTTCTAAAACACCTCCAGGAATGATTGGGAGAATTTCAAAGGGACCGGACCATCGTGTCCTCAGCTTACCAGGGAACAGATGTAACCTGGAATTGAACAATAAAACTTGTTCCCCAACTTGGAATTCTCGCTTCTTGATTTTGGCATCGTGAAGGATTTTCATCTTTTCCTTACTTATCCTGGCGCTTTCGTAAGCCTGAAGTCTAAATTCGTCTAACTCATGAAACTGTTGCAATCGATGTTTTCCACAAGATTGGGTATCGAAGTTTAAAAACTTCGTGGCCCAATACGCTCTATGCTCTAACTCAACTGGCAAGTGGCATGGTTTACCATAAACCATTTGATAGGGTGATGTACCTATGGGGGTCTTATAGGCAGTTCGATATGCCCACAGTACATCATCGAACTTTAGACTCCAGTCTTTTCTATGACTATTAACTGTTTTCTCCAGGATCTTCTTTAAACATTGGTTGCTTCTTTCAACCTGACCACTAGTCATAGGATGATATGGTGTACTAGTTTTATGCCGGACACCATATTTCTCAAGCACTTTCTCCAGGGGTCGGTTGCAAAAATGTGTCCCTTCATCACTAATCTAGGCGCGTGGACACCCGAATCTCACGAAGATGTTTTTCTTTAGAAACTTCATGACCGTCTTATGATCATTGTGAGACGTGGCTTGAGCCTCCACCCATTTCGATACATAATCCACGCAGACTAAGATGTATTTATTTCCATAAGATGATGGGAATGGTCCCATAAAATCGATGACCCATACATCAAAGACGTCGCATTCTATGATGGGTTTCAATGGCATGTCGAAATGCCTTGTTAAAGTTCCGGTTCTTTGACACCTATCACAAGCTTTACAGAAAGCTTCTGTATCTTTAAAGATCATGGGCCAATAGAAGCCGGATTGAAAGATCTTAGCAACAGTTTTCCTAGGACCAAAGTGATTGCCAGTGGGTCCACTGTGGCATTGCTCAATAATATCACGTTGCTCAGATTCAGGAACACATCTTCTCAGCAAACCATCTTTACAAATCTTGAAGAGGTAAGGTTCATCCCAGAAGAATGTTTTCAAATCAGAGAAAAATTTCTTCTTTTCCTGATAAGACAATTCTGGATCAAGATATTGGGAATGAAGGTAGTTTACGATGGAAGAATACCATGGAACATCTGGAGCACAACCGTCGATAAGCATGACATTCTCCAGAGGAAAGTAAAGATCTATATCGTCAGGATCATCCTTTTCCTCACCCAACATTCTTGAAACGTGATCAGCCACTACGTTTTCACTGCCCTTTTTGTCTTTAATTTGGACATCAAACTCTTGTAGGATCAGTATCCAACGTAGTAAGCGCAGTTTAGCCTCTTTCTTTGTCATCAAGTACCACAGAGCAGCGTGATCAGTCCACACAACCACTTGAGCACCCAACAAGTAACTACGAAACTTGTCCATAGCAAAGACTACGGCCAATAATTCCTTTTCATTCATCGTGTAGTTTACTTGAGACGGATTCAGTGTGTGACTGGCGTAATAAATTGGCTGGAATTTCCCTTTTATTCTTTGTCCTAAGACTGCGCCAACAGCATAGTTTGACGCATCGCACATAAGCTCGAAGGGGAGATTCCAGTCAGGCGAAATAAGGATCGGTGCAGAGATTAATCGACTTTTAAGCTACTCAAACGCTTTCTTGCAACTTTCATCAAAATCGAATAAAACGTCTTCTTTAAGTAGTGTAGACAGGGGCTTGGCTATCTTGGAAAAGTCCTGAATGAATCTTCTATAGAAACCGACATGTCCAAGAAAACCTCTGACTTCGCACACATTCTTAGGATAACTCATCTTCTCGATAGCTTCTACTTTGGCCCTGTCTACCTCAATACCTTTGGCGGAGATCTTGTGGCCAAGAACTATTCCCTCATCTACCATGAAATGGCACTTTTCCCAATTTAGTACTAAGTTCTTTTCCACATATCTAGATAAGACCTAGTCAAGATTATCAAGGCAATCATCGAAGGATTGACCAAAGACCGAAAAGTCATCCATGAAAATTTCCATACACTTTTGAACTAGCCCGTCAAAGATAGCCAGCATACATCTTTGAAATGTAGCTGGGGCATTGCAAAGACCAAATGGCATCCGCCCAGTAAGCGAATGTACCATAAGGGCGGTGAAAGTGGTCTTTTCTTGGTCAACTGGATCGATGGGTATCTGAAAATATCCTGAGTATCCGTCCAGGAAACAGTAGAATGCGTGTCCCGCCAGACGCTCAAGCATCTGATCAATGAAAGGAAGGGGGAAATGATCTTTCATTGTAACCTCATTGAGTTTCCTGTAATCAATGCAGACTCTGTAACCAGTAACAAGCCTCAATGCTATTTCTTCTCCCTTCTCGTTCTTCTCAATAGTAATCCCTCCTTTCTTGGGAACTACCTGAGTAGGGGATACCCATTCACTATCAGCGATTGCGTATATGATACCCATATCTAAAAGCTTGATAATCTCCTTCTTGACCACCCCTTGCATATGAGGGTTGAGCCTCCTCTGGGGTTGTCTAACTCATTTCGTACCCTCTTCAGTCTTGATTTTATGCATACAGATGTCAGGAGATATCCCTCTGATGTCTCCTACTTGCCAACCAAAGGCTTTCTCATTTTTCCTCAAGACGTTTACAAGCTTCATTTCTTCTAATCGAGACAGCTTGGCAGATATAATTAATGGAAGCTTGTCACCTTCTCTTAAAAACACATACTTTAGATGTTTAGGCAACGGCTTCAGTACCAGATCTGCAGGGGGTCTTCCAAACTTGATTTAAGATCTCCACTTTTCAACTCAACATCACTGAGTTTACTTAGTGGTCCCACTGCCAAAGCTTCTCCTTTCAACAACTCATCATCCAATTCAGCTTCTAACTGTTCTAGATTCACCACACCATGATTATTCAGCTTCTCAACTAGTCGCTCGTATTCAGTCGCAACAGCCATGACTTGCTTTTCCATGAAATCATTGAAGTCATCAGACATATCGTCAATGGAGAAGCCGGTCGGTCTTTCAGAGGGTCTCTGGTTAGCTTTGGAAACATTGTAACTCACCTCTTGATCACCAACTCATATCGCCACTTGCCCACCATCAAAGTCAATGAGGGCTCTGGCTGTAGACAGAAAAGGTCTCCCAAGAATTAGAGGGACATGCTCATCCTTCTCTATGTCCAGAACGTACCAGTCCACCGGGAAGGTAAATCTATCAATTTGAACTAACACGTCCTTTAGTATTCCCACAGCTTTCTTAGAAGATCTATCCGCGAATTGAAGATTCATGGTGGTGGGTTCTAGAAGATTGTCTAACCCAAGCTGTTTGCAGACACACAATGGCATCAGGCTTATGGATGCACCCAGGTCACATAAAGAGTTTGGGAAGACTAGGCCTCCCATCAGCAATGTGAGCACAAATTTCTCAGGGTCACCCCTCTTGATTGGTATATCTTCATAATTGATCATAGAGCAATCCTCACCAATCCACCGATCCATGTCTGCTAACTTCTTCTTAGAAGAAACAACATCCTTGATGAATTTGGTATACTTAGGAATCTCAACCAAAACCTCGGATAATGGAAGATTAACCTGAGTATTTTTCAGAAGGTTTAGCACTTTTTCATACTTTTTATCCTCATTCAAGGAGATGTTGCTCTTTCTAGGTGGAAATGGAAGCTTTTTCAAGTCACTCTCAGAAAAGGCTTTCTTCAAGGATGAACTGACAGCTTTGTCTTCCAAGTCCTTCCACCTTACTACCTTTTCATTCTTCTTACTAGTCAGGAGATCAGCCTCCTGACTCTCACTTGATTCTTCATTCCTCAGGGGTTCAGCCACCTGAGGACTTCCAACTCTTTCACCTCTCAGGGGATCAGCCACCTGAGTATTTTCTTGCAGCCAAGGGGAACGTAGGTGCTCGACTTCCCCTCCTGCCTTATCGGCGGGGAGGGGTTAGTGGTTTCCCCGGTGACGGGGACCACTTAGTTGAGTACCCGACCTTAAGTTCATCGCACCGGCCTCTTCTCTACCGTACGGAATTGAAGGTACCGGGTCGGTGCATTGGCTATTATTCGATCGGTCCGAGCAACTTGACCACCCTTTGGATTTTTTTCGTGAAGGCCGGGCAACCGCCGGGGGTCTAAGCTAACTGTTCACCAATTGCCCTATTTGCCTCTCAAGATTCTTGTTTGTGCTCATCAGGAGTTGGATGTTTTTATTTTGCTCTTCCCGAAAGGAGCTCCATTCAGCTTGGATATCATTCGAGTGTGTGGGGCCTTGAGAGTTTTGGAAGTTCTGCGGATAAGGCTGGCTGGACCGATTCTGAAATGTAGAATTAGAATAGTTAGGCCAATTCTGACTGAACCTTTGATTCTTTTTGGAAAAATTGGAGTTCTGGTTCTGGTTGTAAGTAGGGTTTCGATTGAAGTTTTGATTTTGATTAAAATTCGAATTTGGATTGAAATTTTGATTCTGGCTGAAACCTTGGTTTTGAGGATTACTCTGGCCAGAGAATTGATTAGTAAACCTCTGATTGGTCTGGCCAGAGAAAGCGTTTACTTCAGCATTCTGTCCGTTCATAGGACAGAAACGAGATGTATGCCCCACATTGTCACAGTTCTAACATGTGACTGGATTATAATGTCCATTGTCATGAAGAGTATTAACTTGATAAGCAGAGGGGGGACAAATTGACACTGGCCAACCATATAGCCAGTCTGACAACAATTTTCACAATACAGAACTTGAGAGTTCTGTTGAAGGGAATGTTGGTCCCTTGAAAAGGCTTTGGTTAAGTTTAGAGGGGGGGGGGGGTGAATAAATTTAACAATTAAAACTTTTGGAGTTAACAAATTCTGCAACTTCGAGCGGTACTGCGATACTTCGAGTCTGTTGAGACTTTAGTAGCTGTTTGGTAAACGTAGTCTCTTGATAGTTCGGTTGCTGAATTTGTGCGGGAATTATATCAAAATTAAGCCTTATTACTTGTTGTTAAATATGATACTAAGTATTGGATACTCAGTAGTGCAAGTGTGTGATTTCAGTTGCTAGATTCAGTAGGTTGATGAGTGAAATAAACTAAGTGGAGAAAGTAAATGCTGAAAGTAAGTAGGCAGATTTTTATAGTGGTTCCAGGTGATGTAATCCTGCCACTCCACTCTTCTCCTGTGATGTTGGAGGAAATTCACTAGAGATCTTTGATGTAGCTTTTACAAAGATTCCTAAGATTGCTTGTCCTTCACCAATAACTATGGCTTCACAAACTGAAAACTGGGAACAGGTAGGATTGCTGCTCCTTAGTCTTCCACTGGTCCTTGAAGGGTAGGATTGCCTCTTCACCACTCCACCACAAACAACGCTCTTTCACACCCAACGAGATGCTTCACTCGTCTTCAAGAGTTCTTTATGAAATAAAGATTGAATCAAGTAAATGATTCGGTTGCGAGCGACTTGATTAGGATGATGTAATCGGCAGCTTGCGGTCTTCAAGTGTGTAGTCTTGATGCAGCTTGAATACAGAATACACTTGAAGAAATTCACTAGATCAGCAGCTTTATGCTCAGCAAGTTCAGTAGGGTGTTTTTCAGCTCAGATTTAGCAATTAAAGTTTATCCAAAAATTCATCTCCTTTTCTTGAGTTGAAAGTCTTCTATTTATAGGCAAGAATGCATGTGACTTGTATTTGAATTTCAAATGTAACCGTTTCTTGTTTTTGTCCCTTCGATTTGCATTCGTCACTATTCATAGGATCGACACTCGTCGAATTCCTTTTTGACAAGCGGTACCGTCCACCCCTTTGACTTGTATCCAATGGATAAAAATGTGAATCATCCCAACGTCTTTTTAATCTCAACCTTTGATTTTCTTGATAAGTCGAGGTAGTTGGTCAATGTCCTTATCCATGTAGTCTTCCAAAATAATCTTGAATAAATCGAGATATATATCAGCAGGCTTATCAGTCTGCTTTGAAGTTTAAATTAGTCTGCTGATCATCATATTTCTGTATAATATATAATGCAGCTGATTACTTTTATCTAACTTTTATTTTTGTAGTTAGATTACATCATTTTAATTATAACTAAGTTCCAAACATCATCCAACTTATGGAACATAGACCTTCTACACAAGGTATATGTAATCAGTTTAGGTCATCACAGACTTGCCTAAATTCTGATTCCATATCCTTGACTTAAATTACTAAGTTTGATCCCTTAGCCTTCATTTACAGAGTTTGAACCCTCAACCTTCAGTCTTCAGTCTTCAGTCTTCAGCAGGTTCCTGACTAGTCTACTGACCTATCTACCCTACTGACCTAGACCAGTCTGCTGAAACAAGTCAGCAGCCCTTTACAGTGCTTGTTTGATCAACCTATTTTATGAATCAAACTCTAATAAACGTAGACATTTAATCTAGACATCTTTTTGCCTTTGCACTATAACAGCTAGTATGGCACTCATCATCAAAACTAAGAAATAAGTCCAATAATTTCCCCCTTTTTGGTGATGATGCCACTACCCTCACCTAATCAGCAAAGCAAAAAGATAAAACACAAAAACAGAACAAATTCAGTCAATTCTCATTATAATCATTGTTCAGTTATTACAAACTAGATGCGGAAAGATAAAGAATAATAAGTATGCTGATCTATTGTCTCTTCTCTCTTTCTCTTCTAGCCTTCTCAGCTTGTTCTTGATAGGCTCTGATTTGTTCTATCATATCCCTCATCCATTCATTTTCAATCAGTGTGAAATCAATGTAGGGATTGACTTGCTTCCACCAGTTCCATGCTTCAGGCAGGATAAGATTAATCTGATTCACCCTGAATCCAAACTTCATGTAAAGTTCCTTGAACTCATCAAGTGAATCCTTTGCTTTTTGTGATAGGTAAGCTCCTATCACCTCTGCCACCTCTTCCACCTCTGTTGCTTGCCCTTAAGGCTTTAACTCTTGCCTCCCAAAATTTTAACCCCAAGAAAGAGTCCAGACCTTCATGAAACACTTTGTCATGATAAGGTCTCCTCCGGTTGTAATACTCTTTCTTGTACTGTCTAAGAAGATCATCAGTAAGTTGAACTCTGCCAGGTGCAGGTTGCCTAAAAGCATTGGTTTCATCAGTCCATCTCTTCTGTGCAAAGAGTCTTGCAGCCTCCTTTGCTGCAGCTGATTGGCCCTCTTCCCCCTTAGTGACATCATCAACAAAACGGGATATAAGGCCATGAATACCCTCCTGTGATACTATCACTCTATTCAACTGACCTTCCATAGTTCCAGTTCTAGTATCAAGAGCAGTAATCCTGGATTGCAATTTCTCCTCCAGTCTGTTGATCCTTTCAGTAAGTTTGGGATCAGGCATAGCAGGTTGTTGTGCAGCAGCAGGCTCAGTAGGTTCAGATGTTGCAGCAAGGTTGTCAAGTTTCTGATGGATAGAAATAAGTTGTTCTTTCAGAAATTTATCTTTTGCAGTGTTTCCAACCTTGATGCCTCTCACATCTAGCATCATATCAGTGACAGCATTTTGAGTAGATGTGAAGTTTGAAGCAACTGTGGCAGTTGATTGTCTGTTTTCATTTACCATCTTCATCAGTTCTTCAAATCTTTCTTCCTGTCTGTCCAGTTGTGTCCTTAACTGTTGCATATCATGTCTTACAGTCCTTAACTCATTTAACACTTCAACTGGCACTTCACTGGTCATCCTACTATCAGTAGGTCCATCAGCAGGCTCTTCAACTCTATATTGTGCATGTTGTCTGCTGATGACCATTGCCTTCCTCATATCTCTCCCAGCAGGGGGAGGTCCTTCCTCAACCATAGCACCAAGAATATCTTACATGACCGGATCTTGTGCAGGTTCTTCAGCAGCTTCTTCTTCTCCAAAAATTTGAAACTCTTCATCACTGTAGTCATAGTCCAGCAACTGTTCTTCTTGATTGACAACAGCAGCCTGCTGACTATCCTTCCCTACAGTGGCCTTGGCTCCATGAGGCTCCACTACAGCAGCCTCTTCAACAACAGGGGTTTCCTCCAAACCCAAGTCAGGTTCCAACCTTTGTCCAGGTGCTGTTTTAGACTCAGCAGCCTGTACCTCCTGTTCCAACCTTTGTCCAGGTGCTGTTTGTACCTCAGCAACCTGTACCTCCTCTTCAACTTCCTGTGGTTTGAATGTAGCCTCATTATCCACTTGGAAACCTTCAGCATGACCAATCTTGTGCAGGATGATGGCAGTTTTAGTGAGAATGCCCTCAAAGTCAAATCCACCCTGATATTCAATGGATTCTTCTGAGCTGGCACTAGGTTCACTGTGATCAATAACCTTTTCTCCATCAAAATCCTCACTTTGTTCAGCTTCATGGTGTGCAGTAGGCTCTACAACAAGGAATGTAGCAGATTCATCAACCAGCCTACCAGCACTCAGAGTAATACCTTCATTGATCAATGCTTCCAGATCATCCATGGTGAGATCCTGTAGATCCTCATCCATCTCTCCACCGTCTGCGGCCCTCGACGGACTTACCGATATCGGTGGGGCACCGTTGTACGGTGGTTCATTTATCGGTGCGGCCTCACTGGATTCTCCAGGTCCAGAGGGAAAATCTCCTCTGGAATCTGATGATGAGGAAGAATCGTCATCTCCATCTCTTGGATCTCTAAACTTGATACCCTCCTCCTTCTGTTGATCATCAAACAAATCCATCAGTCTCGATTGCAGCAGGGTTGTATGAATCAGATCCAGCAAGTTTTCCACTCCCAACTTGTCAAAAGCCCATTCTTCAAGATCTGTCATTGGTTCAGCAGCTGGCTTTTGTCTTTTATAGAAACCAAACTTCCACTGGAAGTAGTCAGCAATTTGCTGAAGTTTGGGGTCTACATATTCCTCTGTTTTCTTCCTTGCTTTCACATGCCTCTCAAATGGCATGAAAGATCTCCTGGGAGCAACTCCAGCACTTTGTTGACCTCCAAAGGTTCCAACAAGTTGATTCAAAGTTTCTTCAACAGATGTCTGAAAGTCAGTAGGTTGCTGTGATTGTAAATTTGTACTTACTACTTCCATCTGTACCACACTTGGTTCCCCCTGACTTACATGCTCATCAGCAGGGTTAGTAGCGGTAGCATCTCTTCCCCCGAGTTCTTGCCACAACTGCAGGGTCTTCAACCAAGTCTTCAATTAACTCTTCAACTACCACAGCAGGTTCAGGTTCAGTGGTTTGCTGTGGTTCTTCAATGGATACTACAGCAGGCTCAGGGTCAGTAGACTGATGTATATCCACTTAGTACCAATGATATTTGCATGATTTGGCCTATCAACTAGTGTCCAAACTTGATTCCTTTCAAATTCATTCAATTCCTCTTGCATAGCTATTATCCGTTCTGGATCTGAAATAGCTTCTTCAACAACTTTTGGTTCCATTTGAGATAGAAAACAAGTAAACATGGCTTCCAGTTGTCTTCTAGTCCTCACACCTTGCTGTACATTGCCAATAACTTGTTCAGCAGGGTGATTCCTTAACCATTGTGGATTGTGGTTATTTTGATTATCAGGAACATCATCTTCAGTAGGGTCTGCTGTAGCTTCTTCTACAGGGGGTTCAGCAGATCCTTGAACTGCTTTAGTTGTTGCATCAGTAACATTATCAGCAGGGTGTTCAGCAGGGGCAGTATCAGAAACTTTTCAGTCATTGAATCTTTCCAGAACTTCAACACAATCTGGATCAGTGATTTGTTGATTCTCAGCAGGTTCACAATCATCATCTTCCATACCAGTAAACTTAGGTTCATCAAATACAACATGAATTGTTTCTTCATGTTTGAGTGACCTCTTGTTCAGTACCCTGAATGCTCTGCTGACTGAAGAATATCCCAGGAAAATTCCTTCATCTGATTTTGGTTGGAATGTTTTCAAATGTACCTTATGATTTAGAATAAAACATTTGCTTCCAAAAGGATGGAAATAGGATATGTTAGGTTTCCTTCCATTCCAAACCTCATAAGGTGTCTTCAGCAGCTTCTTGTTTACTGAGGTTCTGTTTTGTGTATAGCATCTGTATTGACTGCTTCTGCCCAATATCTTTCAGGTAGCAATGCTTCACAAATCATTGTTCTTCCTGCTTCCTTTAGAGTTCTGTTTCTTCTCTCAGCAACCCCATTTTGCTGAGGTGTACCAGCAGCGGCAAGTTGATGTAGTACACCATTCTGTTCACAATATTCTCTTATAACTTTGTTAAGAAATTCAGTACCCTGATCTGATCTTATCTTTATCACTGTTAAACTCTTCTCATTTTGTAATCTTTTCAGAAGATTAGGCACGCTTTGAAGTGTTTCACTTTTCTTGTTCATAAAAATCACCCAAGTGTACCTTGAATAATCATCCACAACCACTAAAGTGTACTTCTTTCCTGTTACACTTGTTGGAGTTATTGGCCCAAAAAGATCCATATGCATCAGCTCCAACACTCTATTAGTTGATTGTTTGGTCTTTGATTTGAAACTTGACTTTATCTGTTTACCTTGTTGACAAGCATCACAAATAGCATCCTTTTTGAATGTGATCTCAGGTAAACCAACCACCGGCTTCTTCTTTACCAACTGATTAATATCATCAAAGTTCAAATGATTCAATTTCTTGTGCCATAACCAATTAAGTTCTGATTTGGTATGCACAATCAGGCAGGTTTCTAGAACTGTAGTAGACCAATCCACAACATACATGTTCGGTTGTCTTCTACCAGCAAGTACAACTTGATCACCTCTTTCACTAATGACAATACGGTTGTCTTTGTCAAAAGTGACCTTGTATCCCTTGTCACGGAAATTGTCCAAAGGTGCTCGGCAAGTTGTAGTCCAAATCCTTCCACATATGCAACATTCTTGATTGTAAGTCCATTCCTCACAAGTGTGCCATATCCTCTTGTATATCCAGGTGTATTCTTGTTGCCAAAATTCACCCTTGGACCATCTTTTGCCACAAAGTTTGTTAAACAGTGCTTATTCTTTGTCATGTGTCTGGAACATCCACTGTCAAAGTACCAGACACCCTACAAAACAAAGTTAATGCATTTTAGGTACCCAAACCTGTTTGGGTCCATAATGGTCAGTGGTAAGCATGACCCTTGGCATGTCTCCATAAGGTCTTCTTCTGAATGTGTCATACTTTGGTTCATACTTTGGTTCATACATGTATTCCACACATCCATAAGTTCTAACAGTAGGTTGTGTAGAATTCACATATGTTTTCTGGCCTTTTGGTTTGTAATGCTGTTTGAAGTGATTCTTGTTGTTAGAAACATTTGCATAACCATAGGTGTGCTGTCTGTTAGGAACAACCCTATAATAAGGAGTCTGCTGAGGTCTCTGCTGAGGTCTTGTAAAAGTCCTCTGCTGAGTCCTTTGCTGATTCCATTGCATAGGTTTTACCCTAGCAGTATGGTTATACTTTCTGTTTTTAACAGTAGGTGCAGGAATATTCCAATCATCATCAGTAGGGAACAATCTACCTTTCCCCCTGAGATAAGTATCCCTTGGATGATAAACATTTTTGGGTCTAGGATTCTTATCCTTGGAATATTTCTGTTTCTTACCCTTCTGTGGTCCAGAAGACTTGGTAGCAGGTATGCTATCAGCAGGCTTAGAAGGCACAGCAGTCCTATTTTTAGATTTATTCTTTTTATTAGGAGCTGTTGACTTCTTTGGCTTCTGATTTTGCTTCCTTGAAGCATTCTCGAGGTTTTACTTGCCTCGGCAACCTTCCTGGGAGTTGGATCTAGTGCAGGTACAAACTTAGGACCAATTCTGGTGCTAGGTTCAGTGACCTTACTGGATCCACTCTTGTTAGATTGTTGAGTTCCAAATCCAAGCCCAGTTCTATCTCCATAAGGCTTTCCTGATTTGTATGCAGTAGTGGAACAAGATGGTTCAGCAGATTCAGAGGCTGCTGGATGTTCAGCAGACTTATCCTGATTCTGTCCAACATCTTTTTCTTTACCTTTGAGAACCCTTAATTCAGCTTTCAATCTTCCAACTTCCAATTCAAGAGCTTCTTTTTCAGCCTTCACAACCTCATAACCAGATTGTATTATCCTCAGTTGATTAAGGATGGCATCCAAAGTCTCATTGTTGTCAGAATTTCTAGGATTTGAACCACATGTTGATTCACAATCACTTCCAGCAGGAGTATTGATAGATACAGTATTGTATACCTCCTCTGTTTCATCCATATTGGCCATCAAGGCATAATCCTCCATGTCAGCAACCAGTGCTGTGTCATCTGATTCAATCCATTTTTCAGATTCAACTTCATACCCTGATTCATCTTCAGCAACCATGGCCTTCTTGCCATGTCTTCTTTGTTGACTCTTGGTCTTCAGTAGGTCGGACAATCGTGTCTAAAATGTCCGGGCTTCTTGCGGTTGAAGCGAGAGATAATCGGGTTCCTTGCCTTGTTTTAACTCGGGACGGTCGGGTTTGAAGTGTCCTGGTTTCTTGCAATGAAAGCACGGATAGTCATTATCTTTCTTTGGTTCTTCTTTCCTTCTTTCGGTAGGCCTCTTTGTGAAATTTCTTGAAGGGGCCTTTCCGGTCTTCATCATTCGATTTTCTTGCTCGGTAGGGCAATGCGCTCTTGCATTTCATCCAAGGATCATCTGTCCTCCCGATGTTTCTTCATGATGTGAAGCGACCAATGCGATGGTCTTTGGCTCTTCTTTTTCGATCTCGAGCACAAGCTTTTTGCTAAATTCATAAGCCTTTAGATCGAAAACAATTTGAAGGTGTCTTCTTCATGCAACTTTCTCATTTCTTCAATTGCAGTCACCTTCATTTTCCAAACATCTTTTGCGGTAGAGCTTCTAAGATTTTGGTGTTTATTTCCTCTTTTGAATAACTTACACTCGGCGGGGTAAGTTCATCCAGATTGCATTGAATCTAGACTCCATTTGCTCAATGGTTTCATTTGGCGGCATTTTGAACTTTTGGAACCTCTTTACGCCACACTTGATTTTGTTCTTCTTTATTGCATCGGTGCCTTCACGGATCAAGTGAATCTTGTCCCAAATTTCCTTTGCAGTCTTGCAATCTTTAACCTTCATGTACATATTGCTATCCAAGGTTCTGTAAATGATGTCTATAGCAATGTTGTTGAGGTTTGCTCTTTTTCTGTCTTCTGCATTCCATTCTCTTTTTGGTTTAGGAATGTACTCAGTTGTATCACCCACTGTTATTGCCTTGGTAATCTCCAGTGGTCCATCAGTTAGTACATCCATCATCTCATCATGAGTTGCAGCAAGGTAAGCCTGCATTCGACGTTTATACTCATCAAATCTATCCAGAGAACACATCAACATAGTTCTAGCATACTGTGTGTTATCCATGATGCAAGTCTTTGAAAATCAGTAACTTGAAAGAAAGTTTTTAAAGAATTTCCACAAGCACAACAAGTAGGATTACTTCAGAACAGAAGCCCTGCTCTGATACCAATTGTTGGTCCCTTGAAAAGGCTTTGGTTATGTTTAGAGGGGGGGGGGTGAATAAACTTAACAATTAAAACTTTTGGAGTTAACAAATTCTGCAACTTCAGCAGTCTGCTGATACTTCGATGGTCTGCGTTGAGACTTCGGTAGCTGTTTGGTAAACGATAGTCTACTGATAGTTCAGTTTGCTGAATTTGTGCAGCGGAATTATATCAAAATTAAGCCTTATTACTTGTTGTTAAATATGATACTAAGTATTGGATACTCAGTAGTGCAAGTGTGTGATTTCAGTTGCTAGATTCAGTAGGTTGATGAGTGAAATAAACTAAGTGCAGAAAGTAAATGCTGAAAGTAAGTAGGCAGATTTTTATAGTGGTTCCAGGTGATGTAATCCTGTCAGTCCACTCTTCTCCTGTGATGTTGGAGGAAATTCACTAGAGATCTTTGATGTAGCTTTTACAAAGATTCCTAAGATTGCTTGTCCTTCACCAATAACTATGGCTTCACAAACTGAAAACTGGGAACAGGTAGGATTGCTGCTCCTTAGTCTTCCACTGGTCCTTGAAGGGTAGGATTGCCTCTTCACCGGCTCCACCACAAACAACGAGTCTTTCACACCCAACGATGCTTCATGTCTTCGACGGGTTCTTTATGAAATAAAGATTGAATCAAGTAAATGATTCGGTTGCACGAGCTTGATTAGGATGATGTAATCGGCGGCTTGCGATCTTCAAGTGTGTAGTCCGGATGCAGCTTGAATACATAATACACTTGAAGAAATTCACTAGATCAGCAGCTTTATGCTCAGCAAGTTCAGCAGGGTGTTTTTCAGCTTAGAATTAGCACTTAAAGTTTATCCAAAAATTCATCTCCTTTTCTTGAGTTGAAAGTCTTCTATTTATAGGCAAGAATGCATGTGACTTGTATTTGAATTTCAAATGTAACCGTTTCTTGTTTTTGTCCCATCTGATTTGCATTCCTTTTTGACAGTGCAGTCTGTCCACCCCTTTGACTTGTATCCAATGGATAAAAATGTGAATCATTCCAACGTCTTTTTAATCTCAACCTTTGATTTTCTTGATAAGTCAGAGGTAGTTGGTTGTCCTTATCCATGTAGTCTTCCAAAATAATCTTGAATAAATCGAGATATATATCAACAGGCTTATCAGTCTGCTGAAGTTTAAATCAGTCTGCTGATCATCATATTTCTGTATAATATATAATGCAGCTGATTACTTTTATCTAACTTTTATTTTTGTAGTTAGATTACATCATTTTAATTATAACTAAGTTCCAAACATCATCCAACTTATGGAACTTAGACCTTCTACACAAGGTATATGTAATCGCTTTAGGTCATCACGGACTTGCCTAAATTCGATTCCATATCCTTGACTTAAATTACTAAGTTTGATCCCTTAGCCTTCATTTACGAGTTTGAACCCTCGGCCTTCGGTCTTCGGTCTTCGGCGGGTTCCCGACTAGTCTACGACCTATCTACCCCATCGACCTAGGCCGGTCTCGTCGAAACAAGTCGGCGAGCCACTTTACAGTGCTTGTTTGATCAACCTATTTTATGAATCAAACTCTAATAAACCTATACATTTAATCTAGACATCTTTTTGCCTTTGCACTATAACAGCTAGTATGGCACTCATCATCAAAACTAAGAAATAAGTCCAACAGGGAAGGATTCTGATTGATCGGATTAGGAGAAATTTGAGAAGCTGCCATTTTCTTTTGCAGCATGGCGACCAAACTTTGCATATTCACCTCCTCAATCTTGGGAGGAGGAGGAGGTGCTTGGATAGCTTGAGAGGAGGGGGCGTAATTGTACTTGGCAATATCCTCAAATAGTGCCCATCCCTCTTCAGGTGTCTTTCTCAAGAATGCCCCACCAGAAGAACTATTGACCATGCCCTTAGTGAGCTCGGTCAATCCACTGAAAAATGTATTGACTTGCCTCTACAAGTCAATACCATGATGGGGACATTTACGAAGAAGAGATTTGAATCCCTTCCAAGCATCAAAGAATGACTCGTTTTCCTTCTGATAAAATGTAAAAATTTCACTGAGGCATTGGGTTGTCTTGGAAAGTGGGAAATATTGACTTAGGAACTCTTTTTCTAGTCCAGCCCAAGTGGTAATGGATTCAGCAGGGAGAGAGTTATACCACTCTTTTGCCTCCCCCTTCAAGGAAAACGGAAACAATTTCAGCTTAATGGCATCCTCGCTTACACCTTGGATGCGAGTCGTACCACATATCTCCAGAAATGTGTGTACGGGAGTGTGCGGATTTTTAGACTGAAAACCGTGGAAGATAGATGCATGTTGCATCATTTGAATGAGCCCAGGCTTGAGTTCGAAGGTCTGAGCATTTATGATTGGTAGGATAATAGCTGGGTTGACATTGACTACGCCATGCATGGCGTAGTCAGCCAACGTACGTCTATCTTCAGCAGCCATAATGACTATATTTTCGATCTCTTGAGCTAAATCTTGATCGATATCTCGATCGACTGTGTTCTCTTCGTCAGGGAAGTCCGCAAAACAGAGCCTTCTCCTGTTTGGTCGGACTATGGTCCGCTCGAGGTCAGGGGTATAGAGTAGTGGCCCTTTTTGACTACGAGTTTGCAAAAACCGATACCAAAATCTAGTTGTTTAACCTTTTAATCAAAGTTTAAAACCGTGAAAAGATTTTAAAGAAAAAGAGGTCAGACGGGCGTCCTGATTACTGGACGGGCGTCTGCCTGGAAGATGAACAGGACGGACGTCTGGATAACCAGACGCTCGTTTGACTGGGTATAAACGACCAGAGTTATAAAAAATTATACGGACGGGCGTCCACTACCCTAGACGCCTGTTTACCGAAACACAAACTAAACAAAATATCTAAATTAAATTAATGACGAAAATAAAAACTAGACAACCGTCCGGTTCCCCGGCAACGGCGCCAAAAACTTGTCACGGATTTTTGCAATGAAAATAAACAAGTAATAAAGTTATAAATCCGGTATACCCCAAGTGTAGGGATCGTAGTATAGAGGTTGATACCGGGTCGATCTTACGGGGAATCGGGGTTGCTTAATCTAGTTTTTATTATCTAACCTAACTATGTCACGATTACTACTAAAAAGATACGAAAATAAAACAGTGAAGAACTAAAACGGAAAACGAAACTAACAATAGGAATAACTGGACAGAAGATCGAGATCTAAAGCCAGGAAAATATGGTTGCGAACAAAATTAACTAAACTAAATCTATTCTAAATCTATTGCGAAATAAAGATTGTAAATTTACTAAGCAAACGATCACAAGTGATTTAATCAATGAAATAACAAACGAACAAGCAATTGATCCACCTATCCTACAACTATCAATTTCTATCTAGATTATCTTGTGATTTCTAACCAAGTTGTGATTCACCTTGCCAAGGTATGAACTCCTAATTTCTTAGACAAGTTCACCTATTAATCTTCTATCTTTCGATCTAGAGATTAACACTTTCTAACCAAATGTGTGAAATTTATAAGTTTCTAACCTAGAAATCCAACCTAATAACTCTCGTTAATTAGATTAAAGGTCAAATCTTTATTATTGCAATCTAGGGTTTAACATGATTCTCATCAAAGCCATACATCATACATGCAAAGATCTCTCGATATAAATTGCATAAGAACGAAATAAGCATAATAAAGATACAACTTTGAATTAAAAACTCACAAGACAATCTGCGATGAAATCAATACGTTGGGTGGATGGCTTCACAATGCTTGTTCAAGGGAGGTCTAGCCTCTAAACATCACCTTTGAGCTCGAATTACTTGAATAAAAATACATAAAATTGTTTGAATCTAACTAGAAAATAAAAGCAATAAAAACTGAGCCACCCCTAGGGTTTTGGGGTTCGAATTATCTGATTCTAGGGTTGAAAATACGCAGCTATATATAGAATTTTAAGTCGCCTGCTGCTATGTCGGCCAATGGACGCCCGTTTGATGGGTTGCACGCCCGTCTAGATGCTTAAAAATCTTTGAGTCGGGCCGAGCTGGATCAGACGCCCGTCCTTCTTTAATTTGGACGCTCGTCCACTAAATATCTCAGAACTCTGAATCAAGTTTCTTCTTCTGGACGCCCGTCCAATAAGGTGGACGCCCGTCCACTGGACGGAGAATTGAACGCTTGTTCAATGGACTTGAAATTCGATTTATCCATCTTTATCTCTTTTCTTCTATTCAAATCTTCCTTATCTCTTTTTCATCAATTAAATCCGACATTTATCTTCACTTAATCATCTTTTGAGCCGCATTCATGTATCTACAAGTCATTAAAAACATCACAAAATGTAATAATATCCAAATAAACATAAAATCATCAATAAAACACATAAATTAACCAATTTTGTGAATCAACCGTTGAAAAACTCATTTGCTCAATAAATCAATTAAACACTTAATTTCTATGCGAATTATACGAATATGGAGAGAATTGTTGCAAAATATAACGATATAAATCATATAAAATCACCCTTAATATCCCAGATAAGGGTAAAAGTATAGTCAGAGGGGGGTGAATGACTGTACTGAAGTTTCAAAAAATTTTCTCTATATAAAAGCTTTTGGGCAGCGGATAAGTCCCTTCTTTAAATGTTAATTCAAAGTAGTATATGCAGTCACATATATAATATGCAATAAAGTAAGTACAGTAAAGTAAAGTGCTGAAAGAAAAATGTACACAAAGATTTATAGTCGTTCAGGGTGGTGTAATCCCTTATTCCACTCTTCTCCTGTGATGATTGGAGGATTTCACTATTGTTTTCACATATACAATAGCCGGATTGTCCTTGGCTACACAAGATTCACAATCTCCAAGACTATCACTCCCTGGCTTCAAAAGCTTCAGTGACTCAGTCTTCAACACTGCTCCTTGGGAACAAATCCTTCAGCAGGTATCACAAGCACAACTCCTTCTCAGATGGCTCTGATTCAGTTTCTTGACAGGTGTGAATTTGATTCATAGATTAAGTTGATCAATCTCAGTGCTTGATCTGGAATTTAGCTCTGTTTGCTAAGTTGATCACTAGATGTGTCCTTTAAGTTCTGATAGAAGTCTTTTCAAATTGACAGAGTTTCTGCTTTTTCTTTTGTAATTCAATCGTTTTTTTCCAGTCTGTCAATGCCTTTTATTTATAGCCTTGATAATCCTTGATTTGAATTTTCGTCTCTTAGGATCAAGCGCTTACCGTTGTACTAAAACCAATTGGTGGTAGTAAAGGTGCAACTTTATTTCCTTAAATCACACCATTACAGCGCCATGGGTTGAACTAACATGGGAGGGCAGAGTGCTGTACACCCAACAATCTCCCCCCCGGCAAAGACTCGCTACCCACTCCAACCGTGACACCCGTAGTATGCCATGGGCGGGAATGGATTACCACAGAAATTCTGTTGCCAGGATTCGAACCCATGACCTTCTCGATACCAATTCTTAGGATCAAGCGCTTACCGTTGTACTAAAACCAGTTGGTGGTAGTAAACGCACAACTTTATTTCCTTAAATCACACCATTACAGCGCCATGGGTTGAACTAACATGGGAGGGCAGAGTGCTGTACACCCAACATCGTCCGTTGGCTATTTAATGTGGGGAATAATCCTTGATTTTATTCTTGATTCCCCCTTAATCATACTCTAATTGATTTCAGTGATCCGGATTATTATTCAAACTTCTATCAAAAAATATGTCCTCGATTGATTCTGCATTTAATGCTTGATCCTCTGAATCTTCCTTATTATCTCACGTTCTGACTAAGTGTAAATGGTATACCATACTCAGATGTTCCTTTTACTTGACGGCTGCTTGAACGGTTGAGTTTTTCTGCTGACTTAGCCATTTAGTTCTTCCTTCACTGCTTTGTCTTTACTCAGCCGATAGTCAGTTCACTTTGCTGGTTCACTACGTTCTTGATTTCTTTGAGTTTACAAGATTCCTTGTACTTCACTGTTCCTTGATTTGGGTGAGATCAATGTACACAATATTTAACAATGAATTTCATCACTTGAAATATAACTTATACTTATCCAAGGTCATCACACACTTCCCTGGTTATAAGTCAGACCATAGGTCTTCATGCTTCTCTGCTGGTACTCAGCTACTTTTACTCTACCGAAATTCCATTTTACTTAGCCATCCTACCAACTAGTACAACACTTGTCTGACACCACTTATACAACATGTCAGACTCTAAGTAAAGACATATACAAAGATTTCTAACTTATTTCAGGCTTGGTTTAATAGCTAGTATGACCATCATAAAAAAAATATTCCTAACAATTTCCCCTTTTTTGATGATGCCAAAACCCTCATAAGCCTAAACATAAATATGCAAATTTTCTTAATAATAATGGAATAAAACTCATAAATTTTATTCATCCATTCAAGGCAATAAGAGATAGTTCATTTTAAATCATTCAAAGGCAAAAATGATTTAGTTAAGGACTTCTACTTCTTTTCTTCAAACCTGATATCTTTGCCTTTGATGCCCTTACCCTTGTATGTTGGGATGTCCTTATTCGCTGAGCTTTCAGGCTTACTTCTTCCTTCACTTTTTTGGCAGTACCAAACCTTTCTTCCAGAATTTTATTGTTTGCCTCGGATACTTGGATAATGGTGCTGAGTTGTTGTCCGGAGTAATCCATGATCTCATCCAAGTGTTGAATTTGTTGTGTATGATAATTCAATGTATCCACCAAGGGTTTGAGCTTCTCCTCATGTACTCCAGCTAGATGCTCCAGATTGGATTGGACATGATGGGAAATTAATTACTACAGGTTGCAGAGTAAGTTCCCTTGCTTCTTCATTACTTCATCCTGAACATTGATATGGCTGATGAGAGCCTCAATTTTGTGGTTCTTGGATGTTGCATCACTCCTTAGAGTAGATTTGAGATTTTTCCTGCTCATGTACTATTTTTCCATATCCACAATCAGGGGTTGAATGTCCAGATTGAAAATTCTATCTAGATCTTCCTCTGCTGGTGCAGATGCCTCAGCCTGCTCTTCTTTCTCTTCTTCTTCCTCTTTTTCTTTCTCTTCTTATTTCTCTTCTTCGTGTTCCTCTTTGTTTTCAGTTTATTCAATCTCATGATCAGATAGAGATTGATGAAAGTCACTTGTTGTTTTAGGTTCTTGGAAGGACTGCTCTGGATCTCCAAGTGCTGGAGTTTCAACTTCCTCTACTTGTGTTCCCCCTTGATCAATGCTGAGGTGTTGACATGCTCAGCAGAGTGAGTTTGATCAGCTGGCTCACTCGGCTGTTTTTCAACTTTACTGATGCTCCTGAGAATCACCTCTTGGATCGTCAGGTCATCATCAGATATGTCCATCCGTTCTTGATCATCCTCAAGATGATCTCCTTCCTATTTTTCTTCTTCTCCTATTTTTTCCTCATCCTCAGTAGCTTCTTCTTCATCTTCAACCTCTTCGTCTTCAGATGGTGTAAGGTAGTACCCTGCCTAACCTTCTTGCAGATAGGTGACTTTATCTTGTTTCTCTTCAGTATCATCATTAATTTTGAGGGGGCTATCCCTGTTACTGGGTTGACTCCCTTCATTTGCTTCCAGCTGTTGGTTGTGGTTTCTGGGAGACCTTGACATAGGTAACCATTACCTTGGCCCTTTGTAGTGGATGCACATAGATGAGTTTCACTTTCATTTGGTCGAATAGATGTTGAAGGGGAATCTCATATGATTTCCTTTCATAAAAATCACCTTTATTTTGCATGTTCTTCCTTGGTTCCGTAATTGCTAGACCAATCTCGTTTTGAATTTGAGCTTTCAATTTATTGAAGATAAACTGTGACCAGTTAAAGGGAATACCTTGATAGATAATAGCCATTAATATGACCCTGAGCTCGGTCATGTTCTCCGTGGAACCCTTCTTCCCTTCAGTGTTCTTTGTTATCACAGGAGCAAAATCAACAAATAGGCGTTTAAGTGCTGATCTTGGGAAGTTGTATTTCTTGCTATGCTTTCTGGGGTTCTTGGCTATTTCAGTCCAGAAGGTATTGATATCGATCTGCATCTTCTTCACATCGACTGGACCAACATTGGAGAGATTTAGGAATCTGTGGAGAAGACCAGGGGTGATAACCACTTCTTTTCCAAGCATTATACTCACAATGCAATCTGGGTCACTTTTCTTCTTGCTGGGCACAAATTTTTCATTTTTCCAGAATGCAATTAGGGTTTCATAGCATATTTCTTGTGATTGGAGGGTTCATGAATGTCATCAGCCCCAGATTTATGCAACCATCCACTAATCCTTAGGCTTGTGGATCACTCTCACAGAAGGGTAGATAGTGCTCAGGACGGAAAAATGATCCAGTGATGTTGGATTTTTCATAGTATTTTTCTGTTGGAGATATTGACGAGGATGATGCCATTGTTTTGAAGTGTTGGATATTTGGGAAAAGATTTGATTTTTTAGAGAAAGTAGGATTTATCAATTGCAATGGCATAGAAATTTTCTGAAAAACTCTAAGTGTTGTTTATATAGGAGGACTTTGAGTACTGTGAATGCGGTTGAATAAGGAAGGATTTGGTGACGGAATGGCATGATTTGTGTATATAAATCATGATATTTGAGTGTAGTGGGAGAGTGGATTGACGTATGTAATGATAAATCTCGGGAATCGAGGCGTTGCCGTCATTCTGTAATTAAAAGAATAATATAGTTACCTCCACGATTATAAACTAATCTCCACGTGGGCAATCTTCCATATGATTATTCTCCATTAATTCTCTGATTTTCCACATATGTAAATCTGATTTTTTTTACACTTCACTTTGCTATTGTCTCCAAGATATTTATTGGTGAAGTAACTTGGCTGGTCATTTGTCTGGTGTAGTAACTCCTTTACTGGGCTGACGAAAAAAACAGTTCCTTGCAATCAATGAAGTTGACTTTGCTGGATACCAGTGCCTTACCTACCAGGTGAGCTCACTCGAAATGAAAAAGGTTCAGCCAACTGTTGAAGTCACTTAGCTGATTACTCCAGTTAGCTGCTCTTTGATACATAATCGATTTCAATCATTCCCAACTTAGTTCTCAACTTGAAATATCTTTCAGGACTGAGGGGTTTAGTGAAAATATTAGTCAATTGATCTTCAGTTTGTATGCATCTTAGAATAACATCTCCTTTTTCAACATGATCCTTGATAAAGTGATGTCTCACATCAATATGCTTTGTTCTTGAGTGCAATACTGGATTATCAGTAATAGATATTGCACTTGTGTTATCACACATAATTGAAATTGTCTTCTCCTCCAATCCGTAGTCCCTTAGCTGTTGTCTGATCCACAACACTTGTGCACAATAGTTGCCTATTGCTATATATTCTGCTTCAGCTGTTGATGTGGATATAGAGTTTTGCTTTTTGCTAAATCATGATACTTGTCTGCTGCCTAGGATTTGACAAGTTTCATATGTGCTTTTTCTATCAATTTTACATCCAGCATAGTCTGAGTCTGAACATGATATTGGTTTAAATCCTCCATCTTTTGGATACCATATTCCAACAATGATGGTGTGCTTCAGATATTTGATGATTCTATTAGCTGCTAGCAAGTGAGATTTCTTTGGTTGAGCTTGAAACCTGGCACATACACCTACTGCAAATGCTATATCAGGTCTCCTTGCAGTTAAGTAGAGTATGGATCAAATTAGTCCTCCATATAACATTTGATCAACATCTTTTCCAGTTTCATCTTTGCCAAGAATGACTCTTGCACACATTGGTGTGTCTGCTGTGCCACATATATTTATACCATATTTGTGTATCAAGTCTTTTGTATACTTGGCTTGGTTGATAAAGATGCCATCCTTCATTTGCACTCTTTTGTATAGTTCCTTTGTTGAATCCATTGTTGATTACGAATTGTGACAGTGTCTCATACCAGGCTCTAGGTGCCTATTTGAGTCCATATAGTGCCTTTTTGAGCTTGTACACTATATCTTCTTTCCCTTTGAGTTGGAATCCAGGAGGCTATTCCACATTCTTCCAAAAGTCCATTCAGAAATGCACTCTTGACATTCATTTGATAAACTTTGAAGTCTTTATGTGCTGCAAAAGCAAGAAAGAGGCTGATTGCTTCCAATCTTGATACTGGTGCAAATGTTTCATCATAATCTATTCCTTCTACTTGAGAGTAGACTTGCTTTGTTTCTGACAACTGTTCCTTGTTCATCCATCTTGTTTCTGAATACCCATTTTGTTCCAATGATGCTGGCCATGTCTGGTCTGTCAACAAGTTCCCAGACCCCATTTCTCTGAAATTCAATTAGCTCTTATTGCATGGCTGTAATCCAGTCAGCATCTTGAATTGCGTCATCTATTGTTTTGGGTTCCACATGTGATAGAAAACAAGTGAGCATATTCTCCAGTTGTGTTCTGGTTTTAACTCATTCATTAACATCTCCAATGACTTGTTCTTCAGGATGATCTCTCAGCCAATTCAAATCATGTTGAATTTGCTCTTGACTTGGTTCTTCCACAACTTCAGCTTGTGCATCAACTCCTTGATCTTGTGTTGGTGCCTCTGGTGTCGTATTTGTTAGGTGTAATGCCTGAAAGACAATTTTGTAATTGTTTTATTTAATAAATGATATGATATTATTATTCATATTTATTATTCACATATTCACTGATGTGACAATAGTATTTACACTACAGAAAATCCTAAAGTATATCGTTTATGTAATCACTTAACTCAGTGTATGGGATATACATGGGAGGATTGAGTTAGTGAAGGTGTACTTAAAATACAATTAGCCCGTAGTGAAGTTAATTGAGAGTATCGGGTCTCTCCTTTAATGTGCTATTAATGCGCCCAGAAAACAATAGGTGTTATTGTCTTATCCGGACATTCGGTTAAGAGAACCTAGTGGGGCATTTATATATGATAGATATATCATATAGGGCTGGACCGATTTGATTAGAGTTCACGATATAATTCCGTAATCGAGAAGTCTTATCGAATCAATCGATGATCATATTTATGGATATATCTTAATCCTGAGGTGATCACGTCAAACGCTTGATTCCGTATTGAGGTTGGCTTTACCGTTAAGGATTACACCGAGTCCGTGATCCGAATTACCCCATCTTGGCATTATACTTGGATTGAGTGAGTAGTCTGTGTTATCACAGATACGGAATCCATTCCTTCCATTTATGGAAGTAGATAGAAAGTTCCCTTATTTGTTAATCCTAGAAACTGATCGATCGTACGAGTTCATATTACACTGATCGATCGTATGAATTAATTGATCACTAGGGGGTTAATGGTAAATAAGGATAAGAGGTTCTAAAAAGGGTTAACGGTAACTTCCTGAATGAGAATGAACAGTCTATGGAGGATTAATCCATATGTAATGATTATATCAATGGATGCTTATTATCATTCTCGTGAGGAGATAAATATAATCTCATAATCGGAGGAGAGCAGTCACGGGATTATGGTGGCATATTCCTGTGATTGATTTATCGAATATAATTATTCTGTTCGTAAGATAATTATTTATTTGATTTATTGGAGCCGCTGATTATTAGTCCATGGTCCGCGACGTGCCTCCAATATAGCATAGCTATTCTCGGACGTCGAATCCTAATAATATTAATTTAGTTCTTATTAGAATTTAATTAAAACGATATGTGAATTAATTGTTTAGTGGACTATTAAATTAGTTGGGCTAAATAATTAAATATGTGAAAAATACATTTTTAATAATCTTGACCCAATTATTGTGTTATGGCCGAAAATAATATTGACTAGGTCAATAAGAAATTTTCGGCCAAGGCTTGTCTTAGTGAACAAGAAATTGTTTTCTTGTGGAATAATAAGACATGTGCACAAAATATTTATTCGATAAATATTTAGGTTAAAGGTCGTAAAGGACTGTTTTGATCTAAAATGAGGAAAAAGGACAAGAAAAAAAAATAGTGGTCGAGAAGGACAAAAACGCGCATGTTACTACATGTGTTACTACATGTTGCTACAACCAATTGTAGTAACACATGTAGTAACAGGCGTGTTTTTGTCCTTCTCAACCATTATTTTTTTTTCTTGTCCTTTTTTCCCATTTTGTATCTTATTTTGTCCTTCTGGCCTCTGGTCCCTAAATATTTTATGGTAAAAAATAAAGATAAAGATTATTCTAGATTTGTTTTAGAATATTCTAGGATTATCTTTTATTTATTGGATTTATTTATTTGTAAAATAAAATCCTTGGAGGACAAGGAAAGCTCTCCTTTTTTTATTTTTATTTTTTTTCCGATTTTTTTTTTTAAACAACTTTATTTAATTAAAAGAAGAGATAAAGTGTTACAAAAAGTTTGCCATATCCCGGCCCGCCCCAAGTATGCGTGATAGAATGCATAGCATGGCCTCCTTAAACCCTATGTGTGGCAAACCCAGTGTAGGAAAATCCATCACATAGGGAAGAGTACTCGCTCTATGCATTCCCAAAAAATCCCAAACTCCAAAAATATGTACAACGGTGAAAATCACAAGTAAAAGGATGGCGTCTGTGTGTCTCGAATCTTGTAGGAGTGAAATGTGACTCGATCGCTGCATCCGCTTGAGAGTATGTAACGTCCAGTTCCGATCCTGAGCAAACCATCGTGTAGGGCAAAACATCACAAAGCAATAAAAGAGGGAGCACCATTGTAAACCACGAAAGGAACAAAAACACCTGAATTGCACCCCTATCAGAGTGGTAGGGGTGCGTCCAAAGCTCAATGCACTCCAGAGATTCAGTCCCGTTGAAAGGAGGCGTATCAAAAGACTCTGTCCACATCACCAGCACACAGGATAAGTGGAAAATACCAAGCAAACTCCAATGAGTAAAGTAGATAAAGAACAAAAACACCTGGTTTGCACCCCAACCAGGGGCCGGAGGGTGCATCCATGTGAGCAGAGTGAGTTGTATGTGTGTGTTTTGACTCCCGGGCGCCTTCCTTGTCTGCAGTCTGTCAATCTGTAAACACTGTGTAACGCAGTAAAAGGTAGAATCGTAACAAGCATAGGGGAGTAAATGAGGGGAACAACACGACCTGGTTTGCACTCTTCACAAGTGAAGAGTGCTTCCTGGTGCCTGAGCGACATGTCGGATATGAGGTGGTCCATGTAGATCATCGTGAATAAGATGCAAGATATGTGGTGGGACGTCCCTCTGTTGATCGAAAATCCGATCCTCCCCTTCCAGAGCAGCTAGGCCGTCCGCAACCCCGTTGCACTCTCTGTAAACGTGAGAAATGGTATACGACATTGAGTGCAGGATGTGATGCATCTGAGTAATGAAGAGACATAAAGGCCATCCTCCGCCATTCCCACCCGATATAATGCGGTGAACATAAAGCGAGTCAGATTCAATATCCACGGGCTGATCCTTATTACACAACCGAAGACCGAATAATAGAGCTTTAATCTCAGCGTCCACAACGGTACCCAGGCCAAAGCAAGCATGAAAGGCCAAAATGAATCTTCCAGCAGAATCACGTAGAATACCTCCTCCATAAGCAATGCCATGCCGAACACTCCCATCCACGTTTAACTTAATGTTCCTAGGGAGGGGCGGTTTCCACCGCAAGGAGATCAGCTGTCGTTTAGGACCGGACTTGAATTTGAACGGCCTGAAGAAAGGCGTCCCTTTATCAGTTCCCAAGACAGATGCGTCCAAATCCCGGCGGAAAGCAAGTTGCCTGACGGCCCGCTCGATAAGAATGATAGTCCGCTGAGTAGAAGGTTGTATATCATCATGCCGACACTGGTTTCTCGTCGCCCAAATACCCCAACAGACAATCACAGGCACAATAAGGCGAAGGCTATGGATACTACTAGCCGAGTTCCTCCAAAAGGTAAAAAGCGGCACAATCCCAGAAGTAGGTGTGAATCTGAGGCCAAAATGATTCATGAAGTAGGACCAAATTGCAACGGCGAAAGGGCAGTCAATAAAGAGATGTCGGATGTCCTCCCCGTGAGAGCAAGCAAAACATTTAGTTACCAGAGGGATACCCCGGCGCTGAATGTTAGGATCCGTAGGTAAAATGTTATGAAGGAGCCTCCAAGCGAAGAAAGAAATTTTGAGAGGTAAAAGGTTGTTCCAAATCATCTTGTAGATAACGTTCTCAGGTTGGCGAGTGCGCGTCATGTCCCACGCTGAGCGAGTGGTGAAACTGCCATCAGGGGTACAGGACCATATGAGCTCGTCAGCTGTACCATGCACGATGGGGACAAGCAAAATCTCCTCAACAATGTGTGAGGGGAGAAGAGAATGTAAAAGGTAAGGGTCCCACTTTCCATTAACCCAAAATTCATTAATCTTCCAGAAACGATCTTGAGGAGGGTTGCCCAAGTCAAGCGTAGTCCATTTGTCCCTCCAGAAATCGATATTACCCTCATTTACTCTCCAAGTGATAGCATGCTCTGCAAAATCCCGCATCATCCAAACTCTTTTTAACATAGGTGTAGACAGCGTTGGCACGGGAGCATCCAAAGGGGATTGATCAATAATATAAGTATTATAGATAGTTTTAGCCCATATACCTTTTTTCTGCCTTAAACGGACCCATAACTTGATCGCAAAAGTGTCACTCACATCAAAAAGGCTGCGTACCCCCAAACCACCTTCCGAAGTCGGCGTGCACAATTTATCCCAAGATTTCCAATGAATTCGGCCCCCGTCAGGTCCACTATCCCACAAAAACTTATTAAAAATGCGATGAATACGATGAATAACCTCTTTCGGGGGAACAAGCACTTGAAGGATGTAAATCGGTATGGACGTTAAAACATGCCTGAGAAGAATAAGCTTACCCCCAAAGGACATCAGTTTGGTACCCCAGTGGTGAAGCTTCCTCTGCACCTTGTCAATGATATCCTGGTAGAACAAAATGCGATTACGACCCCGAAAAAGAGGTGCACCCAGGTAACGAAAGGGCATATCCTCGCTCTTAAAGCCTAGAATATTGTGCACCCATCCTGCCTTTGTTGTTGACAGCTTGTGCCCGATGAAAGTGCTTTTGGTGCAATTAAGACGTTGCCCCGAGACAAGCTCATAATGGTGGAACAGCTCCTTGATGCCCCTCAGTCCTTTCCGATTGCAGCGGGTGAAAAGGATCGTATCATCGGCAAAAGCAAGATAGTGAATACCCTTGACCTTCGAGTGAAACCGCATGCCGGGATTCGATCCATAAAATCGTTAATGAGCCGCCCTAGATACTCGGCGGCTAGGACAAAAAGAGCAGGTGACGAGAGGGTCGCCCCGCTTCACACCACGAGTAGAATGAAAGTGTGAGGAAGGGGTACCGTTGACCGGGATGTAAAACCGCTTATCCGCAAGGGTTCTGAAAATGAGGTCAACAAATGGCTCATGAAAGCCAAACATCCTCAGCATCTTCATTATAAAACCCCAATCCATGCGGTCATACGCCTTCTCCATATCTAATTTGAGCATAATATTGGGGCTCCGGATCTTTTTATTAACATTTTTACAAAGCTCTTGAGCCAACAAGATATTATCAGTGATGCATCTGCCAGGGACGAAGCCTGTCTGTTGATCCACGATCAGCAAGGGAAGATAAGCATTCAAACGCTGCGTGATAATTTTGGTGATAAGTTTGGAAAAGACGGTGCAGAGGCTGATCGGCCGAAAGTCCTTCCATCTATCTGCCCCTTGCTTTTTCGGAAGAAGGATAATCGTGGAGGTAGAGAAATACCGAGGCAAATGCCCTCCCATGAAAAAGTCACCAACAGCCGAGACAATATCATGCTTAATGATCTGCCAGCAAGCCTTAAAAAAATGTGTCGTATACCCATCCGGACCAGCAGCACTATCAGAGCTCATAGATAAAATCGTAGCATGGATCTCTTCAAGAGAAGGGGCAGCCATAAGGGTCTGATTCTGATCCAAAGAGATTTGAGGAAGGGTAAGATGAATAAGGGGAGTACTCATACCTTCCCTATCCGCCGAGAAAAGCTGCTCATAAAACCGAACAGAAGAAAGGCGGATGTCATCCTGATTATCAATCCAATTGCCATCGTCCGCCTTTATCCGATGAATGAAGTTCTGGTTCCGTCTCTGCTTACATATGGCATGAAAATATTTACTATTTGCATCCCCAGCTTCAATCCACTTAACCGCAGCTTTCTGTTTGAGGAACCGAGTCTCTCTGCTAATACACTTCTCGTATTCCAACGTGGCATGCTCCAACTTAAGTTTAGAGGCAGCCGTCCCCTCTTTATCATGGATGACCGTGCAGTCATTTACCTCTGCCAACGCCCGCTTAGTGTTCTCGAAGATATTGCCAAAAACCACATGGTTCCACTCAGTTAATTTGTAAGCCAGCTTCTTTAGTTTCTTACCCAAAAGATACATACCCTGGCCGTCCTCAGACTCTTCCCAAGACGTCTTCACCAAATCCAGAAAAGAACTATCTTCCGTCCAAACATTAATAAATCGGAACGAGGACTTACCCGTTTTCTTTGAGCCACATATCGTCAAAAGCGGACAATGATCCGAATGCACTCTGGTCAGATGAGAGACTTTCGTGGCGTTAAAATGATCCAGCCACTGGGCATTAAATAAAACTCTGTCCAAGCGTTGCCACATGTTGCGATTAAACCAAGTGTAAGGAGAACCCTCAAAGGAAGCTTCAGTGAGATTGGCCCCCTGAATGCAGTCATTGAAATCTTGCATGTCATTCGACCTAGGAGGACCTCCCCCCTTTCTTTCATCAGCCTGACGAATAGTGTTAAAGTCCCCTCCTAGAATCCAGGGCTTGTCAACATTAACAGCCCTATCGAGAATCGTTTGCCAGAGAGCTTGTCTAGGAATTCGACTATGCTTGGCGTAAATTCCAGATATCGAAAAATGGTCCCCATTCTGATCCGTGACATCAGCCGTACACATTTGGTCACCATCCATAATGAAAGAGCAATCCACCCCAGACCATAAAAACCAGATTTTACCTCGCAAAAAAGATTGTGAGAAGTCAAAGCCCAACTTATGACGGATAAGAGAAATGAACTTATCAGAACAAAGGGGTTCGATAAGAACAAGGATTTTAACATTATTCTGTCTACAAATGCTCTTTAAACAAGTTTGAGTGGTATCATTACCTGCTCCACGCACATTCCAAAACAAAATATTGATTGGACTAAACATCAGAAGAGCGTAAGTGATAAGTTTGAGAAAGTACCGTGTCTTGTGGTGTGGATTTAGGTTTCCCCTTTTTCTTCCCTTTCTTAGAAGTGCCAGGGATAGAAGTTGATTCGTCCGTCTTGTTTATGGTTGCCTCGGGGATTTCTGCCGGAATAGAGATATGAATATTCTGTGATCCCTTAGCCGAGGTAGTGTGAGCGTCGGCGGCCGTGTCATCAGGCATAATATCAGTACTTTGATCAGAAGGAATGTTACCCGCTCCACCATCAGGATTGAGAGGATCCTGCTCATGGGTGATAACCAACTGCTCTGGACGCGCCGCCTCTTTTGACACTTCTATCTCAATCCCAGAATTAACCAAGCGTTGGTCTAGCTTAGAATGGAAGTCCAGTAAATCAGTTTTCGCAATAATATGATCGGAGTCCTTCCCCGCTGAACGCGGCCTGTTCTCAACCTGTCTGATTCTATCTTCTTTCAACAGAGAGTGATGGACGGTTTCTACTTGGATTTTGAGATCCAAGAGGTATGTTCTACAACCCCCTTGTACAGTAGATCTAGTTATTTTATTATGTGTAAATTATAGATCTAGATCCTTAAATCGCTTCCGTTGCGGATGATATTACTAACAGTGGTATCGGAGCCTGGTGATCTATATTTCTACGTATAAAATATTAGATCTAGGAGTGGAAAACATGTAGTTTTTGTGTCCCAAATTTGTTATTTTTTTGGGGCCGATGCATATGTTTATTTTTTTTTATGTTCCGATTGTTGTGGTTTGAAGAGATGGATTGGGGTTGGTATTGTTTAATCGTTAGATCTATTGTACGATCTCTCGATTTAGATAGTTTGAGCATAGGATTGATGTAATAGTTGTTTTTTTATTTTCTTTTATTTTCGGCTATTTTTTTTTGTAATTCCGGAAAAACGACGAAGAACGATGATGAACACGAGATGAAGACGGAACTCAAGGTTTGAAGAGGAGTCGGGGCTGTAAATTTTTTGTTTATAATTTTTTTTCCTAACTTGGTTAGGTTTTGGATTTTATTAAAAATCAATTTTTTATATATATAATAGGCTGTTTTTTTTTTAAAAAAATTAAAATTTATTTTTCTGGAATAGAAATACAGCAAGATTTTAATAAAAAAAAATTAAACTTTTTAATAAAATAAAGGCCCCTTCTCCTTTCGGGTTCGCGGTTCAAGGCTCAAATATCGAAGACACGAAGACAACAAGTTGTAATTTACTGCTTTCCTAGGATAGATTAGATACGGGGGTACCAACGATCCATCTCGGTGTTTAAATTTTCTGCAATTTATTTTTTATGTGTTTGATCATAAAATAGATATAAAACGGAATTGCCATGACATGCATCATATCATAAATCCACTCCATGCATACATATACAATTTTAATATTGGTAATTAAAATAGGCATGTATACAAACTCACGTAATTAGTTGAAATTTAATTAATACGTGGTAATTAATTAATTTAGTAACTAATTAAAGATCCGAGGACGGGTTATGAAATCGTTAAGCCTTTCGGTGTGTGTTCTCGGTCAACCGCCTTAAAAGCCCAAACGAGATCACGTTTTCGATTCGTAGTGTCTACGAGATTGAATTATGGTAAAAGAACACTAAATCTTGGATAAAAATGGTTCGCCTATAGCTTGGGTGGTCAACTGAGCTTCGCTCGACCGACTTAACCCTCCTAGTGTGATGTATGCACGGGGGTCCGGCAAGATTAAGCTACACCGGCGAGCAGAGGGGTGATTCCTTCTTATCTCAATGGGGCTCTCTTGACCCGATTTCGTCCGACTGTCACATATGTTCCAACGAATAGGACGGGTAGGCTTGCCTACGTTACCGACACCATTCGGAATCCTTGATTTGTGTGCTTTTATGTTAACATCAAAAAGACGTGGTTAGTTATCCCACCACCACTTCGAAAATATTGAATGGGAGCGGGGGAGGCGACAGCCAACTCCAAGGCCTCTACTATAGATACAAGCAAGTGAGAGAAGGGTGACGCCTCGCGGTGCTTTGATTTCGTCCCCCTACGGATGGTGTTCACCCCTAACAACATTCATGGCTTGGTCTCCGAAAGGATAGGATTTCCGGGGACTCGTTGGGTCACTGACCTATCCTACGACGGCACACTCGGGGAGTACCTAAGAGATCCGATATAGTAGGTCACACTCATCAAGGGTATTCTTGATAATATATAGGATAAAAAAGGAAGGTAGTAAATGAATAAGATTCTCGTGGGATGTTCGATTCTCACAAGTTATTCATTGATGAGATTGTCTCGATTTAACCGTCATCTCTTTGACATAACCTACGGCGGCACTGAGATGCGAGGTTAAAACCATGGAATGGTAGAGTAGACTTAGTTTTAGTTTACAATTCCTAAAATAAACTTATATAGTAGTGTTAAACTTGAATTAATATATATCATTTTATTTTCAGCAAAAATGTCTGCTCAAATTTCTGCTTTACTGTCTGAAAAATTATCAGGAAACAACTTTAAGAAATGGAAGAGTAATCTAAACGTGGTACTCACATACGAGAATGTGAAATATGTACTCATTTCTGAATGCCCTACGGTGGCGATCCAAAAACCCGGAAAAGCTGAGATCGAGCAGCGTAATCGCTGGATCGATTCAGATAACCGGGCTCGTGGGATCATCCTGGCCGTAGTGTCGGAGGTTATTAGGACCCAGATTGAAGAGTTTGAGACTGCACGAGAAATCATGCGGAAACTTACTTCTATGTTTGGATCACCTAGCAACCAAGCAAGACACGATGCCATCAGGATGGCTGTTATCACAAAATTGAAGAAAGGTCAAGCAGTGAATGGTTATGTTCTAAATATGATCAGTTACTTCAATGACGCCGGTATTCATGGATCGATGTTCGATGAAACAACTCAAGTGTCGATGATTTTGGAATCGTTGACTCCTGAGTTTATCCCGTTCAAAACTCAGTATCTGATGGGCAAACATGTGTTGACCATGACACAAATACTTAATGAACTGACTATCTACGAGAGCCTACTATCGAAAGATAAGGTCCAAGTAGGGGATAAGAAAACTGAAGCCAATATGGCCGAAGCTAAGCCATCAAACAAGCCTAATGCCAAACCAAAGAATAAGGGTAGTGTTGCACTTGTGCCCAAGGAAATGAAGAAAAAGAAAGCCAAGAAAGTTGATGAGGCCAAGCCCAGGGGCAAGTGCTTTTACTGTAAGGAGGTAGGACATTGGAAACGCCATTGTCCGGAATATCTTCACGATGTAAAGGATGGCAAAGTCAAGGCGGTCACTGGGAAAGATAAGAAAGGTAATTCGGAATTACTATTCTTGGAATCTTTCAATGTAGCTAAAGATGTGTCCACTTGGATACTTGATACTGGAGCTACTAACCATGTATGTTCTTCATTGCAGATTCTTAGTTCGTACGAGGAGCTGGAAGAGGGTTCTCAAGTGATGCGAGTAGGCACTGGGGCGCTCATTTCGGCTAAAGCAGTGGGAGCTGTGGACTTACACTTTTATAATAGAATTTTACATTTAGAGAATGTTTATTTTATTCCGAATTTCAGGAGAAATTTAATTTCTCATTCTGCCTTAGTTGAACAATCATTTTTGTTTCAAATTTGAATGGTGAATTTGTTATTTCGAAGAATGGCTTTGAATTGTGTTCAACTACGAATGAAAACGGTTTATATTGTGTAAGACCATATAAAGCTCCCCTACTTAATACTAAAATGTTTAAAACTGCTCATCAATGATCTGCTAAAAGGCAGAAAGTTTCTCAAGTAAAAGAAGATAAAACATACTTGTGGCATCTGAGGCTCGGCCATATTTCCTTGGAAAGACTCAAAAGACAAGAAAAGGTTCATGCCTTAGGTGAGTCATCTGTTGACACACTGCATGTCTGCGAGTGTTGCCTGAAGGGGAAAAGGACCAAGCATCCCTTCTTGTCAAAGGGTAATAGGGCCACATGAACTCTAGACTTAGTGCATTCAGACCTTTGTGGTCCAATGAACGTACAAGCTAGAGCCGGATACGAGTACTTTGTGACTTTTCATTGATGACTACTCGAGATTCGGTTATGTTTATCTGCTACATAGGAAGTCCGAGGCTTTTGGTAAGTTCAAGGAGTTCCAAGCAGAAGCCGAAAGGCAACTAGGCAAGTCATTGAAATGACTTCACTCGGATCGTGGAGGTGAGTATTTAGATACTGAGTTCATTGACTACTTGGCTGAAAAAGAATTTGTTTCCAACGTTCAGCGCCTAGGTCACCTCAGCAAAACAGAGTTGCTGAGATGAGAAATATGACATTGATTAACATGGTTAGATCAATGATGAGCTACGCCTCACTAACTATATCATTTTGGGGTTATGCTTTAGAAACAGCGGTCTACATTTTGAATGCAGTACCGTCAAAGTCTGTCGAAAAGACACCCGTTGAGATGTGGTCCGGACGTCGCGAAAGCATGCGTCACTTTCGCATATGGGGTTGTCATGCACATGTGCTGATGGACAAGACTACCAAACTACAATCGCATACGAAAGTATGTTTTTTTGTAGGCTATCCAAAAGGTACACGTGTGGTCTATTTTACGATCTGGAAGATAACAAAGTGCTAGTCTCGGCTAACGCTACGTTTTTGGAGGAAAGTTATATGAAAGACCACAGACCTCGAAGTAAGATTGTACTAGAGGAATTACTCTCCGATGACGCCAGGCCTATTGTGGTTGTTGATGTTCCTATAAACAACACTACTAATACAACAGTCACTTCCGACATTCCTGTTCCACCTAGACGTACTGCGAGAGTGGTTTAGCCACCGGCTCGGTACGGCATGGATTTAGAGACAAATGTGGTTGCGTCTGATGGGGTGGAAGATGATCCTCCGACCTATAATAAGGCCATATTGGATCAGGATAAGGATAAATGGATTGATGCAATGAATCAAGAGATGGATTCTATGTACTCTAACTCAGTCTAGAAACTTGTAGAACATCCTCAGGGTGAAAGGCCAATTGGATGTAAATGGCTCTACAAGCGAAAGAGAGGAATAGATGGGAAGGTCGAAACCTTCAAAGCACGGCTGGTAGCCAAAGGTTACACACAACGAGAGGGTATAGACTACGAGGAAACCTTCTCACCTGTGGCCATGATGAAAACCATCCGCATCCTCCTTTCGATTGCTGCATGTCTGGATTATGAAATCTGGCAAATGGATGTTAAGACAGTGTTTCTAAACGGCTTTCTGGATGAGGAAATCTATATGCAGCAACCAGAAGGATTCATTGAAGAAGGTCGAGAGCACATGGTGTGCAAGTTGCTCAGATCCATTTATGGGTTAAAGCAAGAATCTCATTCCTGGTATCATAGATTCGATCACACGATCAAGTCTTATGATTTCGAACAACACTTTGCTGAATCTTGTGTGTACAAGAAGGTTATCAAAGATAGTATTGTATTTCTTGTGTTGTACGTTGATGACATACTCCTAATTGGCAACGATAAGGGGATGATGTCCGACGTGAAAAGTTGGTTGGCCACGCAATTCCAAATGAAGTATTTGGGAGAAGCGAGTTATGTTCTAGGGATCCAAATTATATAGGATCACAAGAACATGATGTTAGCTCTGTCCCAAGCAACTTATATAGATAAGGTGCTGGGACGCTTCAGTATGGAGAATGCCAAGAAGGGTTTTCTACCAACCCGTCACGGCGTTTACCTCTCTAAGACTCAGGGGCCTCAAATTCCTGAAGAGACTGAAGCTATGGGAAGAGTGCCATATGCATCGGCTTTTGGTAGTCTTATGTATGCTATGAGGTGTACAAGACCTGATATTTGTTACGGCGTTGGATTAGTCAGCCGTTTTCAGTCAAATCCAGGGCAACCGCACTGGACAACAGTAAAGAATCTCATCCAATATTTGAAGAGAACCAGAAATTATATGCTCGTCTATTCGAGTGGGAGTTTGGAGTTAGCGGGGTACACCGATTCTGACTTTCAGTCAGACAAAGATGATTCTAAATCAACCTCTGGTTCAGTGTTTACGCTTGGTGGCGGTGCAATAGAATGGACATGCCAAAAGCAATCCAGCACAGCCGATTCAACAATGGAAGCTGAGTTCATAGCGGCCTCCGAGGCAGCTAAGGAAGCAGTTTGGTTAAGAAAGTTCATCAGCGGATTAGGCGTTGTCCCGAATGCTGAAGATCCTATTACTTTCTATGGTGATAACAATGGGGCCATTGCCAACTCTAGGGAACCTCGAAAGCACAGTAAGTCGAAGCATATAGAGAGGAAATACTGGGTGATCAACGATTTTGTCAATAGAGGGGACGTTTCCATCCAAAGAATCGCCTCCGCCGATAATCCTGCTGATCCATTCACCAATACACTGTCGATTAAAGCTTTTAGTCGACACTTGGAGACTATAGGTATTAGAGACATGTCTCATTTGCATTAGAGCAAGTGGGAGTGATAATTTTCTGTAATTTAAATAATAGGATGTGCTCTAAAACAATTAATCACATGCTTTCGTGCAAGTGGGAGATTGTTAGGTGTAATGCCCGAAAGACAATTTTGTAATTGTTTTATTTAATAAATAAAATGATATTATTATTCTCATATTCACCGATGTGACAATAGTATTTACACTACAGAAAACCCTAAAGTATATCATTTATGTAATCACTTAACTCTGTGTATGGGATATACACGAGAGGATTGAGTTAGTGAAGATGTACTTAAAATACAGTTAGCCTATAGTGAAGTTAATCGAGAGTATCGGGTCTATCCTTTAATGTGCTATTAATGCGCCCAGAACACAATAGGTGTGATTGTCTTATCCGGACTTTCGGTTAAGAGAACCTAGTGGGGCATTTATATATGATAGATATATCATATAGGGGTACGTACCGATTTGATTAGAGTTCACGATATAATTCCGTAATCGAGAAGTCTTATCGAATCAATCGATGATCATATTTATGGATATATCTTAATCCCGAGGTGATCACGATCAACTACTTGAATCAGTATGAGGTTTCACTTGACGGTTAAGGATTACACTAAGTCTGTGATCTGAATTACCCTATCTTGGCATTATACTGGATTGAGTGAGTAGTCTGTGTTATCACAGATACGGAATCCATTCCTTCCATTTATGGAAGTAGATAGAAAGTTCCCTTATTTGTTAATCCTAGAAACTGATCGATCATACGAGTTCATATTACACTGATCGATCGTATGAATTAATTGATCACTAGGGGTTAATGGTTAATAAGGATAAGAGGTTCTAAAAAGGGTTACGGTAACTTCCCGAATTAGAATGAACAGTCTATGGAGGATTAATCCATATGTAATGATTATATCAATGGACGCTTATTTTCATTCTCATGAGGAGATAATTATAATCTCATAATCGGAGGAGTGCAGTCACGGGATTATGGTGGCATATTCTTGTGATTGATTTATCGAATATAATTATTCTGTTCGTAAGATAATTATTTATTTGATTTATTGGAGCCGCTGATTATTAGTGTATGGTCCGCGACGTGCCTCCAATATAGCATAGCTATTCTCGGACGTCGAATCCTAATAATATTAAATTAGTTATTATTAGAATTTAATTAAAACGATATGTGAATTAATTGTATAATGGACTATTAAATTAGTTGGGCTAAATAATTAAATATGTGAAAAAGACATTTTTCATAATCTTGGCCCAATTATTGTGTTATGGCCGAAAATAATATTGACTAGGTCAATAAGCAATTTTCGGCCAAGGCTTGTCTTAGTGAACAAGAAATTGTTTTCTTGTGGATTAATAAGACATGTGCACAAAATATTTATTGGATAAATATTTTATGGTAAAAAATAAAGATAAAGATTATTCTAGATTTGTTTTAGAATATTCTAGGATTATCTTTTATTTATTGGATTTATTTATTTGTAAAATAAAATCCTTGGAGGACAAGGAAAGCTCTCCTATATAAAGAGAGTTCTCCCAAGCCTAAAATACAACAGAATTTTCGACTTCTATCTCTTAGAGAGAAGAAGATAAAATTCGGCCAAGGGGAGTAAGAGGGAAAATCTTGGAGGTTTTCCGGGTAGCATATCGGGAGGATTCGAGACGAGGATTTCCTTCCACCGGGAGTTTCTCGGATCACACGTGCGGAAGATCGTGGTGCTCTTCACACCATCTTTTGTTCTTCCTATTGTGGTTCTTCTTCTTGGATTTTGAGATCCAAGAGGTATGTTCTACAACCCCCTTGTAGAGTAGATCTAGTTATTTTATTATTGTAAATTATAGATCTAGATCCTTAAATCGCTTCCGTTGCGGATGATATTACTAACAGTATTGACTAATGCATCATTGATTGCCAAAAGTATGATCCAAGATTGTAGCTGGTACTGTTGTATTCATATAGGCTTGTCCTTGTACAACTTCTGTTTCTTCATGATTTTGTCTGCTCTCACCATTTGTATTTGGTTCATTAAAAACTACATGAATTGTTTCTTCAATCACCAAAGTTCTTTTGTTGAGTACTCTAAAAGTTTTGCTGGTGTCTGAGTGTCCCATAAAAATTGCTTCATCAGCTTTTTCATCAAAAGTATGTAACTGATTCATTTTCAAAACAAAACATTTAGATCCAAACATATGTGAATGTGAAATGTTAGGTTTTTTTCCAATCCAAATTTCATATGGTGTTTTTCCATGATGTTTGTTGATGATTGATCTATTTTGAGTATGCATGTTATGTTTGCTGCTTCAAGCCAAAATCTCTTTGGTAAACATGCTTCTGCATTCATTGTCCTGACTGCTTCTTTAAGTGTCATGTTTCTTCTTTCTGCTACACCATTTTGTTGTGGAGTCTCTATTGCTGATAGTTGATGTAGTACTCCATTCTCTTCACGGTAGGTTCTGATAATTTCATTTAGGAACTCGGTGCCTCTATCTGATCTTATCTTGATGATCTTCGGTTCCTTTTCATTTTGAATTCTTCCTAGCAAATCTGGTAGCTTTTTGAGTGTCTCTCTTTTCTTGTTCATGAATATAGTCCAAGTGAATTTGGAAAAGTCATCCACCACCACTAGAGTGTACTTCTTTCCATTTACACTTACTGGTGTGACTGGTCCAAAAAGGTCCATATGCAATAGGTGTAAGATCCTTGTTGTAGATTGATAGGGCTTTGACTTGAAAGAGCTTTTGATCTGCTTCCCTTTTTGACATGCATCACAAAGACGTTCCTTTTTGAATGTAATCTCTAGAAGGCCTTCAACTAGCTTGCTCTTTGACAATTTGTTGATGGTCTTGAAGTTGAGATGGTTCAGTATTCTAAGCAAAATCCAGCTGGTTGATTGCTTATTATTTACCAGCAGACAAGTTTCTGCCTTTGTTGTCTTCCAATCCACCACATACAGGTCTTCTTTTTTTCCTGCAAGTACAACTGTGCTGGTTTGACTGTGAATTAATTTGCATCATTACTTATTGAAATGCACATTGTAGCCCTTGTCACGGAATTGACTGATGCTTAGAAGATTGAAATCCAATCCTTTAACATAAGCCACATTCTGAATCTTCAGGTTGTTCTGGAGCATTGTGCCTTCCCCCTTAATTTTGTCGGGGTTCTCTTTGCCTCCAAATGTAACTTTAGGTCCATAAAAAGCTTTAAAGTCCGTCAACCATGCATTATTCCCTGTCATGTGTCTGGAACATCCGCTGTCTATGTACCAGACATCCTCAGTTTCATCAATTTCCTTAGCCATAAGGCATATACATGCTTTGTCATTGTCTGAGCTGTTACATTCATCATCATCTGAATCATTATTAGATGGTTCTTCAGCATTTTCAGTGCTGGTTTGAGCTTTGAGTGCCTTCTTGATCTTTCTATTTTCAGTTGTTTTGTACTTCTTCTTTTCCTCATCTTTATCTTTTTCTTCAGGGCAATCGACCTTGAATTGACCTTTCTTCTTGCAATTGAAGCATCTGTATTCATCATCCTTTTTCTTCATGTCCTTGCTTGAGCTTGACTTCTTGTATGATGATGAACTTCAACTGAATTTCTTCTTCTTGCTAAACCTGTCAAAACGTTTAGTCAGTAAAGCAGTCTGGTCTTTTAGCTCCTGTGTCTCTGTGCTGTTTGTATCAGCCGTTTTGATTTGCTGGGGTCAAACCAGTGCACTGTCTTCACCATTCAACTCAAATTCATGAGCCTTTAACAGAGACATCAGAGTTAAAGTATCAATATTTGCAAGATTTATTGTTCTTCTGAGTCTTGATGTGATGATCTTCCATCTTTCAAGTAGACCTCTAAATATTTTCAGACAAACTTCTTTATGTGGGCATGTATGTCCACGTTGATGTAGTTTTCTGATGATGCTGGAAAATATGTTATCCATTTGATCAATGGATTCACCAGTCTTCATTTTAAAGTTCTCAAATTTCTGTTTTGCAACAGACACTTTGTTTTCCTTGACTGGTTCTGATCCTTCATTGATCAATGCTAATTTATCCCACATCTCCTTTGCTATTTTGCAGTCCTTGATCCTTATGAACATATTACTGTCCAATGTCTTCAAGATCATATGTTTTGCAACAAAGTCGAGATTTGCTCTTCTTCTATCATCCTTTGTCCAATCTTTCTTAGGTTTGTCTATTTCCTTCCCTTGATCTGCTCCTATGGCTATCACAGTCATGATCTTGATTGGGCCATCATTGATTACATCCATCACCTCCTCAAGAGTTGCTGCAAGATGAGACAACATCCTTATTTTATATTTATCAAAATTGTTAACATTGAATATAGGTACTTTAGACATGAAACTAGAGGAATCCATAAGTACAAATAAGATATATATTTAGCAAGCACAGATTTGAAAACTACTTTGAAAATATATGATCTCCCTGTTACCAGAAATCATATCTAAACAGGTTCTGATACTAGGAAGACTGCTCCGATACCAATTGTTGGTCCTAGAGGAGGGTAAAAGTATGGTCAGAGGGGGGTGAATGACTATACTAGAGTTTCAAAAACTTTTCTCTATATAAAAGCTTTTGGGCAGCGGATAAGTCTCTTCTTAAAATGTTAATTCAGAGCAGGATATGCAGTCACAGATATAATATGCAATAAAGTAAGTGTAGTAAAGTAAAGTGCTGAAAGTAAAATAGACACAAAGATTTATAGTGGTTCAGGGTGGTGTAATCCCTTAATCCACTCTTCTCATGTGATGATTGGAGGAATTCATTATTGTTTTCACAGATACAATAGCAAGATTGTCCTTGGCTACACAAGCTTCACAATCTCCAAGACTATCACTCCCTGGCTTCAAAAGCTTCAGTGACTCAGTCTTCAACACTGCTCCTTGGGAACAAATCCTTCACCAGGTATCACAAACACAACTCCTTCTCAGATGGCTCTGATTCAGTTGCTTGACTGGTGTGAATTTGATTCACACATTAAGTTGATCAATCTCACTGCGTGATCTAGAATTTAGATATGTTTGCTGAGTTGATCACTAGATGTGTCCTTTAAGTTCAGATAGAAGGCTTTTCAAATTGATAGAGTTTATGCTTGTTCTTTTGTAATTCAATCATTGTTTTTCATTTCTGTCAGTGCCTTCTATTTATAGCCTTGATAATCCTTGAATTGAATTTTCGTCTGTTGGCAATTTAATGTGGGGAATAATCCTTGATTTAATTCTTGATTCCCCATTAGTCATACTCTCATTGATTTCAGTGATCCGGATATTTTTTCAAACGTCTATCAAAAAATCCGTCCTTGATTGATTCTGCATTTAATGCTTCATCCTCTAAATCTTCCTTATTATCTCACGTTTTGAATAAGTGTAAATGATATACAATACTCGGATGTTACTTTTACTTGAATGCTTTTTGAATGGTTGAGTGTTTTTGCTGACTTAGGCGTTTAGTTCTTCATTCACTACTTTGTCTCTACTCAGCCGATAGTCAGTTCACTTTTCCAGTTCATTGATTTCATGATTTATTTCAGTTCACAAGATTCCTTGTGCTTCACTAATCCTTGATTTGGCTGAGATCAGTGTACACCATTTTTAAAAATGAATTTCATCTCTTGAAATATAACTTAGACTTATCCAAGGTCATCAAAGACTTCCCTGGTTATAAGTCTGACCATAGGTCTTCATGCTTCTCTACTGGTACTTGGCTGCTTTTACTCTGCCGAAATTCTGTTTTACTTACCCATCCTACCAACTAGTACAATATTTGTCTGACTCAACTTATACAACATGTCATACTCTAAGTGAAGACTGATACATAGATTTCTAACTTATTTTAGGCTTGCTATAACAGCTAGTATGGCCATCATCAAAACAAAATAAAATGGTCCGAACAATTCCTTCTCATCAGCTGGCTGTGAAGCATAAACTGACAAATGAACATTTGATATCATAGGTGTATCTATTCCCTTTGCAGCAGACATACCATACTTGGCCAAAATCTTCTGTATACAACCCTGTTGAGATAAAAAAAGTTTCTTCTGACTTCTATCTCTCCAGATCTCCATCCCTATGATTTTCTTGGTTGCACCCAAATCTTTCATTTCCCAATCGGCACTAAAAAGGTCTTTCAGATGCTGAATATCAGATTTCTTACTTGCAGCTATTAGCATATCATCCACATACAGAACAAGATAGATGTATGATCCATCTTCTAGCTGACTATTGTAGACACAACAATCATTAGGACTTCTGTTATAACCCAGCTGGATCATGTAACTGTCAAACCTTTTATACCACTGTCTAGGAGCATGCTTCAATCCATAGAAGGAATTTTTTAGCTTACAAACAAATGCTTTTTTACTAGGAACTTGAAATCCACCTGGCTGAGTCATGTACATCTCTTTGTCTACCTCACCATGTAGAAAAGTTGTCTTCACATCTAACTACTCAAGTTCAAGGTCTTCTTGTGCCACCATTGCTAGTAACACTCTAATTGAAGTATTTCTGACTACTAGTGAGAATATCTCATCAAAGCCTACCCCTTCTTTTTGACAGAACCTCTAGCAACCAAACGTGTCTTATACTTGACTCTTTCTTCCTTAGTAAATCCTTCTTTTTTCTTGAAGATCCATTTGCATGTAACAACTTTCCTATCTGGTGGATGATTAACAAGATCCCAAGTCTGATTCTTCAGTAATGACTCCATTTCATCTCCCATGGCACCAAGCCATTGAGATGACTCAAAACATATCACTGCTTTCCTGTAAGTGGAAGGTTCAAAACCATCCACCTCTTCTGCAACATGAAATGCATATCTAGCCAAATCTTCAAATCCATACCTTCTGGGAGGTATCCCAACATTGGATCTTCTAGCTCTACTGACAGCTATACTTTGCTGACCAATATCAGATTGATGCTCAGCTGACCTCTGTTCAGCTGACTGGCTTGGATTCAGTTCTAGTTTAGTAACTATATTAGATGAAAACTGAATTTGTTCAACCTTAGCTAACTCCACCTGAAGCTCCACCTTACTATAAGTTTTCTCAGTTTCAGTTATCCTTCCCACTGATGAACTGAGAAAAGAATTTTCATAAAAAACTATATATTTGCTGATAATAACACTGTTTTCTGCTTATGACAAAATTCTATAACCCTTAACTCCATCACCAAACCCCATAAATACTCCTTTCTTGGCCCTTGGTTCAAGTTTCCCTTCACTAACATGAGGTAAACTGTGCTTCCAAATACCCTTATAACTGAGTAATCAGCAGGCTTTCCTGACCACATCTCAACTGGTGTTTTGAGACTGATCCCTTTGTGAGGACTCATGTTGATTAAATAGCAAGAAGTGCTTACTGTTTACGACAAATTTCATGATTTATATCGAGTTACTTCGTAACGATATCTTCCGTGTTTTAGTGATTTTTATAGAAAATCCCTTGCTAAAAGGATAAATTGAGAGAATGGAGTTTGAAATGTTTAAAAGTGAAGAATCGAGTTGTTTACGTAGTTTTTATGTGTTTTTGTACGATTTTACACTTTGCTCGTGTTTACCATCTAGTAGGTATGCTTGCATGTCTAAGAAGGAGCTTAAAAGATGTCCAGTTGAAGATTTAATGGCAAGAAAGAGATACAAAATTGAGATTGGCATGAAGGTACATTGAGGACTGAACTGGCGTCCACTGCATCCATCCAGTGGACGGGCGTTTGAAGGATCAGACGTGCGTCCGGCACGCTTACCCAATTCACAGAAGAGAAGTTTTCAGTGGACGAACGTTCGAAATACTAGACGAGCGTCCAGGAGGAGATTTTTGATTCAGAGTCTTGCCAACATTGCCAGACGAGCGTCCATTTTTGTATAGGACGGACGTCCAAGAAGACTCGGCCCGACTCGATGAATTTTGTGAAGACTGGACGGGCGTCTACCTTTCTGGACGGGCGTCCAATAGCCGACTTAACCCTAGCCGCCTCAAAATCTTATAAATACCAGCGTGTATTGAACCCTAATCGGATCATACGCATTATTCATTCATTCAAAACCCTAGCAGCCGCATATCCAAAAGAGCAAACTCAAAGATGAACTCTTCCATCCCAACAATCATGATCACCAACTTGATTGTTGGCTAAGCATATCGCGGTGGGACAATGGAGGAAACCAATCAACAACCACACCAACTAGAGGATTTTTAGCTATATCCTAGTGAGTTAAATTTATGATTTTTCATCAATTGGATATTGTTATATTGTTAATGTTTTATTTGAATCGAGAGATCGATGAAACTATCTTTTTGTTTGAATTTATATGAGAGTATTCATTCAAGCTTTGATCTTTTCAATTGATGCAATTAACTGTGATTCAAGAGATTGTTCATGATTAGTTGAGTAGAGTATTGCAGACAATCTCATGATCTTGTTATGCATGCTAGTTTAGTTTTGCTTGAGAAAGAAAACGAAACCCTAGAAATTGATTAAAGAGATTTAATCGAATTCGTGATTTGATCATTACTAAAAAACCGTATTTTTAGCTCACAATCTAGTTGGGGTTGGTTGGTTGGTTGGTGGATTCTCGTTGCCTTGCCGTTATTTTAAATCTTTGATAAACCAAATTCGTTCATATCAACTTTTGTTGCTAAGTTTAGTTATTTTAAAAACCCTAGTTGTTACCTGCTGTTTTTTTTCTACATATTTCTGTTTTAGATCGTAATCGGACGCCCGTCCACCTTAAGTGAACGGCCGTCCAGCATCGAATTCTTCTATTTCCTGTTATTTTAGTCACTTTTCATTGTTTTTAGATTACAAGTAGGACAAACCTTAGTTTTAGGTAATAATATGTGACATAATCGATACAATAACTGTACTTAATCCGATAGACGTTCGATTCCCTTAGGACGACCCGGTAACACCTTTACTACGAGCCTTGCACTTGGGGTGTTCCGGTAATTATAAATTTAAAACGAGTTTTTACCGAACAAGTTTTTGGCGCCGTTGCCGGGGAATCGGTAACGGTTGTCGGATTCTTCGTAGTGCAGTTTTCTGTGTCGGCAGTATTTTGGCCATAACTTTCGGCTCGAGCGTCCGTTTGGCGCGCAGGACCCCAAGTTTTTGGCGCCGTTTGCCTACGGCCGTTCGACACCGTTTTCGAGGTCAAAATCCACTGTTTTCCCTTCTATTTTAGCCCTAGAAGATTTCAACACGTTTTTTTTCACCGTCTTAGTGTTTTTCCTGTTTTAAGTTTTTCGTAGGTAGGTTTCTTTTCCTGTTTCTGTTTCTATATCCTTTCTAAATTAAAAAATAGTAAGAATAAAAAAATTAATAATAAAAAATAAAAAATAAAAAATATATATATAAAAAGAAACTTTCTGAACGGGCGTCCAGCATTTGAACGCCTGTCTGCCCCCCAATTTGTCTTCTGAACGCTAGTTCAGTGACCTGAACGAGCGTCCACTTCCAGAATTTCCCCTGAACCAGCGTTCACTCATACTGAACGCCGGTTCAATCTCTTAAATTGTCACCTCTCTCCTTCTCTCTTCTCTCTTTCTAAACCTCTAAACCCTCAAATCTTCTCTACATTCATTCTCATCAACCCTATGGTTGATTTCTTCCTGTTCTGCTCTTCTGGTTTATGCAAACCAGGAGTAAGAAGGGACCTCTTACATTTAATCCCGAACCTAAGCGATCTATTCTCAGGAGGAAACTCTTCCCTGATCCAGACATTATGGCTAACGAAGTTCAAAATCCAGATCCTCAAGCCCAAATGAATCTGATCCTTCAATAGATGCAGGCAATACAACAACAATAGAATCAACAAGCTGGGATAAATAATCAATTTCAACAGTTCCGTCAGAACCAGCTAAACCAATTAAATCAAGACCCCTATGCTCCCTATCTTGACCAAGACTTCCTGGAAGGGCATAGACCTATTCGCCCTCCAGACATGGGGCAAGTGAACTTCGATCTAAAAAATAGAGTGGTAGGACTGGTCCAGAATAGTTCTTTCCATGGCACTGCTGACGAAGATCCTCATGACTTCTTGTCCACCTTCGTTCAAATCTGCGAAGCAGGCCACTATCCTGGTGTTGATTTTGAGATTGTTAAGTTAAAACTCTTCCCGTTTGCTCTAAAGGGTAAAGCAAACCGTTGGTTCAAATCTTTAGCCCATCATTCTCTCCGTACCTGGAATGATGTCAAAAGAGCCTTTGCTCTGAAGTTTGTCTCACCTGGGACAATCATGGACATGAAAAGAGAGATAGCCACATTTGAACAACCTGATGGTGAGAGTGTGGGGAAAGCATGGGAGAGACTAAATCTGTTGATGAGGAAGTGCCCCAACCATGGATACAGTAGACATGAGCTACTAGAGTTATTCTACAGAGGTGTCCCTCAACCAAATAGAGGCTTCCTTGATTCAACTGCTCATGGATCCTTCCTAGAGGGAGGTGATGATGCTGCTTAAAGGGTAGCTGAAACTATAGCAAAGAATAACATGTGGTCAACTCCAAGGAAGACCAATGTTAGTGGGAATAAGAAGGAATCTGCTGCGAGCAATTCTGAGACTAAGGTGTTAGTTGCTCAAATTGAAGTAATTAACAAGCAGCAAGCCAATTTCCAATTTCCAAATGCAACAGCAACAAGGGCCGTCAAATGTGAACTACCTGGGAATGCAGGCGGGAAATGAGATGAATGAGGAAGTGAATTTAATGGAGAATCATAACCAAACCTTCAGAAGCTTCAATCAGGACCAGAATCATTCCGGATTTCAACGTCCCAATTTTAATCAAGCCAATGCACCACCTGGCCCATCCAATTCAAAACCTCCTTTCAACTCAAGTTATCAAAGACCACCTCCTGGGATGGTTAATCAATCTCACAATCCTAACTCCCAAAGACCTCAAGGTGGTTGGAATCAAAACCAACATCATAACCAAACCACCTCTTGTGTCCCCCAACATAAGTTTGATGAGCTAGTAGACATGTTGAAGACCCTGGCTACTAGTGTCAAGACAATAGAGAGACAGGTTGGTCAGATGGCAGATCAACAAGCAAACAGACCCCACGGTACAAGTTATACCGAAAGAAATCCTAAAGCAGATATCAATGTTTGCACTTCCATCACACATCAATGGAATTATGGGAGCGAAGAGCTGAATGAGGTCACTCTAAGAAGTGGTAAGCAGGCGGGACCCGGAAAGATGTCGGGAAACGAGTAGCCCCTCCTGACGCCATAAGTTCAGGAGGGGGCAATCAGAAGTTAAATACCGAAGAAAGCAACAGTGATGAGGAGCTTAATGATGATTCTTCGGGTGATGAAAATGATTCTGATAGAGAAATGCGGAAAAGTCAGGTGGTTGTACCCCTGACAAAGAAGAGAAAGGAAAAGTTTGTCAGATGGAAGGATAAGGAAGACGAAGCCATAAAAAATCAAGCCATGAACAATGATAAATCCCTTCCTTATCCACCGAAGAAGAAAGAGAATACCCTCAGTCATGACAGACAATATGACGGTGTGAGGATGATGCTTAGAGATACCAAAGTGAGTATACCCTTAGCTGAGGTATTCACTGAAATGCCCAAGTGCTCTAAGTATCTTAAGGAATTTTGTGGAAGCAAGAAGAAGCTTCAAGGGATGGCAGAAGAAGTTTTAAGAGAAGATTGCTCTATGGTTTCACAAAAAGTTGCTACTAAGCGAGGTGACCCCGGGAGACCTTCAATCTCTTGTGAGATTGAAGGCCACATGTTCCAAAACGTCTTATGCGACTCAGGGGCCTCCATAAATGTGATGTCATTGAACGTCTGCAAAAAGCTCGGTTTAGATAAAAGAATGCGGGAACGCTCTATTTCTCTTCAGATGGTAGACCGATCTAGCCGCTCAGCAGCCGGTTGTGTTGCTAATGTTCTTCTCCGTGTTGAACATTTGGTTTTCCCTACTGACTGGGTTATCTTAGACTATCCACCTGACAAAGAGATGCCCCTAATTCTAGGCCGGACCTTTTTGGACACCTCTGCCGCCCTCATCGATTTCTGTAAGGGTCAGATTACGCTTAGAGTCGATGATACATCTGTTACCTTCACACGAGGGAAAAGTCCTGAGGAAACTGTGATTGAAGAAATCTCGTTCGTTGAAGCAATTTATGAGGACGAAGAAGATGCCAACTCTGAAGAAGTGGTAGAGCTAACAGAGATAGGTGTTTTCGAAGCTATAAACATTAAAGATCAAGCCGACTGTGGACCATCTTCTGTTTCATTACAGGCCGTAGTCACTGATGAGTCGTCCTCACAACTTGCTCACACTGAGCCTGTCAATGACCAAGAAACATGGAGATTCCCAGCAATGAACGATGATTTCCAAGAGCTGCATCAGGAAGACTTTAACCCTGTAGAAGAGGAAGCCCTGATGGGTAGTTGGGATGAAGTGGATTTCTAGAGAGAGACTACTCATTGGGAGGTTGATGATTGGGAACAGCTAGCAGAGGAGCTAGAAGAAGAAGAGTTGAGAAATATGATCAAGCATAAGAAGGAGAAAGCGGGTGCTGACAGAAGGATCCCTATGGATGATGTGATCCAGTACCTTTCTGGGGTTATACCTCGGGAAGATGAGGTATTCTTCAGTCAACCACTTCAATCCCATAAGGAAAAAGGTGGCCCGTTAAAATCCAGTATTGAGCAACCACCTACTGACTTGGAGTTTAAACCGCTTCCGCAACACCTTAAGTACATTTTTCTTAAGGATGGTGATAAGTTACCCTTGATCATCTCTTCAAAACTTGAGCCCGAGCAAGAAGCACTGCTGATAAAAGTTCTTGAAAAGAACATCCTCGCGTTCGGATGGCAAGTGGGTGATATCCGAGGAATCAGCCCCGATGTGTGCATGCATAAAATCCGAACGGAGGAAGGAGCAAAGAAAGTCAGACAACCTCAGCGAAGGCTGAATCCGCACATGCAGGAGGTTGTCAAGAAAGAAGTCATAAAATGGTTAGATATGGGAATCATCTATGCAATCACCGATAGTGAGTGGGTTAGCCCCACCCAAGTTGTGCCAAAGAATGGAGGTATTACCGTGGAAAAGAATGAAAAGGGGGAAGAAGTAGCTTTACGCCTTGTGACTGGCTACAGGGTCTGCATTGACTATCGCATATTGAATGAAGTCACCGCCAAAGACCATTTCCCCTTACCTTTCATTGACCAGCTTCTTGAAAGACTGAGTGGTCATAAGTATTATTGTTTCCTCGATGGATATTCTGGTTACTTCCAGATAGCCATCGACCCTAATGACCAGGAGAAGACTACGTTTACGTGTCCATCGTGCACTTTTGCTTTTCGCGAATGCCTTTCGGGTTATGCAATGCACCAGCAACATTTCAACGATGCATGTTGGCCATTTTCGATGGACTTGTGGAGAAATGTATGGAAGTCTTCATGGATGACTTCTCAGTCTATGGCGATAGCATTGATGAGATCATGGAAAATCTAGATATGGTACTTCAACTCTGTGTTGAAAAGAATTTAGTACTCAACTGGGAGAAATGCCATTTTCTAGTAGATGAAGGAATTGTTCTAGGACACAAGGTGTCCAGTACTGGTATTCAGGTAGATAAGGCTAAAGTAGAGGCCATTGAAAAGATGGCATACCCGGAAACAGTGAAAGATGTACGAGGTTTTCTAGGTCATGTTGGCTTCTACTGGCGGTTTATTCAGGGTTTTTCCACCATCGCCAAGCCCTTATCTAACCTTCTGAAAGATGATGTTGAGTTCTTGTTTGATGAGAAATGCAAGGAAGCTTTCAATTGCCTAAAGGATAAGCTCATAAGTGCCCCTATCTTAATCGCACCCGACCGGACTAAGCCTTTTGAATTAATGTGCGATGCCTCTAACTACGCGGTGGGTGCGCTTTTAGGCCGAGAATTGATAAAAAGTTCGGGCCCATTTACTATGCGAGCCGCACCTTGAACCCGGCTCAATGCAATTACACCACGACTGAGAAAGAATTCTTAGCCGTCGTTTTTGCTATCGACAAGTTTAGAAGTTACCTTCTAGGGTCTCAAGTTGTGGTTTGGACAGACCATGTAGCCCTACGCTACCTTATGGACAAAGCGGATGCAAAGCCAAGGTTACTCAGATGGATTCTAATTTTGCAAGAGTTTGACCTGGAGATCAAAGATAAGAAGGGTAGTGAAAATATTGTGGCTGATCACCTGTCTCACCTAGTAAATGAGGGTGTCAAAATTTCCAAGGACATAGGCATTGATTTTCCAACCGAGCAATTAATGAAGCTAGAGACTGTGAGGCCGTGGTATGCTGATTACGTCAACTACTTAGCAGGTGGGCATTTAGAAGAGATGACGTATTAGGAAAAGAAGAAATTTTTCAGCGACTTAAAGTATCTCGTATGGGAGGATCCATATCTGTTTAAAGTGTGCAAGGATGGGTTGCTTAGAAGGTGCATTCCGGAGCATGAACAATTGGATATCTTGGAGCAATGTCATAGTGGTCCCGCTGGTGGGCACTACGGACCACCTAAGACAGTCACAAAAATCCTTCAAGCTGGTTTTTACTGGCCTACTTTGTTTAAAGATGCTGAAGCCTTTTGCAAAGGCTGTGATAGATGCCAAAGAGTAGGGAGACTCAGTAATAGGATGGAGATGCCTTTGAGGCCTATCTTGGAATGTGAAGTTTTTGACGTCTGGGGCATTGATTTTATGGGACCGTTCCCATCATCATGCTCTAACAAATATATTCTGGTCTGTGTGGACTATGTTTCCAAGTGGGTAGAGGCCATAGCCACCCAAACCAATGATCACCAAGTTGTAAAGAAATTCTTGCAAAAGAATATCTTTACTAGATTTGGCTGTCCTAGAGCCCTTATCAGTGATGAAGGTTCGCATTTCTGTAATGCACCACTGGATAAAATTCTTGAGAGCTATGGTGTCAAGCATAGAATTGGTACACCATACCACCCCCAAACCAGTGGCCAAGTCGAGGTGAGCAACAGAAGTCTAAAGCGGATTTTGGCGAAAACTGTGAATTCCAATAGATCCAACTGGAGTCTGAAGTTGGATGACACACTTTGGGCTTATCGCACTGTGTTTAAGACCCCTATGGGTATTTCACCCTTCCAAATGGTTTATGGCAAAGCTTGCCATTTACCAGTCGAGCTTGAGCACAGAGCTTACTGGCTATTAAATTCTTGAATTTCGACAGCCAGCTTTTGTGGGGAAAAGAGATTATTGCAATTGAACGAGCTCGATGAGTTCCGACTCCGTGCCTACGAGAATTCGAGAATCAGTGAGGAAAGAACGAAGGCACTCACGATGCTAAGATTAAAGATCGGGAATTCAAAGTGGGAGACATGGCTTTGCTGTATAACACCAGGCTCCATCTTTTTGCTGGTAAGCTTAAATCTAGATGGTCTGGCCCCTTTGAGATTCTTGATGTTCATCCCGGTGGAGCCATTACGTTGAAAGGGTACGGAGATCAACCTTTCAAAGTCAATGGTCACGGGATTAAGAAGTACTTTGGGAAACCCAAGGAAAAGCCTGCAGTACTATACTTTCAAAAGAGAAATGAAACGGTTGAGTCATTTATTTGTGAAGAGATTCCATCCGACTTCTTTGGAGTGGATGATGACATTATTACCCCTAACCTTGCAGATCCTTCTGTCAATGCTCCTACGCTTGTTAGCATACCTCATCCGAATCTGAGAAACAAGAACAAGAAGAAAAGAGTCAGTGTTGTCTGGAGAGAAAAATTTCATGATTTTCTCATGCACTTGACTTGTTGTTGTGGCGAAAACCATTTCCGTCCTAGTCATTCTGATTCTGACAGAGAAGTGGTTAGCCTCATACCCAAGTGGCCTGATCCAGGTTGACTTGGTTTACTCTGTCAAGCTAATGACATAAAAGAAGCGCTACTAGGAGGCAGCCTAGTCTTTTAAGTTACTTTTTAGTTAAGTTTTTAGGGCATTAGGAATAAAACAATGGTGATTTGTGTGTTGGTTATCCATGTCCTATTTGTGAATGCTTTATGTGCCTACCTTTTTACTCATATACCCCTTGTACCCCGAGATTATATGCTATGTCGAGTGTTGCAGATACTGTTGAGCGGTTTTCGCCAGTTATCACTTTTAGTGTTGTCTGTTCGTGATACGAGCTGCAGCGGTTCATTCATGTTACGGCCTGACCACTGTCAACCTACAGCCCGACAACCACTTTGAAACCAGCTAAGTATTCTTTTCTTTTATTTGCACATTCTGAGGACATCATGTGATTTAAGTGTGGGGGTGTCTAAATTGGGTATGTTATCATGCTATATTTCTGACAATGAGTAAATGTGATTTTCTCGACAATTTTAAAATTTTTCAAAGTAAACTTGGATAATTGTAAATCTGGAGCATGTAATTGAAACAAATGGCTTGCTAGTTGTAGTTTCCTGACAATGATTTTATGTGACTTTGAGAGATAATTATAGCATGCTTTTACTGAATTGAGATAGTATTCATTTCACACTCACGAAAGCCTTTGATATTGAAGCAAAAATTTTGAACTGTATCCTTTCACTATTTTAGTGATTTATCTTAGAGAGATTTGGTCTTAATAGTAACAGTGAAGTAACACCTATGTTCAGAACATGCACTGTGAATATCTGAAGGTTTGAATGTGATAAGTGAAACGTAACTAATGTCTTGAAAGAAATATAAAAAATAAATAAAGGGGTGTGTCGGAAGCTAGTTAATGATTGGAGTGCGGTAGGGCATTATCTCGAAATATCCTATTCCACTATGATGACCAAAAGCTCACGACAGTCAGGAAATGCTACCCTATGATTTGAGTAAGGTAGGGTGTTATCCCAAAACATCCTATTCTACTATGACGGGTGAGAGCTCATTCTGATGTGCGTAAAAAAAAATAAAAAAATAAAAAACTCAAGACTTGTTATCATTGACCTTATACCCAGTATAAACCGAATGATATGCTGTAGGGATTATCCTACTGAGTGCGCATAAAGACTTTGTGTGGAACGACTGCTGCCTATACCTAGGTTAGTCATTAAAATTATTTGAGACGATATTTGTTTGAGAGGATTGTGAAGATTGAAAAGGGCTTGTCACACACACACAGAATCTATCTTTATGTTGGTATCACTTGCTATAGTTGTTGTATCTTTTGTTACGTGAGTTAGGGATCTATGTGGATTGCATGAAAGTGAGCTAGTTTTGATTGTTTTGTTCGGGACGAACAAAAGTCTAAGTGTGGGGGAGTTGTTTACGACAAATTTCATGGTTTATATCGAGTTACTTCGTAACGATATCTTCCGTGTTTTAGTGATTTTTATAGAAAATCACTTGCTAAAAGGATAAATTGAGAGAATGGAGTTTGAAATGTTTAAAAGTGAAGAATCGAGTTGTTTACGTAGTTTTTATGTGTTTTTGTACGATTTTACACTTTGCTCGTGTTTACCATCTTGTAGGTATGCTTGCATGTCTAAGAAGGAGCTTAAAAGATGTCCACTTGAAGATTTAATGGCAAGAAAGAGATATAAAATTGAGATTGGCACGAAGATACAATGAGGACTGAACTGGAATCCACTGCATCCGTCCAGTGGACGGGCGTTTGAAGGATCAGACGTGCGTCCGGCACGCTTACCCAATTCACAGAAGAGAAGTTTCCAGTGGACGAACGTTCGAAATACTGGACGAGCGTCCAGGAGGAGATTTTTGATTCAGAGTCTTGCCAACATTGCCAGACGAGCGTCCATTTTTTTATAGGATGGACGTCCAAGAAGACTCGGCCCGACTCGATGAATTTTGTGAAGACTGGACGGGCGTCCAATAGCCGACTTAACCCTAGCCGCCTCAAAATCTTATAAATACCAGCGTGTATTGAACCCTAATCAGATCATACGCATTATTCATTCATTCAAAACCCTAGCAGCCGCATATCCAAAAGAGCAAACTCAAAGATGAACTCTTACATCCCAACAATCATGATCACCAACATGATTGTTGGCTAAGCATATCGCGGCGGGACAACGGAGGAAACCAATCAACAACCACACCAACTAGAGGATTTTTAGCTATATCCTAGTGAGTTAAATTTAAGATTTTTCATCAATTGGATATTGTTATATTGTTTATATTTTATTTGAATCGAGAGATCGATGAAACTATCTTTTTGATTGAATTTATATGAGAGTATTGATTCAAGCTTTGATCTTTTCAATTGATGCAATTAACTGTGATTCAAGAGATTGTTCATGATTAGTTGAGTAGAGTATTGGAGACAATCTTATGATCTTCTTATGCATGCTAGTTTAGTTTTGCTTGAGAAAGAAAACGAAACCCTAGAAATTGATTAAAGAGATTTAATCGAATTCGTGATTTGATCATTACTAAAAAACCGTATTTTTAGCTCACAATCTAGTTGGGGTTGGTTGGTTGGTTGGTGGATTCTCGTTGCCTTGCCGTTATTTTAAATCTTTGATAAACCAAATTCGTTCATATCAACTTTTGTTGCTAAGTTTAGTTATTTTAAAAACCCTAGTTGTTACTTGCTGTTTTTTTTTCTGCATATTTCTGTTTTAGATCGTAATCGGACGCCCGTCCACCTTAAGTGAACGGCCGTCCAGCATCGAATTCTTCTATTTCCTGTTATTTTAGTCACTTTTCATTGTTTTTAGATTACAAGTAGCACAAACCTTAGTTTTAGGTAATAATTTGTGACATAATCGATACAATAACTGTACTTAATCTGATAGATGTTCGATTCCCTTAGGACGACCCGGTAACACCTTTACTACGAGCCTTGCACTTGGGGTGTTCCGGTAATTATAAATTTAAAACGAGTTTTTACCGAACACTTACAGCCTCTGCCCAAAATCTCCTTGATAAACCAGCATGAGAGAGCATGCATCTTGCTCTCTCTAGAAGAGTTTGATTCATTCTTTTAGCTATGCCATATTACGGAGGACGATTCCTGACTGTATGATGTCTGGAAATACCCTCATTTCTCCACAACTCATCAAACTCATTCCAGCAGAATTCAAGTTTGTGTTTCATCATCACCACTCAAGTCTTTCTTGAATAGTCATCTATGAATGAAACAAAATATCTTTGACCACCTAATGACTACACCTTTGATGGCCCCCAACAATCAGAATGAATGTAATCAAGTGATGACTTTATGTTGTGTATCGCTTTTGCGAACTTGCCTCTATGACGCTTCCCAAACACACAATGCTCACAAAAGTCCAGATTCTTGACCTTACCTCCCCCAAGAAGATCTTTCTGAGAAAGAATCTGCATCCCCTTTTCAACCATGTGACCCAGTCTCATGTGCCATAGCTTTGTCAGCTGTGATTGATAAACTTCAGCAGATGCTATAGCAGCAGACCCAGACACAACTGATCCTTGCAAAATATACAAGGTTACCCTTTTGACTCCCCTAAGAACCGAAACTGAGTTTTTGTAAACACTCAGTTTTCCACCTTCACCCTTAAAATTGAATCTATTGCTGTCTAAAAGACAGAGAGATACCAAGTTCTTGGTCATCTGTGGAACTTTTCTAACTTCACTCAATGTATAGAATTTACCATCTGTTGTCCTCAACTGAACTGAGCCAATCCTAACTAGCTTGTAGACCTTGTTGTTTGCCATAGCTATAAGACCACCATCTATCTGTTGATAACTTGAGAACCACTCTCTGTGAATCCATATAGTCCTCAAAAGTTCCTTTGTTGAATCCATTGTTGATTAAGAATTGTGACAGTGTCTCATACCACGCTCTAGGTGCCTGTTTGAGTCCATATAGTTCCTTTTTGAGCTTGTACACTTTATCTTCTTTCCCTTTGAGTTGGAATCCAGGAGGTTGTTCCATATTCTTCCAAAAGTCCATTCAGAAATGCACTCTTGACATCCATTTGATAAACTTTGAAGTCTTTATGTGCTGCAAAAGCTAGAAAGAGGCCGATTGCTTCCAATCTTGGTACTGGTGCAAAGGTTTCATCATAATCCATTCCTTCTACTTGAGAGTATCCTTTTTTCAACTAGCTTTCCTTTGTTTCTGACTAATGTTCCTTGTCCATCCATCTTGTTTCTGAATACCCATTTTGTTCCAATAATGTTTGTCATATCTGGTATTTCAACAAGTACCCAGACCACATTTCTCTCAAATTCATTGAGTTTTTCTTGCATGGCAGTGATCCAATCAACATCTTGAATTGCATCATCTATTGTCTTTGGTTCCACTTATGATAGAAAACAAGTTAGCATGTTTTCCAGTTGTCTTCTGGTTCTAATTCCTGTATGAATATCTCCAATGACTTGTTCTTCTGGGTGATCTCTCAGCTAGTTCAAGTCAGGTTGAAGTTGCTCCTGATTTGGTTCTTTCACAGCTTTATCTTGTGCATCAACTTCATGATCTTGTGTTGGTGCCTCTTGTGTTGTATTTACTGGTGCATCATCTTGATTTCCAAAGGTGTGATCCAGAATAGTAGCAGGTACGGTTGTATTCATATAGACTTGTTTTTGTGCAGCTTCTTCTTCAAAGTTGTGGAGACTTTCAGCATTTGTATTTGGTTTATAAAAAACAACATGAATTGACTCTTCAATCACCAAGGTTCTTTTGTTGAGCACTCTAAAAGCCTTACTGGTGTCTGAGTATCCCATAAAGATTGCTTAGTCAACTTTTTCATCAAAAGTGTGCAACTGATTCCTGTTCAAAACAAAACATTTAGATTCAAACATAGTACATGTGAAATGTTAGGTTTCGTTCCTTTCTAATTTTCATATGGTGTTTTTCCATGATGTTTGTTGACGATAGATCTATTTTGAGTATAGAATACTTTATTTTCTGCTTCAGCCTACAATCTCTTGGGTAAGCCTGATTATGCTATCATGGTTCTAACTACTTCTTTAAGTGTTCTATTTCTTCTTTCTGATACACCATTTTGTTGTAGGGTCCCTGCTGCTGATAGTTGATGTAGTACTCCATTCTCTTCACAGTAGGTTCTGATTACTTCATTTAGAAACTCTGTGCCTCTATCTGATCTTATCTTGACGATCTTCAACTCTTTTCCATTTTGTATTCTCCTTAGTAAATCTAGTAGCTTTTTGAGTATCTCTATTTTCTTGGTCATGAATATGGTCCAAGTGAATTTGGAAAAGTCATCCACCACCACTAGAGTGTACTTATTTCCCCTTACACTCACTGGTGTGACTGGTCCAAAAAGATCCATATGCAAAAGATGTAAGATTCTTGTTGTAGATTGATACGGATTTGACATGTAAGAGCTTTTGATCTGCCTTCCTTTTTGACATGAAAGACTTTCCTTTTTGAATGTGATCTCTAGAAGGCCTTCAACTAGCTTGTTCTTTGACAATTTGTTGATGGTCATGAAATTTAGATGGTTCAGTCTTTTATGCCAAATCCGGCTGGTTGATTGCTTATTTTTATACATGCAGACGGGTTTCTGCTTTTGCTGTCTTCCAATACACCACATACATGTTGTCTTCTCTTTTTCCTGCAAGTACAACTGTGCTGGTTTGATTGTGAATCACCTTGCATCCTTCTTTGTTGAAATGCACTTGTAGCCTTTGTCATAGAATTGACTGATGCTAAGAAATTCAATCCTTCGACATAAGCCACATTTTGAATCTTCAAATTTTTCTTGAGCATTGTGCTTTCCCCCTTGATTTTTCTAGGGTTTTCTTTGCCTCCAAATGTAACTTTGGGTCCATCAAAAGCTTTAAAGTCAGCCAATCATCATCTGGCGTATTTATGACAATTTCAACAAAGATCTTTGGCAGTTAGGTTTGGGAATTTTGCCTATAAAAACCACTGTTGTAATCAATGAAATGTGTGTCGCTCAAGAGTGTTAATTTCACAAGTGTGTGAAATACCTTGTAACTTTGTGCATAATAAAATTTCTCCCTTTCTGTCCGTGGAGTAGTCGGCATAACGCCGGAACCACGTTAAATCACTGTGTTCTCTTTGTTTCTGTGTTTTATCAATTTCCGCCATACTTTATGTTTGCATTTCTATTGTTATAATCTTTCTTAAACTGCAAATTTCTCATCTGTGTTTTCAACAAACTGGTATTAGAGCGTCAGGTTCAAGATTCAGAGAGTTGCAGGATGAACAGAGTTGATCTTCACCAAGACCGGTGACCGGTACTAGGATTTTGTGATCAAAGGTTTGTTCTTTAATTAGAAGGATGTCAGCAATGAACGTAAAGATTGATAAATTTACAGGGAGGAAAAGTTTCTCTAGCTGTTATCCACCAGATGAAACTCAGTGGAAAAATGACTCTCCCAGACTTGTTATCAACTACTTAGATGTAGAACTCTGCTATACTCAGCAAAACTCAGCAGATCAAAACTGACTGTTGACTTCAGAAGAAACTCAGTTGCACTTCATCAAAGGGACTTTCACATAACTGAATATACTCTACTGTACTGACTATCATTCTCAGTCTCAGTTTCACAGATTAGTTCCACTAGTTTATTCATCAGTTTAGAGATCAAGTCACCAAAGCTGACACACACGCTTCATAAATGTACTTCATACCTTGCAGTTTATTTTAGCTGAATTTGTTTATAAATAAGTATCGATGGCCAAAATTAATTTTCTCCTGCTTTTCTGCTTAGCCTTTTTCCTTGTTATTGCCAAAGTTGAAGGTAAGGATAAACCATGGTGTTGTTTTATGCCACTCCTCACTTTTATTGATATCAGTTGCGTTATCGCCATTCCGAAATGAACAAGTTAGTCCCAAAATATCCTTCTGATCCAGACTGTCGAAGGAAAATTTCATCAAAACATTGAAATCTTCAAACTTCTACTCATTTTCATGCATTCGCGATATGCAATATTATTTCTCGTTAACTTTGTTATCTTCATTTGGAAACTTCTTGTGTTATGAGGGTTTTTAGAGTTATGTGGCCGATGGGTTGATCAGAACCACACAGTTTATATGTTATATGTAAATTGTATGGCTCTGATCAACCCCATCGGTCACTTCTGTGCATGTGGAGATACTAGCGAAGAACCTGCCATTTATTTTGAATCCAATGAGTTTATGGAGAATTAGGGATAAGGACATCATTCGGAATATTTTTGAGTAACATGACAGCTACATTTTTTTTATAGGGAGAATGACTACTTTTATATTTTTTATAGCCTGAAAGACAAAATCCAAAAAAAAATTCAAAAAATCCGACGCGCAGCCTTCCTGCTCCATTTTTTTTCTTGTATTTCCTCCCCGATTTTGAAACACTCATATCTTTTGATCTAGATCTCCAAAAGTGGTGAAAAAATTTCACTGAATTTTTAATTTTTTTATGCTCTTCGTTTTGAGACTTGAATCGATATAATTACATCGTTTTTTGTGTGATTCACTATCGAAATTCACTCTGTGAATCTTCCCAGTTAATCCCGAAAATCAGTGAATAACGACACTGAATTTCGACAGTGTATTTTCCGAAATCACGTCGGAATATGTTGAATGTGGTCTCAAAATACAGAGCATGAAAAAATAAAAAAATTGGTGAAAGAATTTTAAAATTTGGAGTTCTAGATTGAGAGATATGAGTGTTTAAAAAAGGTGGATGAGAGATAAAGTGTGTTGGTTTTTTATCGGGGGAAAAGGCGCCTGAACTTAAAAATAAAAAAAATAGTTTTGTCATTTATGCAAAAGTTTCAAAAGGCTGTCATTCTCCTTAATTGATGAAATGTTGGTGTCCTTCTCTCCAATTCCCTCATGAGTTTACAGCTTAATTTCATATTTTACGTCAGCTGCTGTAAAAAGAATTCAACATAGGAGAGCAGTTACAATCGGCGGAGATTACCGGGCCTGTGTTGGTTTCATTTCAACAGCTAAAAAAATATTATTAATTGTTACCAACCCCTAAAGAAAAAGGTCGTGACCCACTTTTTTATAGGAAAAGGTTGTGAAGGACCACTATTAATCTAATATGAGTAAAAAGGACAAGGAAAAAATATGGTGGTCGTGAAAGCCAAAAAATAATGAATAATCAATAATACACTTTAGTATTATTTTCCTAATTTTTAATGAATTATTAATTGCTAATCAATGATGTTCATTAATTGTTATTTCAATGTTATTAAAACACTTTTCCTTTTTTAAAAAAAAATATTCATCCTATATTTAATATGAATTAATGCTTCCACATTAATTGATCGAAATTAATGGTAAGTCTTCTACAACAAATAAAGTAGATACCCCAAAATAGCTCATTTTATAAATAAAAAATAAAAGCTCTTTTTAATTTACTACTTGTTACTATATCAATCTTTACTAATTGTTACTATATTAAAAAAAATTTGGTGTAAATACATGTATTAGACTTACCAGTACTAATCTACTTTAATGCATGTTGCTACATATTTTTTTTTGTTGTAACTACATTCTTTGTATGTGTGTTACTGCACATTTTTTTCCTAATTAGACTACTACTAGTCATGCAGTAACATAAACATCCTGTAGTAACACCAGTTGTAACACATGCCCTTTTCATCATGTAGTAACACCACTACGCACACTCCATACAAAGAATATAGTTACGCATAATGTAGTATCACAATGAAAGTCCACATATGAAGTAACACGTATTTCATGTTGGTTTCGTGAACACCCTCCGACGTAGTAACACCACTATGCAAACACCCTCAAACATAGTAACACATAATGTACACCCTAAACCCTAAACCCTGAACCCTGAACATTAAACCTTAAACATAAAACCCTAAACCTGAATCCTAAACCCTAACCCTAAACCCTAAACCCTAAAGCTAAACCCTAAAGCCTAAACCTGAACCCTAAACCATAAACTTAAACCCTAACTTAGCATTTAGGGTTCAAGTTTAGGGTTCTTGTTTAAGGTTTAGGGTTATGATTTAAGGGTTCATGTTTAGGGTTTAATGTTTAGGGTTCAGGGTTCAGGGTTTAGGGTTTAGGTTTAGGGTTTAGGGTTTATGGTTCAGGTTTAAGGTTTAAGGTTTAAGGTTCAGGTTTAGGGTTTAGGGTTCAGGTTTAGGGTTCAATTTTAGGGTTTAGGGTTTAGGTTTATGGTTCAGGGTTCAGGTTTAAGGTTTAGGGTTAGGTTTAAGGTTTAAGGTTCAGGGTTCAGGTTTAAGGTTTAGGGTTTAGGGTTTTAGGGTTTAGGGTTCATGGTTCCGGGTTTAGAGTGTATATTATGTGTTACTACGTTTGAGGGTGTTTTCATCGTGGTGTTACTACGTCTAAATGTGTTCATGAAACCACTGTGAAATACGTGTTAATTTATTTGTGGACTATCACTGTGCTACTAAATTACATGCTACTACATCTTATAGAGTGTGCATAGTGGTGTTACTAAATGATGAAAAAGGCTTGTGTTACGACATGTATTTTTCTACATGATGTTGATGTTACAACGTGTTACGTACTGTAACTGCATTGTATGGTGTTGATGTGACTACGTGTTACTCAGTGTTACTATGTTGTGTGGATTGGGTGTGTAGTGAAATTGATTGTGTGTGTTGTTGCTAGTTACACCGAAAAATATTAGTACTAGGTTGTCTAATACATATTGTTACACCCCAAAAAATTATTAATTTTGTAACATGTACTAAGGATTGATATAGTAACAAGTAGTGAGTTAATATACACGTGTGTGAGTGCATGAGTTACTACATGTTGTTGAACACAAATTTTTATCGGGTTGGAATTTAACGTAGAAAAATATGCAGTTAACATAGAAAAATATGTAGTACAGATCAACCAAATATCTATAGTTACATAATAATGTAGTAATACCTGTGAAACATGTTGTACCACTGAAAATATATGTAGTAACAACAAATAAATTAGGTGTAGTTTCAGCAAAAAAAATGTGTAGAAACACACATACAAAGAATGTAGTCACAACAAAAACATGTAGTAACAGACATTAGATTACATTAGTATTAGACAGTCTAATACATGTAGTTACAACCAAAAAAAATTTATATATTAATAAATAATAAATTAATATAGATGTGTGTTAGTGCATGAGTTACTACATTTGAAGCACGAACTTATATTTGGTTTAAATTTAACGTAGAAAAATATGTAGTACAACTCTACCAAATACGACATTCGTACGAGTTTCTGTGGGATCGACCTTGACTCACTAGTACTCTACTACGATAGATGTAGTCCTATTGCTAGTAAGTGCTTCACACGCGATCAAGATTTTTGGCACCGTTGCCGAAGACTCATGTAAGGAATAGTTTTTATTTAAGATTGAGTTTTCTATATATACTTGAGTCTGTTTAATCGAGTCTTTTTTATAGTATGTTTATACTGGGGTCGTGCAGAGTCAGTTCTGTTAAAATCTTGAAAAAAATAGCTACCGGTTTACCGAGGCTCTATCCCGGTAAACCGAGCGTCCCGTTTGGACATAATGGTTTCTGTTAGTTCAGAGTCATGTCAGTAGTCAGAGTCTATATTTTTGAGTCTGCTAGCCATGTGTAACAACCGCCGAGGCAAGCCACTAACCATTTTATTTTATTTTTGTGTTTTGTAGTACGCTACACGAAGTTCAGCAGCCAAACTCGAGAGATTCATATATGAGATTGAAAAGTTTTGTAGACAAAAGAGAAATGTAACTCGAGAGAGATCTGTTAGGCTGGCGGATGATATGGTGTCACACGAAGGAGATCACAGCGAGACGGAAGAAGAGATTCCACCTTTGGAAGATACAGAAATCGACATGGCACAGAATGGACATAATGGACAAAATGGAGCAGGAGTTGTTGTACAAACAGATAGGAGAACTCTATAGAGTTATGCAAAGCCGACGATCGAGCAATTCATGCCAGCAATCGTTCAGCCTGAGGATGCAGCTGAGGCATTTCACCCGAAACCAAATGTGATACCAATGGTGACTAACTACACTTCCTTTCATAGAGTAATGAACTAAGATCCTAGTGTACACGTCACCAACTTTATGGAGATAATCAGCACGGTTAAGCCAGCAGGAGTACCTGAAGACAACATTAAGTTGAAATTTTATCAATTCACTCTGAAGGAGAAAGCGAAGATATGGTTATTGTCTCTAACACCGGGATCGATCAAAACGTGGACCGATCTGTTGCAGAAGTTTATGAATAAGTACTACCCACCTAGGAAGTCACTACAGATTAGACAAGACATTATGAATTTCAAGCAGAAACCCACTGAAACGTTGGAAAAAGCTTGGGAAAGATTTAAGGAAGCACAGAGGAGATGCCCTCACCATGATATCAATTTGCCCGTACGATGCATAGTTTTTATCACGGATTGCGGAAAAGTAAGCAAATGAGAGTTGACGCATCGAGCAATGGATGTTTTGCATTGCTATCACCTAAAAAAGCCGAAGAGAAATTGGAGAAAATAGCATTGACAAGTCAATGTGGAACACATTAAGTTGAAACTGCCAAAGTAGCTGAAGGCATATTTGGAGAAGATAATTCTCAAAAGATCTTATACCAGCTAATGGAAATGAATGAGAAGATAGATGGCATGCAAGATCGCATAGCCAAGGTTGGGAAAGTTCAAGATACTGAAGCATTCAACACTGAGGACGTGAAATATATAGGGAGGCAAGGAAATCCTTGTGGGGGCGGATATCGCCCAGGTTCTCATTACCACCCTGGTTTTAGACTGAGCGACCCTACTGGGGATTTACGACAAAGTGTAACTAACGGTGGGAATAGACCGAGACAAACAGGTGGATTCATGCCTCAATTCAACAAGTCTAATGGTTGGGTAGTAGCCATGGATAAAATGAGCTCAACTGTGACCGATACGGTCAATCAACTTACAAAATCCATGACTGAGCTGAATACAAACTTCACCACATATAGTCAGAAGAATGATACAAGACTGACCAAACAAGAAGCCATAATGCAGAATCTGTGGCACAAAGTGGGGTATATTCCAGAATAAGTGTCAGCCCATCCTCCGGGAGGATTTCCAAGTAATACTGAGAAGAACCCGAAGGACGTGAATGCAACCATGACTAGAAGCGGAAAGGAACTGCCTGGACCAGTTATACCAACTGCCCTGGAAGAATCGAAAGCAGTCAGCAGCAGAACGTTGCAGAATCTAGAGAAAAAGAGGGGCCGGTAAACCTGGACACTACTCCGGTAAACCGAGAGTCCGAAAATTCAGCATACAAGCAGGTAAAGCAGCAGCAATCAGCAGGTAAGTCTTCATGAACTGTAACTATTAATCCTGCTACTTTACCCTATCCCCTTAGGAAGTATAAGCCGAATAATGATGATGCGCGTTATAAAAAGTTGATAGAGATGTTTAAGAAGTTGCAAGTGGATATACCTTTGGTAGAAGCTCTGGCCGGAATGCCAGAGTATGCAAAATTCTTGAAAGAAGAAATCTCTACCAAAAGGAAGTTATTAGTCCTTGAGACTATATGCCTTAATGAGGAATGCTCGGCATTTTCGCAACGCAAACTGCCTCTTAAGTGTAAAGATCCTGGGAGCTTCCTCATACCATGCACATTTGGGAGAGTATGCCTAAACCATTGTGTGATCTTGGAGCCAGTGTCAATCTAATGCCACTCTCCATCTTTCATAAGTTAGGCATGAAAGAATTGAATGAAACATCTATAACCCTTCAATTAGCAGATAGGTCGATGAAGCAACCTTGTGGAGTGGTGGAGGATGTTTTGGTGAAAGTTGATAAGTTTGTATTCCCTGTGGACTATGTGGTGCTTGACATGGAAGCTAATCACGATGTTCCATTAATATCAGGAAGACCTTTCCTTTCTATGAGCAAAACACTGATAGATGTTCATAAGGGTGAGCTGATTTTGAGAGTGAATGAGGACAAAGTAGTATTCAATGTGGTGAATTCGATGAGATATTCTCAAGATGAAGAAGAAGCGTGATACATGCTAGATGCCATAGACAAACTTGTTTTAGAATTATATCGGCAAGTGGCACTAGACCCTGAAGTAGCAGAGACTTTGCTCCTGAAGGATGAGGAAAGTTATGAGGAAACCTGGCCTGGGTGTAGCGAAGGTCAAGTGCGAGAAATAGAGCCTATATCTTCAGTGGATTTAGGAGGAATCATTCATAGACCTTCATGGCACAAGTTCTTTGATTTACAATTGACTGTTAAGTTGTTAAGATCATCGTTAGAAGAGCCACCAAGGAACTTAACGCTGAAACCTTTGCCATCTCACCTGAGGTATGTATACTTACAAGATGATACCCTTCCCCTCAAAATTTCATCATTATTATCACCTTTAGAAGAGGACAAACTTTTAAGAGTACTGAGAGAGCATAAGGGATCGTTTGGGTGGACAACTGCAGATATTAGAGGAATAAGCCCATCGGTGTGCATGCATATATCCTGAGAAGAAAGCGGTAGTGGTGGTCCCTTGAAAAATCTTTGGTTAAGTTTAGGGGGGGTGAATAAACATAACACTTAAAACTTTTGGAGTTAACAAACTCAGCAACTTCAACGAAATAAGTGCGATAGTTCGAGTCCGTCGACACTCGCAGTCCGCGACTATAGACTTTACTGAATTTTTTCCAGTGGAATATATTTAAAATAAGCCTTATTACTTGTTTTTAAAATATGATACCAAGTATTAGATACTCAGTAGTGTATGTGTGTGATTCAGTTTCTTGTTCAGTAAGTTGATGTGCTAAATGTACTAGATGCAGAAAGTAAATGCAGAAAGTAAGTAGGCAATTTTTATAGTGGTTTCAGGTGGTGTAATCCTTTCAGTCCACTCTTCTCCTGTGATGTTGAAGGTAATTCACTAGAGATTCTTGAGGTAACAGTTTCAAAAATCCCTATGTTGTTTGTCCATCACCAATAACTATGGCTTCACAAACTGAACACTTGGAACAAGTAGGATTGCTGCTCCAAAGTCTTTCACTGGCCCTTGAAGGGTAGGATTTCCGATTCCCCAGGTCCACCACAAATAACAGTCCTTGACACCCAAAGATGCTTCACTGTCTTCAGTAGATTTCTTATAAAAGAAAGTTTGAATCAAGTAAGTGATTCAACCTTTAGCAGCTTGATCAGGATGATATGATCAGCAGCTTGGATTCTTCAAGTGTGTGAACTTGATGTAGCTTGATAACATATTACACTTGAAGAGGTTTACTGGATCAGTAGGTTTAAGTTCAGTAGGGTCAGCAGGGTGATTTCTTGATAAGACTCTGATGCTCAAGATTATCTGTTGTTTTTCTCTCAAAAATCATCATCAGTTTATGTAACAGGGGTCTTCTATTTATAGGGGAGAATCCCTGTGACTTATGTTTGAAATTCAAACATAGTTGTTTCAAATTTGTCCCATCTTGACTTGCTTTTTGTCCCTGTACATAGTACTAACACTGTCAGTTTACTTTTTGTCAGATTTCAGACTATTCACCCTTTGACTTGTATCCATTGGATAAACCACTGTTTCTTTCCAACTTCCCTTTAATCTTAGCCATTGATTTGTTGATAAAATCAAGAGTTGTTATCTGTCCTTTTCCTTGTAATCTTCCAATGTAACCTTTGATTAAATCGAAATATATGTTCAGCAGGTTCCTGTGTATGTAAGTCTGCTGAAATACATATCAGTCAGCTGATCCAAGGTTACTGTGTTTATAAAAACACTGCAGCTGACTTCTCTTATATCTAACTTTTTAATTTGAAGTTAGATTACACCATTTTGATCATAACCATGTTCCAATCACCATTTAACTTATGGAACTTAGACCTTGTACACAAGGTATATGCAATAAGTTTAGGTCATCACAGACTTCCCTAAATTCTGATTCCATATCCTTGACTTTAAATACTATGTTTGATCCCTTAGCCTTCAATAAATGAGTTTCAGCCCTCAGCCTTCAGTCTTCAGCAGGTTCCTAAACTAGTCTACTGACTATAGGTACCCTACTTATCTAGACAGGTATGTTGATGAAAGTCAGCTGACCTTTTACAGTGCTTGTTTGATCAAACCTATACAAAGATCGAACTCTAATAATCCTATACATTTGATCTAGACATCTTATTTCCTTTGCTCTATAACAGCTTGTCACGGATTTATCTAACAAAGCAAACAAGTAATAATCCGGTTAACCTCAAGTATAAGGATCGTAGTAATAGTGGTTAATGCCGGGTCGATCTTACGGGGAACTGGCGATTGCTAACCCTAGTTTTTGTTTAACTAACTAACCTATGTCACGATTACTAAACTAAACAGCGAATGAAACAAAACAAAACATAAAATAAAACTAGACAGAGGATGTAATCCAAAGCTAGGAAGAATACGGGTTGCGAATTTATTTAATACTAAACTAAACTAAGATGCAAATAAAAGTAAACTAACTAAACAAATTCAAGTTTTAAGGATTTAAATCAAGTTTATAACGAACAAACGAGGATTGATCCACATATCCAACAAGCATTGATTTCCTATCTCGATTATATTGTGGTTTTTATCTAGGTTGTGATTCACCTTATCTAAACATGAACCCTAATTCCTTAGAAAGTTCATATATTAATCTATTATCTTCCAATGCAAGATTAACGCGTTTTCTAACCAAAGATGTAAACTTTATGTTTATAATCTAGCAATTAAACCTATTAACTTCCTTTATGATAGATTCGAATTACTATTCTTGTTCATGATGATCTAGGGTTTATTAAGATTTCCATCAACAATAAACAATCACACATGCATATCTTCCGATGTAAAAGCAATTAAACGTAATAAGCATGAATAAGAAACAACCTTTAAATAAAAACTCACAGTACAACCGAAGAAAACGAAATCAACAATCATTGGATGGCTTCACAATACTCGTTTGATGAAGCTTTTAGCCTCTAAACATCCTCAGCAACTCGAATTTGCAGAAATAGTACATAAAAAGTAACTAGTTTAATCTAGATCTAAAGTGCATAAAAACTGGAATAAAAAGGAGAAAAACGCAGCCTAAAGCCGCCCCTAGGTTTAGGGTTTTGAATAATGAGTGTATGGTCTCCTTAGGGTTGAGAAACAACCGCATATTTATAGATCTCTAAGTCGGTTTCACTAAGTCGGCTACCGGACGCCCGTCTGGATCCTTGAACGCCCGTCCATTCTTCATATGAACTTCAAATCGGGCCGAGTCATGATCAGACGCTCGTCCACCCGGCGTCCACCTCAGCGTCCAAACTTCCTGAATCAAATTTCCATCCCTGGACGCTCGTTCAATTTACCAGACGCCCGTCCACTGGACGGAGATTCTGGACGCCAGTCCAAATGTTCGAATCTTGATTTCTTTGATCTCTATCTCTTTTCATCTTGTCAATTCCTTCATTATCTCTTTTGAATCACCATATATTTCGACTCTTATCTCTTTTGATCATCATTTGAGCCTTGAAAAATGTATCTACATCATATAAAAACACCACAAAATGTAATATCGCTCAAATAATCGTAAAAACATAATTAAAGCACATAAATCAACCTATTTTGCGATTAACTCTTTTGAAATATCATTTACTCAATATTTCCATTAAACACACGTTTCTTATGCAATTTAGTACAAATACGGGGAAAAATATCATAGAATATAGCGTTATAAATAGTATAAAATCACCCTTAACAACTCCCCCACACTTAAGCTTTTGCTCGTCCCGAGCAAAACAAAACAAAGATAAAGGCTCGAGAAAAGATAGACATCTAAACATATATAACACGTATCCAATAAATCGAAGTTCACCAAAGGTGTGTGCATAGCCCTAATAAACTTCCACTAAATCCGAACTTGAGAAACTCAAAGCAAAACTAGCTAATACCCCCTCGTAGACTAGCAATAAATGACACTCATAAGATGTACCCTACAAACGTGATATAGCCCGAAAAGGATGATCGAATATATCTAAGGCCTTTGTGAAATACTCAGAGGATAATCCCTACAACATATCCGTCAGTTTCTACTGGGGATAAGATAGACGATAACTGTGTCTTATATACATTTCATAACACTTCATTAGTTGATTTAACTTTTTCACTTTTAAACACACATCAGAATGAGCTATTGCCCTGTCATAGCAGAATAGGATATTCGAGATATACCCTACCTTACTCAAATCATAAGGCGACTTTTTCTCGATCGTCGTGAGCTTTTAGTCATCATGGTGGTATAGGACATACGTGGTATACCCTATCGCACTCAAATCATCGACTAGCTTTCGACACACCCAATTATTTCATATATTCAACTTTTTCATTTTGACGTCAGTTACGCTTTACTTATCACATTCAAACTTCTAGATATTCACAGTATATCATACTTCGGATCTAAATACAGACTATCATAAATCTCAAGATATATATGTAGCACTAAGTACATGACTTATAAGAAAATCAAAAATCACTCGTCCAAAAGGGGTATATCTTTATAAATAGCTCATCATTTACTATGGCTCGTGAAAATCGATCTCACGTGAAACAACTAACTTATCAAACATATGATATATAGCTTAAATGACTATAAAAATAACGAACATTGAATCGAATTGCCTACTCGGGACAAAACAAAAACAAAAGTGTCGAAAAATAACGAAAATTTTAGCTCATTTTGCATAGAAACATTACGCACTAAGAAAATGTGTAGATACATATCGAAACATTCCCCTCCCCCACACTTAAAAATCAACATGTCCTCATGTTGTGCAGAACGAAAGAAAAAGGAAAAGACTTAGCTGATTGTAATTCGAAAGTGGCAATTCCGGAAGTGGCTAGCATCAAATCCAGAAATGCCCGAGGAAATCAATAGACTGTGGACCATCCACCGGAAAACTGATATCATCTAAAAGCTCACAATCGCTATCAAAAAGATCCTGCACACTTGAACAAACAAAACAAAACGGACCTCGGGGGACATATGGGGGATATTATCTCAAAAATGAAAAAGAAGGATAAAGATAAAATCGAATAAGATAAAAGAGTAATCATTCATCACAATAAAACACAAATTAACAACCGACGAGAACAAACATAATCTGAATTAGGCTTCAGATAAAAACTAAATCAAAGAAAAGAAATAACATAAAAGAGAGTCCTAATATAATAAGGGATATCTAGGATGCCTCCTAGTAGCGCTTTTGGTTAATGTCGTTAGCTCGACACCGTTTAAAACTCAGCCTGGATCAGGCCATTTGACTTTTCTGCCCGCCACTACCTCGTGTAAGCTCTGATCAGTAGTGTGGCTGCAGAAACAGCATCTCACACATGGGGTTAAATCTTTAATAGCTTTCCAAATACGCTTGAACTTCCCCATGGGTGATCTCTTCATTCTCTGAGCCCTCTGACGATGCTTCAACTGACGCTCCCTCTCCAATTCTTCCATATCCCAACTACCAGCTAGAACTTCTTCAGAAGGACCACTACAGCCATCCTCTGAAAACAGGTTGAGTGAAGACTCGTCGAATTCTTCGACTTCCGTAGCACCATACCCGAGGATGTCGAGGCAACGGACATTCAAAGGTCTCTCTTTAGGTTCACCAATATAGTGCATGCACCTTTGGCCATTCACTCGAAACGGGTCACCACTATAACCACGAAGTTCTAGAACACCTCCAGGAATGATTTGGAGAATCTCGAAGGGGCCGGACCAACGTGTCCTCAACTTTCCAGGAAACAAATGCAACCTAGAGTTGTATAGAAGAACTTGTTCGCCGACATGTAATTCTCTCTTCTTAATCTTAGCATCGTGGAGTAGCTTCATCTTATCTTTACTAATCCTGGCACTTTCATAGGCCTGGAGTCTGAATTCGTCTAACTCATGTAACTGTTGCAGTCGATGTTTTCCACAAGATTGGGAATCAAAGTTCAAAAACATTGTAGCCCAATAAGCCCTATGCTCTAACTCGACAGGCAGATGACATGGCTTTCCGTAGACCATTTGATATGGAGATGTCCCCATAGGGGTTTTATAGGCAGTTCTGTATGTCCAAAGTACATCATCCAACTTCAAACTCCAATCTTTTCTATGACTATTGACTGTCTTCTCCAGGATTTTCTTGATACTTTGGTTGCTTCTCTCAACCTGACCACTAGTCATCGGATGATATGGTGTGCCTGTCTTATGACGGACACCATACTTTTCAAGGACTTTCTCTAGGGGTCGGTTGCAGAAATGCGTCCCTTCATCACTGATCAAGGCCCGTGGACATCCAAACCTCACGAAGATATTTTTCTTTAGAAATTTCATGACCGTTTTATGATCATTGTGAGGAGTGGCTTGAGCCTCAACCCATTTAGACACGTAGTCTACGCAGACTAAGATGTATTTATTACCGCAAGATGATGGGAATGGTCCCATAAAATCGATACCCCATACATCAAAGACTTCGCATTCGAGGATGGGTTTTAAAGGCATGTCAAAACGCCTTGTCAGAGTACCGGTCCTTTGGCACCTATCACAAGCTTTACGTAAAGCTTCGTGTCCTTAAAGATCGTAGGCCAATAGAAACCGGATTGGAAGATCTTAGCAACGAGTTTTCCACGGACCAAAGTGACCTCCAGGGGTCCACCGTGGCATTTCTCAATGATATCACGTTGCTCGATTCCGGAACACATCTCCTAAGCAAACCATCTTTACAGATCTTAAAAAGATAAGGTTCATCCCAAACGAAATATTTCAAATCAGAGAAGAACTTTTTCTTCTCCTGGTAAGACATTTCTGGATCGAGATAACGGGCATGAAGGTAGTTTACAATGGAAGAAAACCATGGAACATCAGGAGGACAACCGTCTATCAACATAATGTTTTCTAGAGGAAAGTAAAGATCTATATCATCTGGATCATCCTTTTCCCCACTCAACATTCTAGAAACGTGATCCGCCACTACGTTTTCACTGCCCTTTTTGTCCTTTATCTGAACGTCAAAATCTTGTAGGGTCAGTATCCAACGCAGTAGGCGCGGTTTAGCCTCTTTCTTAGTCATCAGATAACGCAAAGCAGCGTGATCAGTCCACACGATCACTTGAGCTCCTAACAAGTAACTACGGAACTTGTCCATAGCAAAAACTACGGCCAAAAGTTCCTTTTCAGTAGTGGTATAGTTAACTTGAGAGGGGTTCAATGTGTGACTGGCGTAATAGATAGGCTGGAACTTCCCCTTGATCTTTTGTCCTAGAACAACACCAACAACATAGTTTGATGCGTCGCACATAAGCTCAAAAGGTAGGTTCCAGTCAGGCGATATAAGAATTGGAGCAGATATTAAACGGTCCTTGAGCTCCTCAAACGCTTGCTTGCAGTTTTCATCAAAATTGAATTCAACGTCTTCCTTCAAGAAAGTAGACAGGGCTTGGCTATCTTGGAGAAGTCTTGAATGAATCTTCGTAGAAACCGACATGTCCAAGAAAGCCTCTAACTTCACGCACATTCTTAGGATAGCTCATTTTCTCAATAGCTTCCACTTTTGCCCCGTCAACTTCTATACCCTTGGCGGAGATTTTGTGGCCAAGAACTATTCCCTCGTCTACACCATGAAATGGCATTTTTCCCAATTAAGTACTAAGTTCTTTTCCACACATCTGGATAACACTTGATCAAGATTGTCAAGGCAATCATCAAAAGACTGACCAAAAACCGAAAAATCGTCCATAAAAATCTCTATACACTTTTCTACAAGCCCGTCAAAGATAGCTAGCATACATCGCTGAAAAGTAGCTGGGGCATTGCAGAGACCAAATGGCATTCGCCTGTATGCGAATGTACCATAAGGGCAGGTAAAAGTGGTCTTTTCTTGGTCAGCTGGATCAATGGGTATCTGGAAGTATCCTGAATATCCACCTAGGAAGCAATAGAATGCGTGTCCCGCCAGACGCTCAAGCATCTGATCAATGAATGGAAGGGGAAAGTGATCTTTCATGGTTACCTCATTGAGCTTCCGATAATCGATGCAGACTCTGTAACCAGTGACAAGTCTCAATGCTATCTCCTCTACCTTCTCATTCTTCTCAATTGTAATTCCACCTTTCTTGGGAACTACTTGAGTCGGGGAAACCCATTCACTATCCGCGATGGCATAAATGATCCCCATGTCCAGAAGTTTGATGATTTCCTTTTTAACGACTTCTTGCATATGAGGGTTGAGCCTCCTCTCGGGGCATCAAACGCATTTCGCACCCTCATTCGTCTTGATCTTGTGCATACAGATGTCCGGAGATATCCCTCTGATATCTCCTACCTGCCAACCAAAGGCTTTTTCATTTTTCTTCAAGACGTTGATAAGTTTCATTTCCTCTAAACGAGAAAGCTTGGAAGATATAATCAATGGAAGCTTGTCACCTTCTCTTAAAAACACATACTTAAGATGTTTAGGCAACGGCTTCAACACCAAATCTGCAGGGGGGTCTTCTAAACTCGACTTGATATCTCCACTTTTCAACTCAATATCACTGAGTTTACTCTATGGTCCCACTGCCAAAGCTTCTCCTTCCAGCAATTCTTCCTCAAAATCAGCTACTAATTGATCTAGATTAACCACACCATGAGTATTTAGGTTGTCAACCAATCGCTCATATTCCACTTCTACAGCCATGACTTGCTTATCCATATAATCGGTAAAATCATCTGTCATATAATCAATGGAAAAGCCGGTTGGAGGGCCAGAGGGTACTTGAATGGACTTTAAGACATTGTAACTCACCTCTTGATCACCAACTCGGATAGTCACGTGCCCACCATCGCAATCGATGAGGGCTCTAGCTGTAGATAAAAAAGGTCTTCCAAGAATCAGGGGGACGTTTTCGTCTTTCTCTATATCTAAAACATACCAATCAACTGGAAAGGTAAATCTATCAATCTGAACCAAAACGTCTTTCAGGATCCCTGAAGCTTTCTTAGAAGATCTATCAGCGAATTGTAAACTCATAGTAGTGGGTTCTAGAAGGCTTTGTAAACCGAGCTGTTTACATACAGACATTGGCATAAGGCTTATAGAGGCACCTAGATCAAACAAAGAATTAGGGAAGACTAGACCTCCCATTAATACCGTAAGTACGAATTTGCCAGGGTCACCTCTTTTAATTGGTAAGTCTCCATAATTAATCATGGAGCAATCCTCACCAATTTGCCTTTCCATGCCTGCTAACTTCTCTTTCGAAGAAACAACATCCTTGATGAATTTTGTATACTTAGGCATCTCGACCAAGACTTCTGATAATGGAAGATTTACCCGAGTATTTTTCAAAAGGTTCAAGACCTTTCCGTACTTTTTGTCCTCACTCAAGGGAATGTCTTGCTCTTTCTCGGTGGAAATGGAAGCTTTTTAAGGTCATTCTCGAAAAGACTTTCTTTGAGGATGCACTTACGCTTTGTCTTCCGCATCTTTCCATCGAACAACTTTCTCGTATTTTTTTTTGTAGTCGTGGGGATCGGCCTCCTGACTTTCGATTGCTTTTTCAGTCCTCAAGGGATCAGCCACTTGAGGATCACCAACTTCTTCACCTCTCAGGGGATCAGCCACCTGAGCTTTCTCTTGCAGTTGAGGGGAGTGTAGGTGCTCAGCTTCCCCTCCTGCCTTATCAATGGCAGGAGGGGCTAGTGGTTTCCCTGGTGGGAAGGACCACTAACTTGAGTACCGCTTCTCAGATTCATTGCACTGGCCTCCTCTTTACCGTATTGAATTGATGGCACGAGGTCAGTACATGGGCCTTTGTTCAATTCAGCCTGAGCAACTTGACCACCCTTTGGATTCTTCTCAGTGAAACTGGGCAGCTGCCCTGGGGGTCTAGAAGCTAACTATTCAGCCAGTTGCCCAATTTGTCTCTCAAGATTCTTCATCGATCTACTTTGCTCCTCCAACTTGGCTTCAAGATTGTTAGATTGGGAGGAGCTTTGAGAGTTTTGGAAATTTTAAGAATAGGGCTGGTTGGGCCGACTTTGAAATTGAGAGTTTGAATTGGAAGGCCAATTCTGATTGAATTTTTGCATAGGATTGGAAAAATTCGAGTTTTGGTTATGATTAAACCCAGGGTTTCTAATGAAATTCTGATTTGAATTAAAATTCGAATTAGGATTGAAATTTGAAGATGGATTAAACCCTTGGCTTTGAAAATTGCTCTGGCCAGGAAACTGATTGAACCTTGGATTATTCTGGCCATAGAATGCATTCACCTCCGCATTCTGTCCGTTCATAGGACAGAATTTAGAAGTGTGCCCCACCTCGTCACAATTCTGACATGTGACTTGATTGTACTGTCCATAATCATGAACAGCATTCACTTGATAAGGTGCAGAGGGATTAAATTGACATTGGCCATTCATATGGCCAGTCTGGCAATAGTTTTCGCAATACAGAACCTGAGGGTTCTGTGGAAAAGAAGAAGTTTGATTTATCGGATGTGAAATTTGAGATGTTGCCATCTGCTGTTGCAGCATGGCTATCAAACTTTGCATATTAACTTCCTCAACCTTAGGAGGGGGAGGTGCTTGAATTGCTTGATAAGAGGGAGCATAATTATACTTCGCAATGTCCTCAAACAGTGCCCATCCCTCTTCCGGTGTTTTCTTCAGAAATGCCCCACCAGAAGAGCTATTGACCATGCCTTTTGTAAGCTCGGTCAATCCACTGAAGAATGTATTGACTTGCCTTTCCAAAGGGCAAGCCATGGTGGGGACACTTTCTAAGAAGAGACTTGAATCTCTTCCAACATTCGAAGAAAGATTCATTCTCTTTCTGATAGAAAGTGAATATTTCATTTAAGCACTGGGCCGTCTTTGAAGGTGGAAAATATTGACTCAAGAACTCCTTTTCGAGTTCTGCCTAGGTGGTGATAGATTCAGAAGGGAGAGAGGTGTACCACTCCTTAGCCTCTCCTTTCAAAGAAAAAGGAAAAAGTTTTAGCTTGATAGCATCCTCACTTACTCCTTGGATGCGTGTAGTACCGCATATCTCTAAGAATGTATGTAAGTGGGTATGCGGATTCTCTGATTGATAGCCGTGAAAAATTGATGCGTGCTGCATCATCTGGATAAGTCTTGGCATCAGCTCAAAGGTTTGTGCGGTAATGGCTGGAATAACAATAGCCGGGTTGACTTTGACTTCGCCTGGCATGGCGTAGTCTGCCAACGTACGTCTATTATTAGCGGCCATTATAACAAAATCAGTGATTTCCTTTGCTAATTGATCTTCAAGATCTTGCTCGGCTCTGTCTGCCAGAACCGCAGAACGGAAAATCCGCCTGTTTGGCCGGACTACGGTTCGCTCGGGGTCAGGGGTGTATAATAACGGTCCCTTTCCACTCCGAGTTTGCATAAACCGGACCAAAAACAAGTAAAAAGAAGCCTAAAAACTAAGAAATTAAAAGCCTGAACTAAAAATTAAAAGCCTAAAGAAAAGAAAAGAAAAGAAAGGAAACAAGATTATTTAAGAAAAAGGGACCAGACGGACGTCCAATGTCTTGGACGGGCGTCCGGATGGAATTTCTATGAGCAAAACACTGATAGATGTTCATAAGGGTGAGCTGATTTTGAGAGTGAATGAGGACAAATTAGTATTCAATGTGGTGAATTCGATGAGATATTCTCAAGATGAAGAAGAAGCGTGATACATGCTAGATGCCATAGACAAACTTGTTTTAGAATTATATCAGCAAGTGGCACTAGACCCTGAAGTAGCAGAGACTTTGCTCCTGAAGGATGAGGAAAGTTATGAGGAAACCCGGCCCGGGTGTAGCGAAGGTCAAGTGCGAGAAATAGAGCCTATATCTTCAGTGGATTTAGGAGGAATCATTCATAGACCTTCATGGCACAAGTTCTTTGATTTACAATTGACTGTTAAGTTGTTAAGATCATCGTTAGAAGAGCCACCAAGGAACTTAACGCTAAAACCTTTGCCATCTCACCTGAGGTATGTATACTTACAAGATGATACCCTTCCCCTCAAAATTTCATCGTTATTATCACCTTTAGAAGAGGACAAACTTTTAAGAGTACTGAGAGAGCATAAGGGATCGTTTGGGTGGACAACTCGCGATATTAGAGGAATAAGCCCATCGGTGTGCATGCATATATCCCGAGAAGAAAGCGGTAGTGGTGGTCCCTTGAAAAATCTTTGGTTAAGTTTAAGGGGGGGGGGGGGTGAATAAACATAACACTTAAAACTTTTGGAGTTAACAAACTCAAGAACTTCGACGAGCGTGTCGATAGTTCGCAGTCCGTCGACACTCGCAGTCTGTTGACTATAGACTTTACTGAATTTTTTCCAGTGAAATATATTTAAAATAAGCCTTATTACTTGTTTTTAAAATATGATACCAAGTATTAGATACTCAGTAGTGTATGTGTGTGATTCAGTTTCAAGTTCAGTAAGTTGATGTGCTAAATGTACTAGATGCAGAAAGTAAATGCAGAAAGTAAGTAGGCAATTTTTATAGTGGTTTCAGGTGGTGTAATCCTTTCAGTCCACTCTTCTCCTGTGATGTTGAAGGTAATTCACTAGAGATTCTTGAGGTAACAGTTTCAAAAATCCCTATGTTGTTTGTCCATCACCAATAACTATGGCTTCACAAACTGAACACTTGGAACAAGTAGGATTGCTTTGCTCCAAAGTCTTTCACCGGCCCTTGAAGGGTAGGATTTCCGATTCCCCGGTCCACCACAAATAACGATCCTTGACACCCAAAGATGCTTCACTGTCTTCGCAGATTTCTTATAAAAGAAAGTTTGAATCAAGTAAGTGATTCAACCTTTAGCAGACTTGATCGTGATGATATGATCGCTAGCGGCTTGGATTCTTCAAGTGTGTGAACTTGATGTAGCTTGATAACATATTACACTTGAAGAGGTTTACTGGATCAGTAGGTTTAAGTTCAGTAGGGTCAGCAGGGTGATTTCTTGATAAGACTCTGATGCTCAAGATTATCTGTTGTTTTTCTCTCAAAAATCATCATCAGTTTATGTAACAGGGGTCTTCTATTTATAGGGGAGAATCCATGTGACTTATGTTTGAAATTCAAACATAGTTGTTTCAGATTTGTCCCATCTTGACTTGCTTTTTGTCCCTGTACATAGTACTAACACTGCCAGTTTAATTTTTGTCAGATTTCAGACTGTTCACCCTTTGACTTGTATCCATTAGATAAACCACTGTTTCTTTCCAACTTCCCTTTAATCTTAGCCATTGATTTGTTGATAAAATCAAGAGTTGTTATCTGTCCTTTTCCTTGTAATCTTCCAATGTAACCTTTGATTAAATCGAAATATATGTTCAACAGGTTCCTGTGTATGTAAGTCTGCTGAAATACATATCAGTCAGCTGATCCAAGGTTGCTGTGTTTATAAAAACACTGCAGCTGACTTCTCTTATATCTAACTTTTTAATTTGAAGTTAGATTACACCATTTTGATCATAACCAAGTTCGAATCACCATTTAACTTATGGAACTTAGACCTTGTACACAAGGTATATGCAATAAGTTTAGGTCATCACAGACTTCCCTAAATTCTGATTCCATATCCTTGACTTTAAATACTATGTTTGATCCCTTAGCCTTCAATAAATGAGTTTCACCCTTTCGGCCTTCAGTCTTCGGCGGTTCCTAAACTAGTCTACCGACTATAGGTACCCTACTTATCTAGACGGTATGTTGATGAAAGTCACCGACCTTTTACGTTGCTTGTTTGATCAAACCTATACAAAGATCAAACTCTAATAATCCTATACATTTGATCTAGACATCTTATTTCCTTTGCTCTATAACAAACTTGTCACGGATTTATCTAACAAAGCAAACAAGTAATAATCCGGTTAACCTCAAGTATAAGGATCGTAGTAATAGTGGTTAATGCCGGGTCGATCTTACGGGGAACTAAACGATTGCTAACCCTAGTTTTTGTTTAACTAACTAACCTATGTCACGATTACTAAACTAAACAAATAATGAAACAAAACAAAACGAAAAATAAAACTAGACAGAGGATGTAATCCAAAGCTAGGAAGAATACGGGTTGCGAACTAAACTAAACTAAGATGCAAATAAAAGTAAACTAACTAAACAAATTCAAGTTTTAAGGATTTAAATCAAGTTTATAACGAACAAACGAGGATTGATCCACCTATCCAACAAGCATTGATTTCCTATCTCGATTATATTGTGGTTTTTATCTAGGTTGTGATTCACCTTATCTAAACATGAACCCTAATTCCTTAGAAAGTTCATATATTAATCTATTATCTTCCAATGCAAGATTAACGCGTTTTCTAACCAAAGATGTAAACTTTATGTTTATAATCTAGCAATTAAACCTATTAACTTCCGTTATGATAGATTCGAATTACTATTCTTATTCATGATGATCTAGGGTTTATTAAGATTTCCATCAACAATAAACAATCACACATGCAAATCTTCCGATGTAAAAGCAATTAAACGTAATAAGCATGAATAAGAAACAACCTTTAAATAAAAACTCACAGTACAACCGAAGAAAACGAAATCAACAATCGTTGGATGGCTTCACAATACTCGTTTGATGAAGCTTTTAGCCTCTAAACATCCTCAGCAACTCGAATTTGCAGAAATAGTACATAAAAAGTAACTAGTTTAATCTAGATCTAAAGTGCATAAAAACTGGAATAAAAAGGAGAAAAACGCAGCCTAAAGCCGCCCCTAGGTTTAGGGTTTTGAATAATGAGTGTATGGTATCCTTAGGGTTGAGAAACAGCCGCATATTTATAGATCTCTAAGTCGGTTTCACTAAGTCGGCTACCGGACGCCCGTCTGGATCCTTGAACGCCCGTCCATTCTTCATATGAACTTCAAATCGGGCCGAGTCATGATCAGACGCTCGTCCACCCAGCGTCCACCTCAGCGTCCAAACTTCCTGAATCAACTTTCCATCCCTGGACGCTCGTTCAATTTACCAGACGCCCGTCCACTGGACGGAGATTCTGGACGCCAGTCCAAATGTTCGAATCTTGATTTCTTTGATCTCTATCTCTTTTCATCTTGTCAATTCCTTCATTATCTCTTTTAATCACCATATATTTCGACTAAATCTCTTTTGATCATCATTTGAGCCTTGAAAAATGTATCTACATCATATAAAAACACCACAAAATGTAATATCGCTCAAATAATCGTAAAAACATAAGTAAAGCACATAAATCAACCTATTTTGCGATTAACTCTTTTGAAATATCATTTACTCAATATTTCCATTAAACACACGTTTCTTATGCAATTTAGTACAAATACGGGGAAAAATATCATAGAATATAGCGTTATAAATCGTATAAAATCACCCTTAACACAGCTTGTCTGGCACTCATCAATAAAACATAAAATAAGTCCAACAATTTCCCCTTTTTTGGTGATGATGCCAATACCCTCCGTACAGCAAAGCAAAAAGAGTAAAAACAAAAACAAAACAAATTTAGTCATTTCACATTATAATCATATTTGTTCACAAAGTATTACAGTGTAGATTCGGCAAAAAATAAAGCAGGTGTAGGTATGCTGATCTAGTTCCTTATTTCTCTTTCTTGCCTCTTTTTCTTGCTGCTCTTGATATTCTCATATATCTCTTACCATTTCTCCCATCCACTGATTTTCAATAAGGGAAAAATCAATATGGGGATTCACTTCCTTCCACCATTTCAATGCCTCAGGTAGAGTAAGGTTGATCTTATGTACTCTGAAGCCTAAACACATGTATAACTCTTTGAACTCATTCAGTGAATCTTTAGCTGATGTAGTGGGTAGACTCATTCCACCTCTACCACCTCTTCCACCTCTGTGTCAAGATCTTAAGGATTTCACACTTGCTTCCTAAAACTTAAGCCCAAAAAGGAATTTAGTCCCTCATGGAAGCCCTTGTCAAGGTAAGGTCTTCTCTTGTTGTAGTAAAGCTTCTTATATTCTTTGAAAAGATCATCAGTTAGTGAAAGTCTGCCAGGTGCAGGTTCTCTGTATGCATTGGTGTCAGCTTCCCATCTCTTCTGTGCGAAAATTCTGGCAGCCTTTTTTGCTACTGCTGTTTGGCTCTCTTCTCCCTTATTGACATCATCAACAAAACGGGACAGCAGGCCATGAACACTCTTTTGTTTGATCACCAATTTGTTCAGTTGACCCTCCATTATTTATGTTCTAGTGTCAACTGCAGTGATCCTCCCTTGCGTTGTCTGATCCAGTAGATTTATCCTCTCAGTAAGCTTAGGATCCAATCCAGCAGGGTGAAGTGTTCCAGCATGTTTGGCCACAGTAGGCTTGGGTGCCTCAACAAGTTTATCAAGTTTCTGGTGAATGGATGTAAACCGATCTTTCAGGAACTTATCCTTCAGTGTATTGCCCTGTTTTATCCCCTTTACATCTTGGGCAAGATCAGCAAGAGCATACTGAGTGGAAGTAATATTGGAAGCAACAGTTTCAGTGGTTCTTCCTCTATTTTCCACCAAGTTCACTAACTCATCCAACACCTGTGCTGGTACCTCACCAGCCATTCCTCCAGCCATATGTCCAGAAGCTTTATCAGCAGGCTCTTCAACATTGTATTGTGCCCTCTGTCTGCTGACAGCCATGGCTCTACTCATATCCCTTCCAGCAGGGGCATGTCCTTCTTCAACCATAGCACCAAGAATATCCTCCATAATTGGATCATGTGTAGGTTCTTCCAAAATTGTTACAAATTCCTATTGTGGTTCATCATCAATAGGCTCTTCCTCAGGCATTTGAAATTCCTCATCACTGAAGTCATAGTCCAGCAGCAGCTCATCCTCATCGATAACAGCAGTCTGCTGACCATCCTTCCCTTCAGTGACCTTTCATCTAGTAGGCTCTACTTCAGTTGCATGTTCTTCAATAATTGCAGGGGTTTCCTCCAAACCCATTGGGAGTTCCAACCATTGTCCAGGTGTTGTTTGGTCCTCCACAACCTGTACCACTAGTTCCCACCTTTGTTCTGGTGTTGTTTGAACCTCAGCAGCCTGAACGTCCTCAAAATGTAATTGTGATTCTTCTACACCCATCACCATGTCCAACCTCTGTCCAATCACTGTATGTTCCTCAGTGAGTAGGACTCTCTCTTCCCCACAAATAAAAGGAAAAGTTGTCATGTTTTCCTCTAGAATTCCTCCAGCATCAGCAATCTTCTGTAGTTCCTCAGCAGATTTAGAGATAGTGCCCTGAGTATCAATCCACTCTTGATATTGAATTGAATCTTCAGAACTGACATCACGCTCACTATATTCAATAACATTCTCTTCATCCAAATCTTCAGTCTGCTGATCCTCTGGATTCATATTGTTGGTCCCTTGAAAAGGATTTGGTTATGTTTAGAGGGGGGTGAATAAACTTAACACTTAAAACTTTTGCAGTTAACAAACTCAAAGAACTTCGCGGCTGCGATACTTCGCAGTCCGTCGATACTCGCAGTCTACTGACTATTGAGTTTACTGAATTTGTGCAGCGGAATAATATCAAAAATTAAGCCTTATTACATGTTGTTAAATATGATACCAAGTATTAGATACTCAGTAGTGTATGTGTGTGATTCAGTTGCTAGATTCTGTAGATTGTTGTGTTAGATAAACTAAGTGCAGAATATAAATGCAGAAAGTAAGTAGGAAGATTTTATAGTGGTTCCAGGTGGTGTAATCCTGTCAGTCCACTCTTCTCCTGTGATGTTGGAGGTAATTCACTAGAGATCTTTGATGTAGCTGTTACAAATATCCCTATGTTGTTTGTCCTTCACCAATAACTATGGCTTCACAAACTGAACACTTGGAACAGGTAAGATTGCTACTCCAAAGTCTTCCACTGGTCCTTGAAGGGTAGGATTGCCTCTTCACCAGCTCCACCACAAACAACAGTCTTTCACACCCAAAGATACTTCACTATCTTCAGTAGATTTCTTGTAAAAGAAAGATTGAATCAAGTAAGTGATTCAGCTTTCAGCAGCTTGATCCGGATGATATGATCAGCAGCTTGATGTCTTCAAGTGTGTAAACTTGATGCAGCTTGAATGCAGATTACACATGAAGAATATTTCTGGATCAGTAGATTAAAGCTCAGTAGGTTCAGCATGGTGTTTTTTCTTGATCAGAAATAGAAGCTCAGGATTTATCTCTTAATGTTCATAAATTTTCATCTCTTGTATCTGAATTAGGAGTCCTCTTTTATAGGTAGGAATCCTTGTGACTTATGTTTGAAATTCAAACATAGCCGTTTCAGATTTTGTCCCATTTGACATGCTTTCTGTCACTGTTCATAGTACTGACACAGTCAGACTGCTTTTTGACAGTTTACAGTCTGTCCACCCTTTGACTTGTATCCATTGGATAATCCTCTGTATCTTTCGAACGTCCATTTGATCTTAGCCATTGATTTTTTGATAAAATCAGAGGTTGTTAGCTGTCCCTTTCTTGTAATCTTCCAATGTAGCCTTTGATTAAATCGAAATATGTGTCTAGCAGGTTCCTGAGAACATAAGTCTGCTGATATACACATCAGTAAGCTTATCCTTATTATGGTGTGTTTAAAAACACTTCAGCTTACTGTCTTTTATCTAACTTTTATTTATGAAGTTAGATTACACCTTTTTGCATGTAACTAAGTTCCAATCACCACTTAACTTGTGCAACTTAGACCTTGTACACAAGGTATTTGTAATCAGTTTAGTACATCACAGACTTCCCTAAATTCTGATTCCATATCCTTGACTTTAATTACTAAGTTTGATCCCTTAGCCTTCAATCACTGAGTTTGAGCCCTCAGCCTTCAGTCTTCAACAGGTTCCTGACAAGACTACTGACTCAGCTACCCTACTGATCTAGACTAGTCTGCTGATGTAAGTCAGCTGACCTTTTACAGTTCTTGTTTGATCAAACCTATACAAGATCAAACTCTAATAAACCTATACATAAAATCTAGACATCTTTTTGCCTTTGCACTATAACAGCTAGTCTGGTACTCATCCCTAAAACTTAAAATAAGTCCATCAATTTCCCCCTTTTTGGTTATGATGCCAATACCCTCCTTACAGCAAAGCAAAAGGTAAGTTCCAATCACCACTTAACTTGTGCAACTTAGACCTTGTACACAAGGTATTTGTAATCAGTTTAGGTCATCACAGACTTCCCTAAATTCTGATTCCATATCCTTGACTTTAATTACTAAGTTTGATCCCTTAGCCTTCAATCACTGAGTTTGAGCCCTCAGCCTTCAGTCTTCAACAGGTTCCTGACAAGACTACTGACTCAGCTACCCTACTGATCTAGACTAGTCTGCTGATGTAAGTCAGCTGACCTTTTACAGTTCTTGTTTGATCAAACCTATACAAGTTCAAACTCTAATAAACCTATACATAAAATCTAGACATCTTTTTTGCCTTTGCACTATAACAGCTAGTCTGGTACTCATCCCTAAAACTTAAAATAAGTCCATCAATTTCCCCCTTTTTGGTGATGATGCCAATACCCTCCTTACAGCAAAGCAAAAAGATTAAATAAAAAAAACAGAATAAAGTGTAGTCATATCTCATTATAATCATTTGTTCAAGAGTATTACAGTCTAGATACAGCAAATGATAAAACATATAAAGTTTGCTGATCTACTGTCTTCTTTCTCTTTCTTCTCATGCTTTATCCACTTGTTCTTGGTAAGCTCTTATATCTCTTGTCATTTCTCTCATCCATTCATTTTCAATCAGAGAGAAGTCAATATGAGGATTCACTTGTTTCCACCAATGCCATGCTTCAGGTAGAGTAAGATTGATTTGATGTACCCTAAAGCCTAAACGCATGTATACTTCTTTAAATTTCTTCCATCTCTACCACCTCTGTGTGCAGCCCTCAAGGCTTTGACCCTTGCTTCCCAAAACTTGAGTCAAATAAAAGAGTTGAGTCCCTCATGGAAACATTTATCATGAAAAGGTCTTCTTTTGCTGTTGTAGACTCTCTTGTATTCTTTGAGAAGATCATCAGTAAGTGGAAGTCTGCCAGGTGCAGGCTCCCTAAAAGCATTTGTATCATCTTCCCATCTTTTCTTAGCAATGATTCTGGCAGCCTCTTTTGCTACTACTGTTTGGCTCTCTTCCCCCTTATTGACATCATCAACAAAATGGGACAACAGGCCATGTACACTCTCTTGTGTGAGCACCTAGTGTCAACAGCTGTAATCCTTCCTAGCAAAGTTTGCTCCAGTAGAGTTATCCTCTCAGTAACTTTAGGATCTAGTACAGCAGGTTGCAGTGTTCCAGCAGATTCAGCCACAGCAGGCTTAGGTGTCTCAGCAAGCTTCCCAACTTTCTGATGAATGGATTCAAATTGGTCTTTCAGAAACTTGTCCTTCAGTGTATTTCCTTGCTTGATTCCCTTCACATCTTGAGCAAGGTCAGCAAGAGCATATTGGGTGGAGGTAATATTGGAAGCAACTGTTTCAGTGGTTCTTCCTTTATTCTCCACTAAGTTCAATAAATCTTCAAATCTCTGCTCTTGCCTATCAAGTTGAGTTCTTAAATTTGCAATGTCATTTCTGACAGTCCTCAACTCATCCAAAACATGTGCTGGTACCCCACCAGGCATTCCTCCATCAGGTCCATCAGCAGGCTCTTCTACATTATATTGTTGCCTCTGTCTGCTGATAACCAAAGCATAGTTCATATCCCTTCCAGCCAGGTTAGGTCCTTGGAATTCTTCCAGAATGGGATCAAGAGCAGGCTCTTCAAAAACTGGTACAAATGCCTGTTGAGGTTCTTCATCAATAGGGTCTTCTTCAGGCACTTGAAACTCATCATCACTGTAGTCATAATCCATCAGCTACTCATCCTCATCAATAACAGCAGTCTGCTGACTATCTTTCCCTTCAGTGATCTTTCCTCCAGCAGGCTCCACTACAGCAGCCTGTTCTTCAACACCAACAGGGGTTTTCTCCAAACACAAAGATGGTTCTAACCTTTGTCCAGGTGTTGTTTGTACCTCAGCAACCTGAACCTCATGTTCCAACCTTTGCTCAGGTGCTGTTTGAACCTCAGCAGCCTGAACCTCCAGTTCCAACCTTTGTTCAGGTGCTGTTTGAACCTCAGCTGCCTGAACCACCAATGCTACAACAACTTGTTCAGGAAATACATCTATATTCTCCTTTTGAAATTCCCTAAGATCAGGAATCCTTCTTATAAAATTTGCAGCCTTGGTTAGAGTGTCCTCAGTGTCAATCCAGTCTTGATATTGAATGGAATCCTCAGAATTGACATCTGGCTCACTATGGTTAGTAATCCTTTCTTCATCTGAATCCATAGTCTGCTGATCATCAACATGCTCAGCAGGTTCTTCAAAAAATAAGTTGTCTATTTCACCAACCATCCTGTTTGCACCAATGTCTATTCCCTCATTGATTTGTGCCTCTATATCATCCATGGTTCGATCCTCCAGATCCTCATCCATCTGTTGTTTTCCTTGTCTTTCAGTAGACTGTCCAGCATCAGTAGACTGCTTTACTCTTGGTTCAATTATCATAGCAGTTCCACTGGTTCCTCCTGGACCAGAGGGATAATTACATCCAGAATCAGATGATGATGAATCACTGTCTGATTCATCTCTGGGGTCTCTGAACTTGATACCCTCCTTCTTATGTTGTTCATCAAACAAATCCATCAATCTTGATTGCAGTAAGGAGGTATCAACCAGATCCAGCAAGCTTTCCACTCCCAATTTCTCAAAAGCCCATTCTTCAAAGTCTGTCATTGGTTGTGCAGCAGGTTTTTGTCTCTTATAAAATCCAAATTTCCATTGGAAATAATTAGCCACTTGCTGGAGTTTAGGATCTACAAATTCCTCTTTCTTCTTCTTCTCATGTCTCTCAAAAGGCATGGTTGGCTTTTTAGGAGCTGGTTGTTCACTCTGCTGACCTCCAAAGGTCCCAACTAGCAGAGTCAGAGTTTCTTCAACAGATGCCTCTTGGTCAGTAGGTTGCTCAGATTGTATATTTGTTCCTACTACATCCATCTGTACTACACTTGGTTCCCCCTGACTTACATGCTCATCAGAAAGGTTAGAAACATATTGCTCTTCCTCCTGAACTATTGCAGAAATTGCAGGGTCTTGTACAAACTTTTCCACTTCCACAGAAGGTGTAGACTCAGTGGTTTGCTGTGGTTCATCTACAAGTTGTTCAACAACAACTTGTGCAATTTCAGTAGGCTCAGCAGCCTTTACTGGGGAGGATTCAACAACTTCAACAGCAGGCTCAGTTTCAGTAGTCTTTTGTGATTCTTCAGAAGGTTGCTCAATAACAACCTCTACATCCTCAGTAGGATTAATGATTGTTAAGGGCTCAGCCACAATAGCCTCTCCTACTACTTCTTCTTCTTCTTCTTCTTGTTGTCTTTGAGCCTCTAAGATTTTCAATTGCTTTCCTTTGCCATGTTTCTTTTTCTTGGAAATCTCTTTCATTCTTTTGGAAAGATCTTCTGTTTCAATCTCAGTAGACTTCCTCTTTCTACTGACTTCCTTCTGTTGCTCCTTCAAGATTTCAGCAACAGTTTTCTTCTTTGCAACTACAAGGTCGGTAACCTCAATCTCCACTGGACCCTCAGTAGACTCAGCAGTCTCTGATGTTTGCTTCCTTGTCTTCCTAGGCTTAAACAATTCTGTAATTTTCCTTGTGTCAACAACCTTTCTTTTCTCGGTAACCTTCTTAGGTGCAGCAGGTTTAACAGCTTTCATGACATGCTCAATACCAGCATTATCATCTCCATCATTACCATCACTATCAGTGGCCTCATCATCTACATCTTCATCGTCATCGAGACCAGGAATAGGAGTACCAACTTCTGGCTTGAATCTGGACTTGTTAATCTTTTCAGATAAAATATCAGGTATCTGAAAATGATTCAGCAAGGTTTGAATCATTAGACCTAAAGGCTTGACCTTGGACTTCCTTGTACCATCTCTATCTTCAATACACACTTTCTTCATGTAGTGTATGAAGAATCCATCCCAATCAATCTTCATACCTCTGCAGATGATGATCAGCAGGTCTATTTTGGGTCCTGATAAAGTATCCAGGCTTCCAAAAAATCCCAAAATGGTTTTGGCAATCAATTTGCTTAGCAGGTTATACTCAAAACCAATATACCTCACATTGATGCCCATATTTGAGGCAATTGTATCATCTGTTTTTATTGAATCAACAAACTTCATTCTTGGTAGATTCATTTCTTCTGGATTGGTGGGTGCATTGTTTCCAGATGCAAATCCAAATACCTCTCTCAGTAGTTTTGAGGCTATTTCAATCTCTCTTCTATTAACAGTTGTAGTAAAGGCCTCTCTACCTTCATGTATGACAATGTTCTTCCAGAATTCCAACACATTGACATAGGAAATTCGTTCCAATCTTCTGTTTATAACACCTTCTAGCCCAGCAAACCTTCAGATTCTTCGTCCAATATTAATGGCTAACTCAGTGGAGTTATAGTCAGTAACATATCCTCTTACGCTATGACTGGTTCCAATATGAACCTTATCCTTCTTTGACATTTTTGTAAGAAAAAGATGAAGAAGATAGCTCTCAAATCTGTATTCACACAGTGTATACGCAGTGAAAATCAATCTGAGATTTTTGTGAGTAGCCTCTGTAAATATGTCTGTATATATATAGATAGATATGGTTGAAACTGTCAAAACATGTACTAGCATTAACCACGATTAAATTTGAGTGAATGCTGTCTTGACACGTGGCCCATTACTTTTCCATAACGTTTTGTAACCGTTCGATCGTGTTAACTGCGGTTATAAGGATAGAATAAATACCCTGCCATTTGCTTTTTGACTTTAGTAAGTTTGACTGTGTAACGTTTCCTTTAGCAGCCTTGTCATCAGTAGACTTGGCTCAGCACCCTGCTGATGGGGAAGTCTCAGCCGCCTGCTGATAAAGTTACTCTCCTGATGCTTAAATCCTTTTGTATTGTCCAACTGATAATACAAGATGAAGTTTAATACCAATTACTGATCTGTCAAGTGAGCTCACCCAACATGACAAAGACCAATCCCCTTGGCAACTTCATTTGCTCAATTGTCCAAACATAAGTACATGGAATTGTTGATACCAATGACTAATCTGCTAAGTGAGCTCACCCAACATAGCAAAGACTAATCCCCTTGGTGAATTCTAGTACACTGCTGATTAAGATTATATCACTCAACTTTTATAATTCCAAGTTTAGTCCTTAGTTTAGCAAATCTTTCACTGTCCAGTGGTTTAGTGAAAATATCAGCAAGTTGATCTTCAGTAGGGATATAAAGAATGACCACATCTTTCTTTTCAACATGATCTCTTATAAAATGATGTCTTACATCAATATGCTTGGTTCTTGAGTGCAAAATAGGATTTTCTGTGATTGCAATTGCACTTGTGTTGTCACACATAATTGGAATTTCCTTTTCTTCAATTCCATAATCCCTTAATTGTTGTCTTAACCACTGTATTTGTGCACAACAACTTCCAGCAGCAATATACTCAGCTTCAGTAGTCGAAGTTGGTATAGAATTTTGTTTCTTGCTGAACCAGGAAACCAGTCTATTTCCCATTAACTGACAGGTTCATGTGGTACTTTTTCTATCAATCTTGCATCCATCATAATCATAATCATAATCTGAGTAGGGTATAACTTTGAAGCATCCATCTTTTGAATACCATATCCCTACTCCCAAAGTCTCTTTTAGGTACTTGAGAACTCTTTTGACTGCACCGAAATGACTTTCTTTAGGTTTTGATTAAAAACTTGCACAAACACCTACAGCAAATGATGTATCAGGTCTGCTGGCGGTAAGGTACAGCAGACTGCCTATAATTTTTCTGTATAAGGTCTGATCAACATCTTTGCCTTCTTTGTCTTCATCCAATCTAATGTTTGTACTCATAGGAGTTGATACCTTGGTGCTGTTTTCCATACCAAATTTCCTCAGTAGCTCCTTGGTATACTTGGTTTGATGAATGAAGATTCCATCTTTCATTTGTTTTACTTGTAAACCCAAAAAGTAGTTCATTTCTCCCATCATACTCATTTGGAATTTACTCTTCATTAGATTTGCAAACTTTTCACATAGCAATTCATTTTCGGAACCAAAGATTATGTCATCAACATAAATATGTACCAGCAGGGTGATGTTCCCTTCATTGATTCTGAAAAGAGTCGTATCAATGATGCCTTTTGTAAAACCATTGTCCACCAAGAATTGAGATAGAGTCTCATACCATGCTCTTGGTGCTTGTTTTAATCCATAAAGTGCTTTGTTGAGTCTATACACTTTATCTTCTTGATCTTTAACTTCAAAAACAGGAGGTTGCTGAACATACACATCCTCTTCAAGAATGCCATTCAAGAATGCACTTTTGACATCCATCTGATATACTTTGAAGTTTTTATAAGCGGCATGTGCCAGGAATAATCTGATAGCTTTCAATCTTGCAACAGGGGCATAAGTCTCATCAAAATCTATTCCTTCTGCTTGAGAATATCCTTTTGCTACTAGTCTGCCTTATTTCTCACAATGGTACCAGATTCATCAAGTTTGTTTCAGTATACCCATTTTGTACCAATTATATTTTCATGATTAGGCATTTCCACTAGTGTCCAAACTTGATTTCTTTCAAATTCATTCACTTCTTCTTGCATAGAAATTATCCAATCTAGATCTGAAATTGCTTCTTCAACAACTTTAGGTTCCACTTGAGATAGAAAACAAGTAACCATTGCTTCTAATTGTCTTGTAGTCCTCACACCTTGCTGTATATTGCCAATAACTTGTTCAGCAGGGTGATCCCTTAACCATTGTGGATTCTGGTCAGATTGATTCTCAAGAACCTCATCTTCAGTAGGGTCTGCTGTTTCTTCAACAGAGGGTACAGTAGATCCTTGAACTGCCTCAGTTGATGCATCTGTAGTATAGCCAGCAGGGGCAAAATCAGAAACCTTTAAGTCATTAAACCTCTCCAAAACTTCAACACAATCTGGATCAGCGACTTGTAGATTTTCAGCAGGGTCACAAGCTTCATCTTCCATACCAGTGAACTTAGGTTCATCAAACACAACATGGATTGTTTCTTCACATTTTAATGACCTTTTGTTCAGTACTCTGAATGCCTTGCTGATAGAAGAATATCCCAAGAAAATTCCTTCATCTGATTTTGGTTGGAATGTCTTCGATTGTTCCTTATGATTTAAGATAAAGCACTTGCTTCCAAATGGATGGAAATAGGATATATTAGGTGTTCTTCCATTCCCAATCTCATAAGGTGTCTTCAGCATCTTTTTGTTCATTGATGTTCTATTTTGTGTATAGCATGTTGTATTAACTGCTTCAGCCCAATATCTTTCAGGTAGAAATGCTTCACAAATCATAGTTCTTCCTGCTTCCTTTAGAGTTATATTTCTTCTTTCAGCAAGCCCATTTTGCTGAGGTGTGCCACCAGCAGCAAGTTGATGTAGTACACCATTTTGTTCACAATATTCTCTTATAACTTTATTGAGAAATTCAGTACCCTTGTATGATCTGATTTTTACTACTGTCAAAATTTTCTCATTTTGAAATCTCTTCAAAAGTTCGGCATCTTTTGAAGTGTTTCACTTTTCTTGTTCATAAATATTACCCAAGTGTACCTTGAATAATCATCCACAACCACTAAGGTGTATTTCTTTCCTGTTACACTTGTTGGTGTTATTGGTCCAAATAGATCCAGGTGCATTAGCTCCAAAACTCTTTTTGTTGACTGTTTAGTCTTTGACTTGAAGCTTGACTTTGTCTGTTTACCTTGCTGACATGCACCACATATAGTATCCTTCTTGAATGTGATCTCAGGTAAACCAATCATCAGTTTCTTCTTCACCAACTGATTGATATCATCAAAATTTAGATGATTCAACTTCTTATGCCATAACCAATTGAGTTCTGACTTGGTATGCACAATCAGACATGTTTCTGGAACAGTAGTAGACCAATCCACAACATACATGTTTTCTTGTCTCTTTCCAGCCAACACAACTTGATCACCTCTCTCACTAATGACAGTACAAGTGTTTTTGTCAAAAGTGACTTTGCATCCCATGTCATAAAATTGTCCAGTGCTCAGTTCGTTGCAGTCCAGCCCTTCCACATATGCAACATTCCTGATTTTTAATCCATTCCTCACAAGTGTGCCATATCCTCTTGTGTATCCAGGTGTATTCTTGTTGCCAAAATTCACTCTTGGACCATCCTTTGCCATAAAATTTGACAAACATTGCTTATTCTTTGTCATATGTCTGGAACAACCACTGTCAAAGTACCAGACACCCTACAAAAAAAAAAGTTAATGCATTTTAGGTACCCAAAACTGTTTGGGTCCATAATGGTCAGTGGTAAGCATGACCCCTAAAAGTGTCATACTTTGGTTCATACATGTAATCTACACATCCATAAGGTCTAACAATTGGTTGTGTAGGATTCACATATGCATTCTGGCCTTTTGGTATGTAATGCTGTTTGAAGTGATTTCTGTTGTTAGAAGCATTAGCATAACCATTGGATTGTTGTCTGTTAGGAACAACTTTGTAATATGGAGTCTGCTGAGGTCTTGTATAAGTCCTCTGTTGAGTCCTCTGCTGATTCCATTACTTAGGTTTTACCCTAGAAGCATGGTAATACTTGCTGTTTCTAGCAGTAGGAGCAGGAATATTCCAGTCATCATCAGTAGGGAACAGTCTACCTTTCCCTCTGAGATAAGTGTCCCTAGAATGATTAACATTTTTGGGTTTAGGATTCTTATCCATGGAATATTTCTGGTTTTTCCCATTTTGTGGTCCAGTAGACTTGGTAGTAGGTCTGCTATCAGCAGGTCTAGAAGGTCCAGCAGTCCTACCTTTGGATTAACCCTTTTTCTTAGGTACTGATGTCCTTTTAGACTACTAATTTTGCCTTTTTGAAGCATTTTTAGTAGACTTCACTGCCTCAGCAACCCTTTTCGGAGTTGGATCTTTTGCAGGCACAAACTTAGGACCAATCCTGGTACTAGGTTCAGTGACCTTACTGGATACACTGTTATTGGATTGTTGAGTTCCAATTCCAAGCCATGTTCTATCACCATAAGGCTTTCCAGATTTGAATGCAGTGGAGGAGCAAGATGGTTAAGCAGACTCAGCAGCTACTGAAGGTTCAGCAGGCTTATGCTGATTCTGTCTGATTTCTTTTTCCTTTCCTTTGAGAGTACTTAATTCCGCCTTTAATCTTTCAAATTCTATTTGAAGAGCTTCTTTTTCAGCCTTCACAATCTCATAACCAGATTGTATTATCCTCAGTTGATTAAGGATGGCATCCAAAGTTTCTTCATTGTCAGAATTTTAAGGAGTTGAACCATAGGTTGATTCACAATCACTTCCAACAGGAGTGTTTATAGATATAGAATTGTATACCTCCTCTGTTTCATCCATATTTGCCATCAAAACATAATCATCCATATCAGCAACAAGTTCAGTGTCATCAGATTCATTTCATTTTTCTGATTCCACTTCATATCCTGATTCATCTTCGGCAACCATAGCCTTCTTGCCATGTCTTCTTTGTTGACTCTTGGTCTTCAGTAGGTCTGGACAATCAGGTCAGAAATGTCCAGGCTTCTTGCAGTTGAAGCAAAGATAATCATGTTCCTTACTTTGTTTTAACTCAGGACAGTCAGGTTTGATGTGTCCTGGTTTCTTGCATTGAAAGCACAAGTTATCATTGTCTTTCCTGGAATCATCTTTCTTCTTTTCACTGAATTTCTTAGTGAAATTCCTTGGAGAACCCTTTCCAGTTTTCATCATCCTGCTTTTCTTGCTCAGTAGGGCAATCTGCCCTTGCATCTCATCCAGTAAATCATCTTGAGCTCCTGATGTTTCTTCTTGATGTATGGCAGCCAATGCAGTGGTCTTTGATTCTTCCTTTTCAGTGGTAGGTGCCAATTTCTTGCTGAATTCATAAGCTTTAAGATCTGAGAATAATTTGAAGGTATCCTCTTCATGTAGTTTTCTCATTTCTTCTATGGCAGTAACATTCATCTCCCAAACTTCTTTTTCAGGTAATGCTTCCAAGATTTTTGAGTTGACTTCTTCTGTTGAGTAGCTTACACTCAGTAAGGTGAGTTCATCCGGGATTGCATTGAATCTTGATTCCATTTGTTCAATGGTTTCATTTGGTTGCATTTTGAACTTTTGAAACCTCTTTTTGGCCACACTGATTTTGTTCTTCTTGATTGCATCAGTGCCTTCACAGATTAATTGTATCTTGTCCCAAAGTTCCTTAGCAGTCTTGCAATCTTTCACCTTCATATACATATTGCTATCCAGAGTTCTGTATATGATATCAATAGCAATATTGTTAAGATTTGCTCTCTTTCCATCTTCAGCATTACATTCTCTTTTTGGCTTTGGAATGTACTGTGTCTCATCTCCCACTGTTACTGATTTAATAATCTCCAGTGGTCCATCAGTCAGTACATCCATCATCTCATCATGTGTTGTAGCTAGATAAGCCTGTATACGATGTTTATACTCATCAAAACGATCTAAGCAACACATCAACATTGTTCTAGCATACTGGTTGTTATCCATGATGCAAAGCATTGAAAATCAGTAACTTGAAAAGTTTTCAAAGTATTTTCACAAGCACAACAAGTAGGATTACTTCAGAACCAATTGTTGGTCCCATGATAAGGCTTTGGTTAAGTTTAGAGGGGGGGTGAATAAACTTAACACTTAAAACTTTTGGAGTTAACAAACTCAAGAACTTCAACGAAATTTCCTGATACTTCGCAGTCTCGACCGTTGAGTTTACTGAATTTGTGCAGCAGAATTATATCAAAAATTAAGCCTTATTACTTGTTGTTAAATATGATACCAAGTATTAGATACTCAGTAGTGTATGTGTGTGATTCAGTTGCTAGATTCAGTAGACCGATGTGTTAGATAAACTAAGTGCGAATATAAATGCCGAAAGTAAGTAGGCGATTTTATAGTGGTTCCGGTGGTGTAATCCTGTCAGTCCACTCTTCTCCTGTGATGTTGGAGGTAATTCACTAGAGATCTTTGATGTAGCTGTTACAAATATCCCTATGTTGCTTGTCCTTCACCAATAACTATGGCTTCACAAACTGAACACTTGGAACAGGTAAGATTGATGCTCCAAAGTCTTCCACTGGTCCTTGAAGGGTAGGATTGCCTTTTCACCAGCTCCACCACAAACAACAGCCTTTCACACCCAAAGATGCTTCACTATCTTCAGTAGAGAAAGATTGAATCAAGTAAGTGATTCAGCTTTCAGCAGCTTGATCAGGATGATATGATCAGCTGCTTGATGTCTTCATGTGTGTAAACTTGATGCAGCTTGAATGCAGATTACACTTGAAGAATATTTCCGGATCAATACATTAAAGCTCAGTAGGGTCAGCAGGGTGTTTTTTCTTGATCAGAAGTAGAAGCTCAGGATTTATCTCGTAATATTCATCAATTTTCATCTCTTGTATCTGAATTAGGAGTCCTCTATTTATAGGTAGGAATCCTTGTGACTTATGTTTGAAATTCAAACATAGCCGTTTCAGATTTTGTCCCATCTGACTTGCTTTCTGTCACTGTTCATAGTACGACACGGTCGAGCCGACTTTTTGACAGTTTACAGTCGTCCACCCTTTGACTTGTATCCATTGGATAATCCTCTGTATCTTTCCAACATCCATTTGATCTTAGCCATTGATTTGTTTGATAAAATCGAGAGGTTGTTAGCGTCCCTTTCTTGTAATCTTCCAATGTAGCCTTTGATTAAATCGAAATATGTGTCCAAGCAGTTCCTGAGAACATAAGTCTGCTGATATACACATCAGTAAGCTTATCCTTATTATGCTGTGTTTAAAACACTTCCGCTTACTATCTTTTATCTAACTTTTATTTATGAAGTTAGATTACACCTTTTTGCATATAACTAAGTTCCAATCACCACTTAACTTGTGGAACTTAGAATTTGTACACAAGGTATATGTAATCATTTTAGGTCATCACAGACTTCCCTAAATTCTGATTCCATATCCTTGACTTTAATTACTATGTTTGATCCCTAAGTCTTCAATCACTGAGTTTGAGCCCTCAACCTTCAGTCTTTAGCAGGTTCCTGACAAGTCTACTGACTCAGCTACCCTACTGATCTAGACTAGTCTGCAAATGTAAGTCAACTGACATTTTACAGTGCTTGTTTGATCAAACCTATACATGATCAAACTATAATAAACCTATACATAAAATCTAGACATCTTTTTGCCTTTGCACTATAACAGCTAGTCTGGCACTCATCACTAAAACTTAAAATAAGTCCAACACATGTCAGTCTCCACAACCTTGAATGAATTAGATGTGCCAACCATCCTGTTACCTCCAATGTTTATCCTATCGTTGATTAAGGCCTCCAAATCATCTATGGTGAGATCTTCCAGATCCTCATCAATTTTGCCAGTCTGCTGGCCTTCAGTAGACTTGCTAGCATCAGTGGACTAGTCTACACTTGGCTCATTTATCATAGCAGTTCCTCTGGCTTCTCCTTGATGTGGGGGATGACCATCATCAGAATGATGATGATGAATCATCACTATCTGATCCATCTCTACGATCCGTGAATTTGATACCTTCTTCCTTCTTTTTGTTCATCAATGAGTTCCATCAATTTCATTTCCAGCAAAGAAGTATCAACCAAATCAAGCAAATTCTCCACTCCTAACCTTTCAAAAGCCCACTCCTCAAAGTCTGTCATAGGCTCAGGTGCAGATTTTTGTTTCTTGTAAAATCCAAACTTCCATTGAAAGTAGTTGGCAACCAGTAGGAGTTTAGGATCAACATACCCTTCTTTCTTTTTCTTTTCTTTCCTTTCAAAGGGCATAGTTGGATTTCCAAGAGCTGTGTGTCCACTTTACTGACCTCCAAAGGTCTCAACCAGCAGATTCAGAGTTTCCTCAACAGATGCTTCCAGGTCAGTAGGTTCTTCTAGTTGTACATTTGTACCTACCACCTCCAACTGTTCCACACTTGGTTCCTCCTAACTTACATGCTCATCAGCAGGGTTAGCAGCATACTGCTCTTCCCCCTGAACTATTGCAGAATTTGCAGGGTCTTGTATAGGTATATCAATATCCACAGCAGGTGCAGACTCAATAGTCTGTTGTGGTTCTTCAGTGGGTTCAACAGGTTGCTCAACAACAACCTCTCCAGTTGCAGTAGACATAACAATTTTTAGAGGTTCAGCTTCAATAGCCTCTTGCTCTTCCTCTTCCCTTTGTTCTTCAAGGACCCTCAGTTCCTTGCCTTTTCCATGCTTTTTTTTCTTAGCAATTTCCTTCATTCTCTTGGAAAGTTGCTCTGATTCAACTTCAGCAGCTTTCCTCTTCCTTGTAATTTTAGCTGGGTCAGTATCTTTAGCTTCAACTAGACCCTCAGTAGACTCAGCAGTCACTACTATCTCCTTCCTTGTTTTCCTAGGCTGTAACATCTCTATGATTTTTCTGGTGTCAGCAGCCTTCCTCTTCTCAGCAACTTTCTTGGGTGCAGCATGTTTAACAACTTGCATGACCTGCTCACCACCAGCACCATCATCTCCATCATTATCACTTTCTGTTGCTTCAGCATCCACATCCTCACCATCATCTAAACCAGGGATGAGATAGACAATCTCTTTCTTATATCTGGATTTGTTAATCTTCTCAGGTGCAACATCAACAATCCCCAAATGATTCAGCAGGGCCTGAATCATCAAACCCAAAGGTAAGGCCTTGGATTTCCTTGTCCCTTCTCTTTCATCAGTTATCACTTTCTTCATGTATTGGACAAAGAACCCAGCCCAATCAAACTTCATGCTTTTACATATGATGATCTGTAAATCAATCTTGGGTCCAGACAATGTGTCAAGGCTTTCACACAATCCCAAGTTATTTTTTGCTATAATCTTGCTCAGCAGATTGTATTCCATCCCAATGTGTTTCACATTGATTCCTAGAGATGATTTGATAGAATCATTTGTCTTTATTCTATCAACAAAATCCGATCTTGACAGCCCCATTTCTTCAGGATTAGTTGGAACAATGTTTCCAGGTCCAAAACCAAAAGCTTCCCTCAGCAGGTTTGAGGAAACTTCAATCTCCTGTCCATTCACTGTTGTAGTAAATGCCTCTCTGTGATCTCTTATCACAATGTTTCTCCAGAAACTAACACCATCTGATATTCAAAACATCTTCCAATCCTTCAAATCTTCTGATTCTACAACCAATATTGATAGCTAATTCAGTTTTGTTAGCATCAACAACAAAGCCTCTCACACGTTGGCTTGTTCCAATGTGAACATCATCCTTATCCGCCATTATTAAAGAAAAAGATGAAGAAGATAGCTTTCAAATTTGTGTTCACACGGTATATTTGCAGAGAAAATCAATATGAGGTGTGTAATGATCCTCTGTGTATATGTTTGTATATATATCAGAGAGTGGTGGGTAGAAACTGTCAGAACAAGTACTGTAGCATTAACCACGATTAAACTTGAGTTAATGAGATCTTGACACGTGGCCCATAACTTATCCATAAAGAGTTGTAACCGTCAGATTGTGTATCTGCGGTTATAAAGATAGAATAAATATCCTGGTCTTTTGCTTTTTTTACTTTTGTTAAAGTTTGACTGTAACGTATGCCTCAGCAGACTTTTCCATCTGTAGGCTTGACTCAGCATCCTGCTGACATAATGTCTCAGCAGCCTGCTGACAAAGTCACTTAGCTGATCTTCAATTCTTCTTGTTTTGTCCAATTGATAATACAAGATGAAGTTTAATACCAATGACTCATCCGTCAAGTGAGCTCACCCAACAGGACAAAGACCAATCCCCTTGGAAACTTCATTTCCTCAGTTGCCCAATCATAAATAAGTACATGGAATTGTTGATACCAATGACTAATCTGCTAAGTGAGCTCACCCAACATAGCAAAGACTAATCCCCTTGGTGAATTCTAGTACATTGTTGATCATAGGTGTATCTATCAACTTTTATAATTCCAAGTTCAGTCCTTAACTTAGCAAATCTTTCACTATCCAATGGTTTTGTGAATATATCAGCAAGTTGATCTTCAGTATGGTTGTAAAGAACCACCACATCTTTCTTTTCAACATGATCTCTTATAAAATGATGTCTCACATCAATATGCTTGGTTCTTGAGTGCAAAACAGGATTTTCTGTGATTGCAATTGCACTTTTGTTGTCACACATTATAGGAATTTCTCATTCTTCAATCCCATAATCCCTTAACTGTTGTCTTAACCAAAGTATTTGTGCACAGCAACTTCCGGCAGCAATATATTCCGCTTCAGTAATGGAAGTTGATATTGAATTATGTTTCTTGCTAAACCAGGAAACCAGTCTATTTCCCATCAACTGACAGGTTCCTGTGGTGCTTTTTCTATCAATCTTGCATCCAGCATAATCAGAATATGAGTAGGATATAACCTTGAAGCTTCCATCTTTTGAATACCAAATTCCTACATCCAAAGTCTCTTTTAGATACTTGAGAACTCTTTTCACTGCAGCTAAATGACTTTCTTTTGGTTTAGATTGAAACACAAACACCTACAAAAGGATATATCGTCCGTCGCGCGAAGGTACAAACAGATCGCCTATCATCCTTCTGTATAAAGTCTGATCAACATCTTTGCCTTCTTTGTCTTCATCCAATCTTATGTTTGTACTCATAGGAGTTGATACTTTGGTGCTATTTTCCATGCCAAATTACCCTGCCTATCATCATAATTTCTGAGTATGATGGCTTCTTTCCCATCATACTCATTTGGAATTTACTTTTCATCAGATTAGCAAATTTCTCACATAGCAATTCATTTTCAATTTGTACCAGCAGGGTGCTGTCTCCTTCATTGATTCTGAAAAGAGTCTAGTCAATGATTCTTTTGGTAAAAACATTGTCCACCAAGAATTGAGATAAGGTCTCATACCATACTCTTGGTGCTTGTTTCAAACCTTAAAGTGCTTTGTTGAGTCTGTACACTTTATCTTCTTGATCTTTAACTTCAAAACCAGGAGGTTGCTGAACATAGACCTCCTCTTCCAGAATGCCATTCAAAAATGCACTCTTGACATCCATCTGATATACTTTGAAGTTTTTGTAAGCAGAATATGCCAAGAATAATCTTATAGCTTCCAATCTTGCAACAGGGGCATATGTTTCATCATAATCTATTCCTTCTGCTTGAGAATAGCCTTTTGCAACTAGTCTGGCCTTATTCCTTACAATGGTACTAGATTCATCCAATTTGTTTGTGTATACCCATTCGGTTCCAATTATATTTGCATGATTAGGCCTTTCCACTAGTGTCCAAACTTTAATTCTTTCAAATTCATTTAATTCTTCTTGCATAGCAATTATCCAATCTGGATCGGATATTGCTTCCGCAACAACTTTAGGTTCCATTTGTGATAGAAAACAAGTGAACATTGCTTCTAATTGTCTTCTAGTCCTCACACCTTGTTGTAGGTTGTCAATAACTTGCTCAGCAGGGTGATCCCTTAACCATTGTGGATTTTGGTTAGATTGATTTTCAGGAACATCATCTTCAGTAGAGTCTGATGTTTCTTCAACAAGGGGTTCAGCAGATTCTTGAACTGCCTCAGTTGTTGCATCAGTAGTGTTACCAGCAGGGTGTTCAGCAGGGGCAGAGTCAAAAACCTTTAAGTCATTTATCCTTTCTAAAACATCAACACATTCTGGATCAGTGACTTGTTGATTCTCAGCAGGTTCTAAAGCTTCATCTTCCATTCCAGTGAATTTAGGTTCATAAAATACAACATGTATTGTTTCTTCATGTTTCAGTGTCCTTTTATTCAGTACCCTGAATGCCTTGCTGACTGAAGAATATCCCAAGAAGATTCTTTCATATGATTTAGTTTGGAATTTCTTCAATTGCTCCTTATGATTTAACATAAAACATTTGCTTCCAAATGGATGGAAAAAAGATATATTAGGTTTCCTTCCATTCCAAATCTCATAAGGTGTCTTCAACAGCTTTTTGTTCACTGAGGTCCTGTTTTGTGTATAGCATGCTGTATTGACTGCTTCAGCCCAATATATTTTAGGTAATAATGCTTCACAAATCATAGTTCTTCATGCTTCTTTTAAAGTTCTGTTTCTTCTTTCAGCAACCCCATTTTGCTGAGGTGTACCAGCAGCAGCTAGTTGATGTAGGACACCATTCTACTCACAATATTCTCGTATAACTTTATTGAGAAATTCAATACCCTTGTCTGATCTAATCTTCACTACTGTCAAACTTTTCTCATTTTGCAATCTCTTCAAAAGTTCAGGCATCTTTTGAAGTGTTTCGCTTTTCTTGTTCATTAAAACTACCCAAGTGTATCTTGAATAATCATCCACAACAACAAAAGTGTACTTCTTTCCTGTTACACTTGTTGGTGTTACAGGTCCAAACAGATCCATGTGCATCAGCTCCAAAACTCTTTTTGTTGAATGCTTAGTCTTTGATTTGAAGCTTGATTTTGTTTGTTTTCCTTGCTAACAAGCATCACATATAGCATCCTTTTTGAATGTGATCTCAGGTAAACCAATCGCCAGTTTCTTCTTCACCAACTGATTGATATCATCAAAGTTTAGATGATTCAACTTCTTATGCCATAACCAATTAAGTTCTGACTTGGTATGCACAATCAGGCAAGTTTCTGGAATAGCAGTAGACCAATCCACAACATACATGTTTTGTTGTCTTCTTCCACCAACACAACTTGATAACCTCTTTCACTAATGACAATACATGTGTTTTTGTCAAAAGTGACCTTGTAACCCATGTCACAAAACCGTCCAAAGTGCTCGGTAGGTTGTAGTCCAAATCCTTCCACAAATGCAACATTCCCGATTGTTAATCCATTTCTCACAAGTGTGCCATAACCTCTTGTGTATCCTGGTGTATTTTTGTTGCCAAAATTCACTCTTGGACCATCCTTTGCCACATAGTTTGACAAACAGTGCTTATTCTTTGTCATATGTCTGGAACATCCACTATCAAAGTACCAGACACCCTACAAAACAAAGTTAATATATTTTAGGTACCCAAAACTGTTTGGGTCCATGATGATTTGTGGTAAGCATGACCCTTGGCAAGTTTCCATAAGGTATTCTTCGAATGGTATCATACTTTTGTTCATACATGTATTCTACACATCCATAAGGTCTAACAATTGGTTGTGTAGGATTCACATATGCTTTCTGCCCTTTTGGTATATAGTGCTGTTTGGAGTGATTTATTTTGTTAGAAGCACTAGCATAACCATTAGTTTGTTGTCTGTTAGGAACAGCCCTATGGTATGGAGTGTTTTGAGGTCTCTACCGAGGTCTTATATAAGTCCTCTACTGAGTCTTCTGTTGATTACATTGCTGAGGTTTTACCCTAGCAGTATGGTTATATCTGCTGTTTCTAGCAATAGGAGTAGGAATATTCCAATCATCATCAGTAGGGAACAATCTACCTTTCCCCCTGAGATAAGTATCCCTTGAATGATTGAAATTTTTAGGTTTAGGATACTTATCCTTGGAATATTTCTGATTTTTACCTTTTTGTGGTCCAGCAGACTTGGTAGCAGGTCTGCTATTAGCAGGTCTAGAAGGTACAACAGTCCTACTTTTCGATTTATTCCTTTTGTTGGGTGCTGTTGACCTTTTTGACTTATGATTTTGCCTCCTTGAAATTTTCTCAGTAGGCTTCACTGCCTCAGCAACCTTTTTGGGAGTTGGATCTTATGCAGGCACAATCTTAGGACCAATTCTAGTACTAGGTTCAGTAACCTTACTGGATCCACTCTTGTTAGATTGTTGAGTTCCAAATCCAAGGCATGTTCTATCACTATAAGGCTTTCCAGATTTGAATGCAGTGGAGGAACAAGATTGTTCAGCAGATTCAACAGCTACTAAATGTACAGGAGACTTGTGTTGATTCTGTCCAACCTCCTTTTCCTTACCCTTGAGAATTCCTATTTCAGCTTTTGATCTTTCAACTTCTGATTGAAGAGCTTCTTTTTCAACATTCACAATCTCATAACCAGATTGTATTATCCTCAGTTGATTAAGGATGGCATCCAAAGTTTCTTGCTTGTCAGAATTTTTAGGATTTGAACCACAAGTTGATTCACAATCACTTTCAGCAGGAGTGTTTACAGATACAAAATTGTATATCTCATCTGTTTCATCCATATTTGCCATTAAAGCATAATCATCCATATTAGCAACAAGTGCAGTATCATCAGATTCATTTCCTTTTTCTGATTCTACTTCATATCCTGATTCAACTTCAGCAATCAAAGCTTTCTTGCCAGATCCTCTTTCTTGACTTTTCCTCTTCAGTAGGTCTGGACAATCAGGTCTGAATTGTCCAGGATTCTTTCAATTGAAGCGAAGATAATCAGGTTCCTTCTTCTGTTTTAGTTCAGGACAGTCATGTTTGAAGTGTCCTGGTTTCTTGCATTGATAACACAAGTAATCATTGTCTTTCTTGGATTCTTCCTTCTTCTTTTCACTAAACTTCTTTGTGAAATTCCTTGGAGAACCCCTTCCAGTTTTCATCATTCTGATTTTCTTGCTCAGTAGGGCAATTTACTCTTGCATATCATCCAGTAGATCATCTTGAGCTCCTGATGTTTCTTCTTGATGTGTAGTAGCCAATGCAGTGGTCTTTGGTTCTTCTTTTTCAGTCTCAGGTACAAGTTTCTTACTGAATTCATAGGCCTTAAGATCAAAAAAAAGTTTGAAGGTGTCCTCTTCATGTAGGCTTCTCATTTCTTCTATTGCAGTCACCTTCATTTCCCAAACTTCTTTTGCAGGTAAAGCTTCTAGAACTTTTTGGATTGATTTCTTCTTTTGAATACTTTACACTCAGTAAGGTGAGTTCATCCATGATTGCATTGAATCATGACTCCATTTGTTCAATAGTTTCATTTGGTTTCATTTTGAACTTCTTCTTTACCACACTGATCTTGTTCTTCTTGATAGCATCAGTGCCTTCACAGATTAATTGCAACTTATCCCAGAGTTCTTTTGCAGTCTTGCAATCATTCACCTTCATGTACATATTTCTATCCAAAGTTCTGTATATGACATCAATAGCAATATTGTTGAGGTTTGCTCTTTTTCTATCTTCAGCATTCCATTCTCTTTTTGGTTTTAGAATGTACTGAGGTTGATTATCCACAGTTATTTCCATTGTAATTTCCAGTGGTCCATCAGTCAGCACATCCATCATCTCATCATGTGTTGCAGCTAGAAAAGTCTGCATACGACGTTTATACTCGTCAAAACGATCTAAAGAACACATCAACATTGTTCTAGCATATTGGTTGTTATCCATGTTGTTAGATGTAGTGCCCGAAAGACAATTTGTGTAATTGTTTTTAATGGATGACAGAATTTATCTCACCTTATTACTTGCTTTGTGCTTGTAAGTAATACACTGCTGCAAACCCTAAGTATATCAGTATGTAACCGCTTAACTCAGTGCATGGCATGCATGTGAGGATTGAGTTATTGGTGATATACTTAAATCGTTAGTCCGTGGTGAACTTAATCGAGTTTAGGGTCTCTTGATTAAAACACCAATAATGCGCCCGTAACACCTTAGGGTGTGATAGTCTTATCCGGACCGTCGGTAGAGGGTACCTACGTGGGGCATTTATATATGATGGCATTCATATAGATCGGACCGATTTAATCCGTATTTCTCGATATAATTCCGTAATCGAGGAATCTTATTAAATCATTAGATGATCATATATGGATCAACCTTAATCCTGAGGTGATCACAGGATGCTGCTTGTCCCGGGGTAGTGTTTGATGTGTTAGTTACGGTTCATTTTAATATGTGTTCCAAGCCACTTCTCATTGGCACTATCTCCGGATGAGTGAGTAGTTCGATTTTCACGTACATGGAATCCATTCCTTCCTCGCGGGAAGTAGAGAGACAAATCCCTTATTTGTTAGCCCTAAGAAAGTGATCGATCCCGGGAGTTCACATTTGACTAATTAGCTACTAGTCGGATATGTGTACTAATTGATCATCAGGGGGTTGATGGTAAATAAGGATAAGATATTCTGAGTTGGGTTCACGGAGACTTCCCACTCAGAATGGATAGTCTATGGAGGGTTAATCCGTATGTAGTGATTATATCAATGGAGTCTTATTCACTCTATGGGTTGAGTATAAGTATACATCTATAATCGGTAGAGTTCAGTTTCGGGTTTATGGTGGCGTAATCCCGGAATTAATAATTAATGTACTTATTCTGTTCGACGAATAATTAATTATTGGAGCTACTGGTAATAGGTCCATGGTCCCCGATGTGGCTTCTGTAATTCGGACTAGTAATCTTGTTATTAGGGCCTCAGTGATAATTAATTGGCTGGGCTAATTAATTGATATGCATGGATATTATTTAGTTGGGCTAAATAATATAATACACATAAAAGACATTTTATGTGGGCTTTTTAAACCCCAGGTGGCGCCATTAAGTCTTTAATTATCACAAGAATTAATTTTCTTGTGTTATGGAAAATAAAAGATATTCTTGTTATATGATTGGTTGAATGACTTGTTATTTGATTTCCTATTGGTCAATACTTGTCACAATTAGTCATTAAGGAAAATATTCTTTTATTTTGTTTAATTAATTATTTATTTAATTAATTAAAACTTGGAGACCAAGGATTTACTCTCCTATAAAAGGAGAGTTATTCCAAGTGTAATGGCAAGATGAAAATTTCGACCACCATCATTAAAAAGAGAGAAAAAATTAGTTTTCTTGTCTAGGGTTTTTAGTAGAAGAAAAACTCTTTGTTTTTCTTAATGTTGCATATCAAGGAGGCTCGTTTATCAAGAAGGGTGTCCACCAACCGCCGTTTGGAGAACACATCGGAAGATCAAGGCTTCTCTTCCCGTTATTGGTAACATGACCTTAAACCCCCTTGTAGTAGTTTAAGTCCTTTAATTATGTGTTTTGATATATGAATTGTGATCCATCCGCTGCGCGTAGATCTAATTCGTTTAGATCTAAGAACCTGCATCCATCACATGATGCAAAGCTTTGAAAATTAGAAACTTGAAAAAGTTTTCAAAGTATTTTCACAAGCACAACAAGCAGGATCACTTCAGAACTGAAGTACTGCTCCGATACCAATTGTTGGTCCCTGGAAAAGGCTTTGGTTAAGTTTAGTGGGGGGTGAATAAACTTAACACTTAAAACTTTTGGAGTTAACAAACTCAACAACTTCGGCAGCCTGCTGATAGCTCAGTAGTCTGCTGACACTCAGTAGTCTGTAGACTATTGACTTTACTAAATTTGTTGCAGCGGAATATATTTAAATTAAGCCTTATTACTTGTTGTTAAAATATGATACCAAGTATTGATACTCGCAGTGTATGTGTGTGATTCAGTTGCTAGTTCGGTAAGTTGATGTGCTAAATGTACTAGATGCAGAAAGTATGTAGGCAATTTTTATAGTGGTTCCAGGTGGTGTAATCCTGTCAGTCCACTCTTCTCATGTTATGTTAGAGGTAATTCACTAGAGATTCTTGAGGTAGCAGTTACAAAAATCCCTAAGTTGTTTGTCCTTCACCAACAACTATGGCTTCACAAACTGAACACTTGGAACAGGTAGGATTGCAACTCCAAAGTCTTCCACTAGTCCTTGAAGGGTAGGATTGCCTCTTCACCAGCTCCACCACAAACAACAGTCCTGGACACCCAAAGATTCTTCACTGTCTTCGGTATATTTCTTAAAAAAGAAAGTTTGAATCAAGTAAGTGATTCAGCCTTCAACAGCTTGATTAGGATGATATGATCAGCAGCTTGGATTCTTCAAGTGTGTAAACATGATGTAGCTTGACACAGATTACATTTGAAGAGGTTTACTGGATCGGTAGGTTTAAGTTCAGTAGGGTCAGCAGGGTGATTTCTTGATAAGAATCTGAAGCTCAAGATTATACGTTGTTTTTCTCTCAAAAATCATCTTCAGTTTATGTAACAGGGGTCTTCTATTTATAGGTGAGAATCCTTGTGACTTATGTTTGAAAATCAAACATAGCCGTTTCAGATTTGTCCCATCTTGACTTGCTTTCTGTCCATGTACATAGTACTGACACTGTCAGTTTACTTTTTGTGACGTTATAGATTGTCCACCCTTTGACTTGTATCCATTGGATAAACCTCTGTTTCTTTCCAACGTCCCTTTAATCTTAGCCTTTGATTTGTTGATAAAATCAAGAGTTGTTATCTGTCCTTTTCCTTGAAATCTTTCAATGTAACCTTTGATTAAATCGAAATATATGTTCAGTAGGTTCCTGTGTATGTAAGTCTCCTGAAATACGTATCAGTCAACTGATCCAAGGTTGTTGTGTTTATAAAAACACTGCAGTTGGCTTCTCTTATATCTAACTTTTTAATATGAAGTTGGATTACACCATTTTGATCATAACCAAGTTCCAATCACCATTTAACTTATGGAACTTAGACCTTGTACACAAGGTATATGCAATCAGTTTAGGTCATCACAGACTTCCCTAAATTCTGATTCCATAGCCTTGACTTTAAATACAAAGTTTGATCCCTTAGCCTTCGATAACAGAGTTTCAAATTTCCTCGGCCTTCGCCTCTTCAACAGGTTCCCAAACTAGTCTACTGACTACAGGTACCCTACTGATCTAGACAGGTCTGCTGATGAAAGCCAGCTGACCTTTTACAGTGCTTGTTTGATCAAACCTATACAAATATCAAACTCTAATAATCATGTACATTTGATCTAGACATCTTTTTGCCTTTGCTCTATAACAGCTAGTCTGGCACTCATCACTAAAACTTAAAATAAGTCCAACAGGTAGCACAACCACAAAGGAGGTTGACTCCACAGCTGAAGGATGTTGTTATGGAAGAGATCATAAAGATTTTGGAGATGGGAATCATTTTCCAAAGTGCAGACAGTGAGCGGGTAAGCCCAATTCATGTGGTGCCCAAGAAAGGAGGATTCACTATCCAACCTAATGAGTTTGATGAGTTAATCCCTGTGAGTCTAATTACTGGACATCGACTTTGCATAGACTTTAGGAAACTGAATGATGCAACTCGTAAAGATCATTTTCCCATTACCTTTTATTGATCAGATGTTGGAAAGATTAAGCGGTCATGCATTTTATTGTTTCTTAGATGGATATTCTTGTTATTATCAGATCCATATTGCCCCCGTGGACCAAGAGAAAACAACTTTCACATGTCCCTATGGAACTTTTGCATACAATCGCATGCCTTTTGGGCTATGTAATGCACCAGCAACATTCCAAAGGTGCATGATGTCATTATTTGCAGACATGGTTGAGGATTTTCTGGAGATTTTCAGGGATGATTTCTCTGTATTTGGAGATAGCTTTGATAAATGCTTGGAAAATTTGAGTAAAGTGCTAAAGAGATGTGAAGACACCAACCTTGTACTTAACTGGGAAAAATGCCATTTCATGGTTACAGAAGGAATAGTGTTGGGACATAGGATTTCAATGAAAGGAATGGAAGTTGATAGGGCAAAGATAGAGGTAATAGAGAAGTTACCCCATCCAACGAACTTAAAGATGTTGCGAGCCTTTCTTGTGAACGTAGGATTCTATTGGAGGTTTATTAAGGACTTGTCTAAAGTTTCTAGACCTTTGACAAAATTGCTTGCGAAGGATGTACCTTTCGTATTTGGAGAAGAATGCAAGAAAGCATTCAACACATTAAAGCAAATGCTTACAACCGCCCCAATTCTGGTAACCCCAAATTGAAATAAACCTTTTGAGCTTGTGTGTGATGCAAGCGACACAGAAGTTGGAGCAGCCCTAGGACAAAGGGAGGCTAAAATCTTTAAGTATATCTATTACGCTAGTCGTACCCTTAACAGTGCCCAGAGGAATTATGTGATTACAGATAAGGAACTCTCAGTTGTCATCTTTGCATTTCACAAGTTTTGACCTTATCTGATAGGATCGAAAGTCACTGTAATCACTGACCATGCAGCTCTGAAATAAATTCTAACCAAACAAGACTCTAAGACAAGATTGTTGATATGGATTCTACTCTTACAAGAGTTTGATGTTGAGATTAAAGATAAAAAGGGATCTGAGAATGAGGTAGCTGATCAGTTGTCGAGATTAACTTTGCTGGAAAAAGAGCAACCAACTGAGATCAGGGAGAACTTCCTGATGAACAACTTTTTGCCATCTCAGTGGTAGCTCGAGTGGAATCTCAGTCCCGACAACATACATCAAGAGTAGGCAAGGTATACCCTTGGTTTTCCAATATTGTGAATTATCTAGCAGGAAGATACCTACCACCAGAATTCAATAATGCAGATAAGAAGAAGTTTTTCATGTATTTGAAGCATTATCATATGGATGATCCCTACCTATACAAATTGTGCCCTGATTCCATTCTTAGGAGATGCGTCCATGATGATGAGATTCCAAGTATTTTGCACATGTGTCATTCTAGAGAAGCTGGAGGTGACTATAGGCTAGAAAGACAGCAGAAAATGTACTGCATTGTGGATTCAATTTGCCTACAATTCATAAATCTGCTTACGAGTTTACAAGATCTTGTCATTCTTGTCAAATGACCGGTAATATTTCTAAGTGGAATGAGATGCCACTGTAGAGTATCTTAGAAGTGGAGTTATTCGATGTATGGGAAATTGATTTTGTTACACCATTCACATCGTCAGAATCAAATCGTTACATCCTGGTAGCAGTTGATTATGTTTCCAAATGGGTGGAGGCAGTGGCCTCACCTACTAACGATGCCAGAGTTGTCCTGAGTTTTCTTAAGAAAAACATTTTTACAAGGTTTGGAGTGCCCAGAGCCATAATTAGTGACGGAGGGAGTCATTTCTACAATAGGTTGTTTGAAAAGTTGATGATGAGATATGGGGTTAGACATAAGATTGCAGCAGCATATCACCCCCAAACGAGTGGACAAGTAGAGGTCACGAACAAAGAGATTAAAAAGATCTTAGAAAAGACTATGAATCCCACGAGGAAAGATTGGTCGTTAAAATAAGATGACACTCTTTGGGCGTATAGAACAGCTTATAGGACCACGATTGGGATGTCACTGTACATGATAGTGTTTGGAAAAGCATGTCATTTACCAATAGAACTCGAGCACCGAGCGATGTGGGCTATGAGGTTTCTAAACATGGATGAGAATTTAGCCGGTGAAAAAAGGATGCTAGAGTTGAATAGATTGGAGGAGTTTAGACTTCAAGCGTATGAGAATGCCAAGATTTACAAGGAAAGAACGAAACGCCTGCACGATAATAAAATTCTGAACCGAACATTTCAAGTTGGAGATAAAGTGTGGGTGTACAACTCGCGTCTTCGTCATTTTCCTGAGAAGTTGAAGTCTAGATGGTATGGCCACATGTAGTCATGAATGTCTTCAATTCTGGTACATGTGAAGTTAGACTTGAATACTCTGGGTAGACTTTCACACTTAATGGCCACAGGCTGAAACATTACCTAGAGCACAAGTATAACCTTGAGTTTGAAGTCTTTACGTTAACAGAGCTAGAATATGAATAAAGGATCCCTATTAGTACAGTCGAGCTGGCGACTATAAATTCAGAACTATTTCTAAACTCTTATTTATTGCTTTTGATTATTTTAGTTATTTTGAGTCAATAAAGTAGCATGACAATCGGAAGGTTTTTTTCATCACATACATCTTCAGTCACCTGGTTAGTGATATATGTGGTTTTTTCCATCACGATTCTCATGTGATGCCCTCGTAAAAGTTTTCATATCTTGCTTAGGCCAATAAAAGAATAAAGTGGCTTAAACTATTTTTGCGCATTCCTCCGTTATGCCCAATTACCGCCACCTTATTTTCTTACTGCCCTTCACATGTTACTCACAATTTTAGGGTGTATTTTGTAAAGCAGGTAACGACTTGGAAGAGGAATGACCTAAGAGCTGATGATTCTGCTCCGAGATTCTTTTTGATTCAGCCAACATTTCCATAGCTAAGTAATTTTCCTTTTCTTTATTATTAGTCATTGGGGACAATGTCTATAATAAGTGGGGGGGTAGGCGTCTTAGCTGGTTAATCGAAAAAGGGAATATTTTTGGAATTTTAACACTGTTTTTAGCTTGCTTATTGAATGTTTTCGAGTAAGGAAACGATATAAAATGAGCCCAAGTTCAATTTGAAGTGAGCTATATGATATTCAATTCAGTATGGAAGAATGAGCATATGTTCTATCATTGCAATCGATATTTGAGCACATAATCTGAGTGAGAAGTGTTTAAGATTAGAAGATGAGTTGTTTTAACCGGGAATCATTATTTGTCTATGTATATACTTCAACAAATTGTTGTAAGACAAGGGAAGCAACTTGGATGATGAAAGGTAACCGGGACAAACGGACTTGTGAGAGAAAGAAAAAAAAGTGAGGAAATCTGCCAGAAAAAAAATTAAAAATATATGAAAAAAGAAATTATATGCAATAAAGGCAGTGAGGGAAGTGAACTCGTTTAAAAAGGGCACGACCCTCACATAAAAAGAAACAAACGAGGACTTAAGAGCGATGCTCAGTCCCCAAGTCCGCCCAACCCGATTAAGGTACCATGTTGTGTAACCAAGTCTGAAGGCAAGATGAGCGAGTGTATGCGCATGTAAGTTAAGATTGTGTGGTTAATACAACTTGATTCTCCTCACGAACGCACTATCACAACTGATTCATCACACGACACATTGATGCATGATAAGTAGTGATTAATGGGGAGCTTATGGATTGTGGCTTGTTGTATGTTTCTGCCGGAATCTTTATTGAATGTGTGGTAGTTGATGGGGATTCTTCTTGGAGGGACATTCCTCCTTGATACTCTGCTTGTGGACGAGAAAAAGGCTAGTGGGGGGTAGTTGATGACAATTAAAATAGTCTATCCGACGGCATCAACATTCCATCCACTGTGAGCTAAAAATAGTAGTTTCGACCTATAAATACGAACCATTTGACTTGAATAGCATATGACGGGTTCATGAGTCGAGAAATCTGCACTTAGCGTTTATTTTTCCCTATTTCGATATTATTTCATGCATTATTTTATTATTTTCAGGATACGGAATATTGGGCAGATCATGATGGACGAATCTGGAGGTGACTGAAAGAAAAGAATGGTCTAGGGTATTCCAGAACATTCCAAGTTAAGTCGGCTGAAGAAAAAGGACATAAATACCACCGGTAACCCGAGAGGCGGTGCCGACTTACCGAGCTTCCAGAATCTTCAGAAACACGTTTCTTGGACGAGGGGTAGAACTAGATGTTTCTAAGTCAGTTTAGATAACTATAAATAAGAGGCTTCACCTCAGACTTCAATGTAACATTGGTAGCACACAAATACTACAATTATTATGCAATAAAAGTTCTTTGATCTTTTTTTTATTTATTTTATGAGTTCTGGTCGGAGAGACGACGGAGTCGCCGACTAGGGAGAGATCCGAGGGAGATCTATGCTCATCTTGAAGGGTATGATTTTCTATCCTTTCCAAGATGCAGATATATCGTTGTTCTATTCGACTAGTATGTTTTATTTGTTTATTTAGTTTAATTATGTAGTAGTTAGTTTATTTTACCCCATGTGTTATAGATCTGATTCGTTGGTGAAGAAATCATGAAATAGTAGTTGCGTTCTTCCGATCTACGATGGTCTATATCGCTAGATCTAAATAACTAGTAAATTAATAATTCATGATAATCGGCGCCAGCTACGTTGATCAATAGATTTAATTTACATGTTAGTAGCTGATGACGGTTGAAATAGTCTATCCTACGGCATCATCGTTATATCCATTATGAGCCAAAAATAGTTGTTTCGACCAATAAATATGAACCATTTGTGTTGAATATCATATGTCAGGTTCGTGAGTCGAGAAATCTGCACTTAGAGTTTATTTTCCCTATTTCGATATTATTTCGTGCATTATTTGATTATTTTCAGGATACAAAATATTGGGTTGAGCATCAGGGACGAATCTGGAGTGGACTGAACGAAAGGAATGGGCCTAGGGTATTCCAGAACATTCCAAGTTAAGTCGGCTGAAGAAAAAGGATGAAAGTACCCTCGGTAACCCGGGAGGCGGTGCCAACATACCGAGAGTCTAGAACCTTCAGAAACATGTTTTCTTGGACGAGGTGTAGAACTATGTGTTTCTAAGTCGGTTTATATAGCTATAAATAAGAGTCTTCACCTCAGAACACAAGTGTACAATTTTCAAGACAAATATTATGCAATAAAAATTCATTTTTTTTATGTTATTTATTTTATGAGTTCTGGTCGGAGAGACAATGGAGTCGCCACCTAGAGAGAGATCCAAGAGAGATCTACGCTCGTCTTCGAGGGTATGATTTTATGTCTTTTCCAAGATGTAGATCTATCGTTGTTCTATTCGACTAGTTTGTTTTAATTGCTTATTTACTTTAATTATGTAGTAGTTAGTTTATTTTACCCCAGTGTTATATATCTGATTCGTTGGTGAAGAAATCATGAAATAGTAGTTACGGTCTTCAGATCTGCGACGGTCTATATCGCTAGATCTGAATACCTAGTAAATTACTAATTCATGATAATCGATGCCAGCTACGTTAATCGATAGATTTAATTTACATGTTAGTAGCCTGATCAACTATTTGCATGTCATCGTAAACTAGCATGAAATACAAATAGTGAAGTGCTATGTTTGGACATTATCTAGAATGGACCCTAGAAACGGGCTGATCAATGTCGATAGTGTCTAGGCGGGTTTGCGGTATGAGTTAGCGCTCAATATCGACCGCTCTACTTCTTTATACGTATGGGCTATTACGGACCAATTAAAGAGGGTAGCTTGAGTATAGATTGTCTACTACTGTTGTCGGAGCAGATAGGGTTAGGAGTTGTACCCGTAGCTGAATAATGAATAAATTCATCAATGGAGAGGACTGTTGCATGTGTGGCGGAAATAGCTAATTACTCATAATTGAACTAATACATTAGAAACTCTAGTTTGCTTCGTTGAACTTGCATAATCTTGCTTGTTGATTGTTACCAAATTTTACTATTGTCTATATTATAGTTGGTCGTAGACCGTTATAAGTGACAAGCTCAATATTGATAATTAGACGTTCTTATGATTCTCTGTGGGACGACATTGACTCGCCGGTACTCTACTATGGTAGACCAAGTCCTGTTGCTAGTAAGTACCTTGCACGCGATCAAGATTTTTGGTGCCGTTGCCGGGGACTCATGTCAAGAATACTTTTTATTTAAGATTGAGTTTTCTGTATATTGAGTCTGTTTTATACTCTGTTTATACCAGAGTCATACAGAGTCAGTTCCGTTAAAATCTAAAAAAAATTGCTTCCACTTTACCGAGGCTCTACCACGGTAAACCTAGGGTCCAGTTTGGAAGAATTGTTTCTGTCAGTTCATAGTCGAGTCAGTAGTCAGAGTCTATATTTTTGAGTCTGCCAGGCGTGTGTAATAGCCGGCGAGGCAAGTCACTAACCTTTTTATTTTCTTTTTGTGTCTAATAGTACGCTACACGAAGTTCAGCATCCAAACTCGAGAGATTCATACCTGAGATCGAAAAGTTTTCTAGACAAAAGAGAAAGAAAACTCGAGAGAGATCTATTAGGCTGGTGGACGACGTGGTTTCAAACGAAGGAGATCACAGCGAGAAGGAATAAGAGATTCCACCTTTGGAAGATACAGAAATCGGCGTGGCACAGAACGGACAGAATGGACAGAATGGAGAAGGTGTTGTGGTACAAGGGGATATGAGAACTCTATAGATTTATGCAATGCCAACGATCGAGTAATTCGTGCTAGCAATTGTTCAGTCCGAGGATGCAGCGGAGGTATTTCACCCGAAACAGAATGTGGTACAGATGGTGACTAACTACACTACCTTTCATGGAGTAATGAATGAAGATCCTAGCGTACACGTCACCAACTTTCTGTAGATAGTCAGCACAGTCAAGCCAGTAGGAGTACCAGGAGAGAACATCAAGTTGAAATTGTTTCCGTTCACTCTGAAAGACAATGCGAATATATGGTTATTGTCTCAAGCACCAGGATCAATTCAAACTTGGACCGATCAATTGCAGAAGTTTATGAACAAGTACTGCCCACATGGGAAGTCACTATAGATGAGACAAGACATTATGAATTTCAAGAAGAAACCCACTGAAATGTTTGGAGAAGCTTGGGAAAGGTTTAAGGAAGTACAGAGGAGATGCCCTCATCATGATATCACTTTGCCGGTACGAATGCATAGTTTCTATCACGGATTGCGGCCAAGTGAACAAATGAGAGTTGATGCATCAAGCAACGGATGTTTTGCATTGCTATCACCTGAAGAAGCTGAAGAAAAAGTTGGAGCAAATAGCACTGACAAGTCAATGGGGAACGCATCAAATTGAAACAGCCAAAGTAGCTGAAGGCATATTTGGAGAAGATACTTCTCAAAAGATCTTATATCAGCTAATGGCGATGAATGAGAAGATAGATGGAATGCAAGACCGCATAAACAAGGTTGAGAAAGTTCAAGATATTGAAGCAACCAACACTGGGGACGTGAACTATATAAGGAGGCTAGGAAATCCTTATGGGGGCAGATATCGCCAGGTTCTCACGACCACCCTAGTTTTAGACTGAGTGACCCTACTGGGGGTTTTTGACAAAGTGATTCAAACGGTGGAGAGAGACCGAGACAAACTGGTGGATTCATGCCTCAATTCAACAAGTCCGGTGGTTGGGAAGCAGCCATGGATAAAATGAGCTCAACTCTGACCGACACGGTCAATCAACTTACGAAATCCATGACTGAGCTGAATAGAAACTTCACCACTTATTGTCAGAAGAATGATACAAGACTGACCAATCAAGAAGCCTTAGTGTAGAATCTGTCACACCAAGTGGGGCAAATTGAAGAACAAGTGTCTGCCCATCCTCCGGGAGGATTGCCATGTAATACTGAGAAGAATCTGAAGAACGTGAATGCAATTTTTGATTAGAAGTGGAAATGAACTGCCTGGACCAACTATACCAACTATCCAGATAGAATCAGAAAGCATGCAGCAGCAGAATGCAGCAGAATCTAGAGAAAAAGAGGGGCCGGTAAACCGAGAGTCCGAAAATTCAGCAGACAAGCAGGCAGAGCAGCAGCAGTCAACATGTAAGTCTTCACGAACTATAACTATTAATCATGTTACTTTATCCTATCCCCCTAGGAAATATAAGCCAAATAATGATGATGCGCATAAAAAGTTTATAGAGATGTTTAAAAAGTTGCAAGTGAATATACCTTTGGTAGAAGCTCTGGCCGGAAAGCCAGAGTATGTGAAATTCTTGAAAGAAGCAATTTATACCAAGAGAAAGTTATTAGACCTGGAGACTATATGCCTTAACGAGGAATGTTCGGTAGTTTTGTAAGGAAAACTGCCTCCTAAGTGTAAAGATCCTGGGAGCTTCCTCATACCATGCACAATTGGAGGAGTATGCCTAAACAAAGCATTATGTGATCTTGGAGCCAGTGTCAATCTGATGCCACTCTCCATCTTTCATATGTTAGGCATGAAAGAGCTAAATGAAACATCTATAACCCTTCAATTAGCAGATAGGTCAATGAAGCAACCTTGTGGAGTGGTGGAGGATATTTTGGTGAAAGTTGATAAGTTTGTATTCCCTGTAGACTTTGTAGTGCTAGACATGGAATCTAACCACGATGTTCCATTGATCTTAGGGAGACCTTTCCTAGCTACAAGCAAAACATTGATAGATGTTCATAAGGGTGAGCTGATTTTGAGAGTGAATGAGGACAAAGTAGTGTTCAATGTGATGAATTCAATGAGATATGCTCAAGATGAAGGAGAAGCATGCTACATGCTAGATTCCATAGACGAGCTTGTTTTAGAATTATATCAGCACGTGGCACTAGACCCTGAAGTAGCAGAGACGTTACCCTTGAAGAAAGAAGAAAGTTATGAGGAAACCTGGCCTGGGTGTAGTGAAGGTCAAGTGTGAGAAATAGAGCCTATATCTTCTATGGATTTAGGAGGAACCATTCAGAGAACTTCTTGGCATAAATTCTTTGACTTACAGTTGACTAGTAAGCTATTAAGATCATCATTAGAAGAACCACCAAGGAACTTAACGTTAAAACCTTTTCCCTCTCACCTGAAGTACGTATACTTACAAGATGATACCCTTCCCCTCGTAATTTCATCTGTATTATCGCCTTTAGAGAAGAAGAAACTTTTAAGAGTACTGAGAGACCATATGGGAGCGTTTGGGTGGACGATCGCAGATCTTAGAGGAATAAGCCCATCGGTGTGCATGCACAAGATCTCTGTAGACCCTGAGAAGAAAGCAGTAGCTCAACCTCAAAGGAGTTGATGCCACAACCAAAGGATGTATTTAAGGAAGAGATCATAAAGATGTTGGAAATGGGAATCATTTTCCTAATTGCAGACGGTGAGTAGGTAAGCCCGATTCATGTGGTGCCCAAGAAAGGAGGATTCACTGTCCAACCTAATAAGTTTGATGAATTAATCCATGTGAGACTAATTACTGGACATCGAGTTTGTATAGACTTTAGGAAACTGAATGATGCAACTCGTAAAGATCATATTCCCCTACCATGCATTGATCAGATGTTGGAAAGATTAAGCGGTCATGTGTTTTATTGTTTCTTAGATGGATATTCTGGTTATTATTAGATCCATATTGCCCCCCAGGACCAAGAGAAAACAAATTTCACATGTCCCTATAGAACTTTTTCATACAATCGCATACCTTTTGGATTATGTAATGCACCGGAAACTTTCCAAAGGTTCATGGTGTCATTATTTGCGAACATGGTGGAGGATTTTCTAGAGATTTTCATGGATGATTTATCTGTATTTGGGGATAGCTTTGATAAATGCTTGGATAATTTGAGTATAGTGTTGAAAAGATGTGAAAAGACAAACCTTGTACTTAACTGGGAAAATTGTCATTTCATGGTTACAGAAGGAATAGTGTTGGGTCATAGGATATCAAAGAAAGGAATGGGAGTTGATAGGGTAAAGATAGAGGTAATAGAGAAGTTACCCCCTACAACGAACTTGAAGAAGTTGCCAGCCTTTCTTGGCCACGCCGGATTTTATAGGAGGTTTATCAAGGACTTCTCTAAGGTCTCTAGACCTTTGAGTAAATTACTTGCAAAGGATGTACCTTTCGTATTTGGAGAAGAGTGCAAGAAAGCATTCAACACATTAAAGCAAATGCTTATAACCGCCCCAATTCTGGTAGCCCCAGATTGGAACAAACCTTTCAAGCTTATGTGTGATGCAAGCGACACGGCAGTTGGAGTAACCATAGGACAATTGGAGGATAAAATCTTTAATTCTATCAATTATGCCAGTCGTACCCTTAACAGTGCCCAGAGGAATTATGCCACTACAGAGAAGGAACTCTTAGCTGTCATTTTTTCATTTGACAAGTTTCAACCTTATCTGATAGGATCGAAAGTCAATGTGTTCACTGACCATACAGCTTTGAAATATCTTTTAACCAGGCAAGACTCCAAGCCAAGATTGTTGAGATGGATTCTACTGTTACAAGAGTTTGAAGTTGGGATTAAAGATAAAATGGGATCTGAGAACCAGGTGGCTGATCACCTGTCAAGATTAACTTTGCTGGAAGAAGAGCAACCGACTGAGATGATGGAGAGCTTTCCTGATGAACAACTTTTTTCCATCTCAGTGGTAGCTTGAGTGGAATCTCAGTCTCGACAACATACATCAAGAGTGGGCAAGGTATACCCTTGGTTTGCCAATATTGTGAATTATCTAGCACTAGAATTCAATAATGCAGATAAGAAGAAGTTTTCCACGTATCTGAAGCATTATCAGTGGGACGATCCCTACCTATACAAATTGTGCCCTGATGCAATTCTTAGGAGATGTATCCATGATGATGAGATTCCAAGTATTTTGGACATGTGTCATTCTAGAGAAGCTGGAGGTCATTATGGGCCAGATAAGACAGCAGTAAAGGTACTGCAGTGTGGATTCTATTGGCTAACAATTCATAAATTTGCTTACGAGTTTACACGAGCATGTCATTCCTGTCAAATGACCGGTAATATTTCTAAGTGGAATGAGATGCCACTGTAGAGTATCTTAGAAGTGGAGTTATTCGATGTATGGGGAATTGATTTTGTTTGGCCATTCACTTCATCAGAATCAAATCATTACATCTTGGTAGCAGTTGATTATGTTTCCAAGTGGGTGGGACCAGTGGCTTCACCGACTAATGATGCCAGGGTTTTCCTGATGTTTCTTAAGAAAAACATTTTGACGAGGTTTGGAGTGCCCAGAGCCATAATTAGTGACGGAGGGAGCCATTTCTGTAATAGGTTGTTTGAGAAGTTGATGATGAGATATAGGGTTAGGCATAAGAATGCACCAGCATATCACCCCAAGACGAGTGGACAAGTAGAAGTCACGAACAGAGAGATTAAGAGGATCTTAGAGAAGACTATGAATCCCACGAGGAAGGATTGGTCTTTGAAATTAGATGATGCTCTTTAGGCATACAGAACATCTTATAGGACCACGATTGGGATGTCACCATATATGATAGTGTTTGGAAAAGCATGTCATTTACCGGTAGAACTTGAGCACCGAGCATTGTGGGCTACGAGGTTTCTAAAAGTGGATGAGGATTTAGCCGGTGAAAAGAGGATGCTAGAATTGAATAGATTGGAGGAGTTTAGAATTCAAGCATATGAAAATGCCAAGATTTATAAGGAGAGAACGAAGTGACTGCATGATAAGAAGATTCTGAACCACACATTTCATGTAGGAGATAAAGTGCTGGGGTATAATTCGCGTCTTCATCTTTTTCCAGGGAAGTTGAAGTGTAGATGGTATGGACCACATGAAGTCACGAAAGTCTTCAATTCAGGAGCGTGTGAAGTTAGACATGAATACTCTGAAACATTACCTAGAGCACAAGTATGACCCTGAGTTGGAAGTCCTTATGTTGACAGAGCCAGAATATGAATAAATGAGCCCTATTAGTACAGTTGAGCTAGCGACTTTAAATTCAGAACTATTTCTAAACCCTTATTTATTGATTTTTTTATTTTAGTTATTTCGGGTCAATAAAGTAGCATGGAAATCTCAAGGATTTTTTCATCACATATATCTTCAGTCACCTGACTAGAGATATATGTGGTTTTTTCCTTCACGATTCTCATGTGACACACTCGTAATAGTTTTCACGTCTTGCTTAGGACAATAACTGAATAACATGGCTTAATCTGTTTTTGCGCATTCCTACAGTATGCATAATTACCGTCACCTTATTTTCTTGCTGCCCTTCGCATGTTACTCATAGTGTTTTGAAGTATTTTGGAAAGCAGGTAATAACTTGGAAGAGGAATGACTTTGGAGCTAATGATTCTGCTCTGGGATTTGTTTTGACTCTGCCGCCATTTCCAGAGCTAAGTACCTTCTTGTTTCATTCTTATTAGTCATTGAGGACAATGTCTATAATAAGTGTGGGGTAGGCGTCTTAGCTGGATAATCGAAAAAGGGAATATCTTCAAAATTTTAACACTGTTTTTTGTCTCAGATTTTATGCAATGAAAAACAAACAAGTAATAAAATAATTCGGTTTACCCCAAGTGCAGGGATCGTAGTATAGTAGTTACAACCGGAGTCGAATCACAGGGAATCGAGGTTGGTCTAGTTCTTAATTTCTCTAAAGTTGTCACGAAAAATAAAACAAAACAGAACTAAAAAACGAAAACAATAAACTGGACAGAGGATCTAGAATCCAAAGACAGGAAAGATAGTTACGAGCCAAACTAATGAAAATAATTCTATTCTAAAAAGATAATAAAATTACTAAGATGATAACAAATAATTTGAAAACGAACAAGCAATGATCCACCGATCTCACAACCCTCAACTTCCTCTCTAAATTGTTTAGTGAAGATTTAATGAAGATTGTGGTTCACCTATCAAAAGTATGAATTTCTAATCTCTTAGATAATTCGCCTATTAATCTCTCATCTCTCGATCTTAAAGATTAACGCTTTTATAACAAAGGTGTAAGATTTCTCAATCTAGCAACCTAGAGATTAACCTAACAACTCTCGTTATTTTTAGGTTAAAAATCTAATCTTTACTACGGTGATCTAAGTCTAACAACGATTCTCATCAAACGTTAAACATCAAACATGCAACAATACATCGATATAATTGCATAAAAACAAATTAAACATAATAAAGATACAAACTTTATTTAAAACTCACAAACAATCCCAAAGAAGAAATCAAGATGTTGCAGAGATGGCTTCACAAAGCTCGTTCAAATCGCCCAGCCTCTATTCATCGTTGGTATATAAATAAAAAGTAGATGAAAAGACGTTATTGGGAACAGAAAAACGCAGCAAAGGCACCCCCAAAGGGGCCTGGGGCGGCCAGGGATCGAATTATCTCTTTTAGGGTTCAGAAAATGTGTCTATAAATAGGTTTTTAAGTCGGTTTAGCTGAGGCGGCGGACTGGACGCCCGTCCAGAATGGTGAACGCCCGTCCAGGGTGTATAAAATCTTCAAGTCGGGCCGAGTCATATCAGATGCCCGTCCTATGCATTTCTGAACGCTCGTCCACTGAAAAACCATGCTTCCCTGAATCGACTTGCTACCTTGAACGCCCGTCCGGATCTTCAAACGCCCGTCCATCTGGACGGAGTATCGAACGCTCGTCTGGTTCAACTTCATTCCAAATTCAGGTTGAATCTTCAATCCAATCTCATCTTTATCTCCTTCCTTCCATTTAGATCTCCTTTTATGACATGTTCGCGTACCTACAAAACCATAAAAACACGCAAAGTGTAAAACCATAGATAATTACCAATAAAATCACGCAATTAGCTCAACTTTGCATTTAAATCATTTCCATACGCATTCTTTCAATAAATCATTTAAACATTTAATTTTCTATAAAAATTAATAAAACACAAAGGAAATTGATACGAAATAAAGTCGTATAAACCGTAAAAATCACCGTTAACATTTTTAGCTTGCTATTTGCACATTTTTGAGTAAGGAATCGGTAGAAAAGGAACCCAAGTTCAATTTGAAGTGAGCTATAGCACATTCAATTTAGTATGAAAGAAGGAGCATATGTTATGTTACGTGAAGTAGTAACTTATTAATTATCATTCTATCATTGCAATCAATAATTGAGCACATAATTTGAGTGAGAAGTGTTTAAGATTAAATGATGAGTAGTTTTAACCAGGAAACATTATTTGTCTGTCGATATACTTCAACAAATTGTTGTAAGACAAGGGAAGCAACTTGGACGACGAGAGGTAACCGGGACAAACGGACTTGTGAGAGAAAGAGAAATAGTGAGGAAATCTGCCAGATAAAGAAAAAAAATGAAAAAATAAATAAAGAAAAAAATGCAATAAAGGCGGTGAGGGAAGCGAACTCGTGTAAAAAGGGCACACCCCTCGCAGAAAAAGAAACAAACGAGGACTTAAGAGCGATGCTCAGTCCCCGAGTCCTCCCGACCCAATTAAGGTACAATGTTGTGTAACCAAGTTTGAAGGCAAGATGAGCGAGTGTATGAGCAGGTAAGTTAAGATTGTGTGGTTAATACAACTTGATTCTTCTTACAAACGCACTATCAAGACTGATTCATCACACGACACATTGATGCGTGGTAAGTAGTAATTAATGGGGAGCTTATGGATTGTGACTTTATGTATGTTTCTGCCGGAAATCTTGATTGAATATGTGGTAGTTGATGGAGATTGTTCTTGGAGGTACATTCCGCCTTGATACTCTGCTCACGGACGAGAAAAAGGCTAGTGGGGGATAGTTGATGACGGTTAAAATAGTCTATCCTATGGCATCAACATTCTATCCATTATGAGCTAAAAATAGTTGTTTCGACCTATAAATATGAACCATTTGAGTTGAATATCATATGTTGGGTTCGTGAGTCGAGAAATCTTCACTTAGCATTTATTTTCCCTATTTCAATACTATTTCGTAAATTATTTGATTATTTTCAGGATACGAAATATTAGGCTGAGCATCATGGACGAATCTGGAGTGGACTGAACAAAAGGAATGGGCCTAGGGTATTCCCGAACATTCCAAGTTAAGTCGGCTGAAGAAAATGGACGAAAGTACCCTCGGTAACCCGGGAGGCGGTGCCGATGTACCGAGCATCCAGAACCTTCAGAAATGTGTTTTCTTGGACGAGGGGTAGAACTAGGTGTTTCCAAGTCGGTTTAGATAGCTATAAATAAAAGGCTTCGCCTCAGAACACAATTGTACAATTTTCAAGACAAATATTATGCAATAAAAGTTCATTGTTCTTTATTTTATTTAGTTTATGAGTTCTGGTCGGAGAGATGACGGAGTCGCCGCCTAGGGAGAGATCTGAGGGAGATCTACGCTCGTCTTCAAGGTTATGATTTTCTATCTTTTCCAAGATGTATATCTATCGTTGTTCTATTCGACTAGTATGTTTTAATTGCTTATTTACTTTAATTATGTAGTGGTTAGTTTATTTTACCCCATGTGTTATATATGTAATTCGTTGGTGAAGAAATCATGAAATAGTAGTTGCGTTCTTCAGATCTACGACGGTCTATATCACTATATCTGAATACCTAGTAAATTACTAATCAATGATAATCGGCGCCAGCTACGTTGATCGATAGATTTAATTTACATGTTAGTAGCATGATCAACTATTTGCATGTCATCGTAAACTAGCATGAAATACGAATAGTGAAGTGCTATGTTTGGACATTATCTAGAATGGACCTTAGGAACGTGCTGATCAATGTCGACAGCTGTCTAGGCGGGTTTACGGTATGAGGTATCGCTCAATATCGATAGATCTAGTTCTTTATGTGTATGGGCTATTACGGACCAATTAAGGAGGGTATCTTGCATATAGATTGTCTACTACCATTGTCGGAGAAGATAGGGTTAGGAGTTGTACCCGTAGCTGAACAATGAATAAATTTATCAATGGGGAGGACTGTTGCTTGTGTGGGGGAAATAGCTAATGACTCATAATTGAACTAATACATTAGAAACTCTAGTTTGCTTCGCTGAACTTGCATAATCTTGCTAGTTGATTGTTACCAAATTTTACTATTGTCTATATTATAGTTGGTCGTAGAACGTTATTCATGACATGCTCAATCTTGATAATTAGACGTTCTTACGAGTCTTTGAGGGATCGACTTTGACTCGCCAGTACTCTACTACGATAGACCTTGTCCTATTGCTATAAGTGACTTGCACGCCTGATCAACTATTTGCATTTCATCGTAAACTAGCATGAAATACGAATAGTGAAGTGCTATGTTTTGACATTATCTAGAATGGACCCTAGTAACGTGCTGATCAATGTCGACAGATGTGTAGGTGGGTTTTTAGTATGAGTTAGCGCTCAATATCGACAGCTCTAGTTCTTAATGCGTATGGGCTATTACGGACCAATGAGTTAGCGCTCAATATCGACAGCTCTAGTTCTTTAGCGATCAATGTCGATAGATTGCGTATAGATTGTCTACTACCATTGTCGGAGTAGATAGGGTTAGGAGCTGTACCCGTAGCTGAACAATGAATAAATTCACCAATAGGGAGGATTGTTGCATGTGTGGGGGGGAATAACTAATTACTCATAATTTAACTAATACATTAGAAACTCTAGTTTTCTTTATTGAACTTGCATAATCTTGCGAGTTGATTGTTACCAAATTTGCCATTGTCTATATTATAGTTGGTCGTAGACCATTATCATGACATGATCAATCTTGGTAATTAGACGTTCTTACGTGTCTCTGAGGGATCGACCTTGACTCGCCAGTACTCTACTGCGATAGACCTGGTCCTATTGCTAGTAAGTGCTTTGCATGCGATCAGCACCTGCAATGACTCCTCACTAAACCGCTTTAGGTATTGCAGCGCGATTTCATCTTTCTTCTGTTTGAGAGAAAAAAGGTGAGTAGCATTCTTCTGAAAAGGCTTCACCGTGATAAAAGCATTGAGGAACATCTTCCCTAGCATCTCAAAGTTGTAAATTGTCCTGGGTGGTATCTTCTTACACCATTCTCTTGCTCGGCCAGTGAGTAGTGCTGGAAACGCCTTGCACTTCATTTCTTCCATGGCATAGTCGAGATTCAAGTGCGTAAAGTACTGGAACAAGTGAACCTGAGGGTCCTTGGTTCCATCGTAGGGTTTCAACTTTGGGATCTTGAACCTCGTTTGTAGGGGATAGTTATCAATCTTCTCAAAAAAAGGAGATTCGAGAGGCAAGAGCGTAGATCTCTGATGGGAGTCCAACTTTAATGTACTTTGGTGCGCAGTTTAACCCCCGTTTATCACTTTATTGGCATTGGGTAGATATAGACCTGCTTGAATGTAATATCGATACGCACGGGGAGTTAAACTGTCATATTGATAGTAAACTCCACCTTTTTAACGATATTTAACTCTTTTCCGAGCACTTTTGTCCTGCAGAATTACGCGAGGTGTTTGTTCGTAAATGATATTGTAGGACTTAGGTGACTCGATGACCCGGAAGGCGATGTTTTTGCGATGAGAAACGGGTTTGTGGCATGAAAGTAGCATGAAAGTGAGGAAAAGTCATGTTTGGAGTGAAATCAAGGCAAACTGGCGTTTGCCCTACCTCAAACTGGCGTTTGACTCAAGCCTATCCCAAACTAGCGTTTGGCCAGTCTAAACTGGCGTTTGACAGAAGTAGCGTTGATACTGAAAGTTGATTTTTTAGCCAAACTAGCGTTCCAATTACCCCCAAACTGGTGTTTGGATGGGTTCAGCCAGAATCAAAAAGCTCATTCAAGCCAAACTGGCATTCAGACACTGCAGACGGGCGTTTGTCCCTCAAGGCATGATCCGTGAACTGGCGTTGAAGTTAAGGCAAACGCTCGTCCATGGAAGGAGAAACCCTAATATCATCAATATTTCCAGGAAAACTAGCATTTGACAGGAGGCATACTGGCGTTTGCGACCGACAGCAGCAGATTTTCGACCTACACTATAAATATGCAGCTCATTCAGCCCCTATACATCTTTGGCCATCTTTAGAATTTTCCTAGGCGATTTTAGTGTAGTTTGATCACCTTTGAATCCTTTGATTCTGTAGATTACATCCTTCGATTCTACACACTTGTTATAGCTTAGATTTTCTTTTCAAGAACAAAAGATTCAACTTTTTGGTGCAATTATTTCGTCTTACATTGTGGATCAGATTTTCAGCTATTTTATGGTAATGAATTATTTCTATTTTATTATTACAATCATGTTTTCTTTTCATATTTCGTTTAATAGCATAATCACGAGTAGCTAATTTCATGTGTATTCGAATTATGTGAAAGCGAGCGAAAACCCTAAGGAGGATGAGATTGGGAGTTGTGTAGTGCGTAATTGAATGTTTAAACAATTAATCCACGTCCGAAAACTTATTTTAACATCTTTGAATTAGATTGATCACCTAGTTCACTGTCACACACATCGAACTTATAGATGTATTTTGCAATGAGATGTGGGATAAGAGATTTTAGGATCGTTGCGTAGATTCGGCCTAGTTGTTAGGTCCGTTTCTAATACAGAGGTTTGTCATCGTTGTCCGAGACACTCTAGAACTTAATCATGTTAGGATAATCAGTTTTCTAAAGGGAGAGTCGGTTAGCTTCACATAGGGTGGTTAGATCGAGTTGTTCAGTCTAATCACTAGAATTAGGAGTTGGCACCGGTGGATGTCGTTAAAATACTTAGGATAGGTAGGTCGGTTAAGACATGCTACCTGTTAAGTCTTTCCTTAGGGGTAAAAGTAGCTCGTGGGATCATAGTTCCACTATACCTTTTAATACTTAGAAGTAGAACCGGTAGTTTCATCTTTATTTTTGCATTAGTACAATATCATCCACCATTATTTTGACCTGAACGAAGTTCTACGTCAGCTTTGGTACTTAGACAATACTCCCTATGGATTCGACCTTGTGACCACTATACTCCCGTTGACCCGATACTCTGTCAGTGAAAGTTAACGGTTAAGTATTTTGCTATCAAGAATTTTGGCGCCGTTTCCGGGGAGTAACGTCTAATATCTTGTAAGTTGACCGAAAGCTTGGGCTTAGGTCATTTTTACTGTGATTTCTTGTTGTTTCCTCTTTTACAGCTGAAGAGCCACACGACCTATTGTTGTGGCGGAGGTGACGAGATACCGTGAGTGTGTTGTTGTTGTTTCCTAAGATCTTGCAGTTTGAGCCTAAATTGATGGATTCTCCAATCAATACTACTCACCTGAACAACATTTCCCCTACCAACCACAGGCAGCTGAACAATATTATCAACAACAGTATGTGCTTCAACCTCAGTATAAACAATAGAGTAACTAGGATTCTTGGGCCTATCAGTGCCCTAGTGCATACTAGGATCAGAATTATGGTTATTCGAGTAATGAGCCACAACAGTATGAGGGTTATCAGAACCACTGTGCTTATCATGATTTTGGTTCTCAAGCTGGGCATGTTGACAACTTTGCATAGATTCAGTCATTTGATCATAATCCATCTTGGCAAGAAGCCTGCTACCCGCCTCTGATGAATAAAATTCAGTATGGTCAGTTTGCTCCCGTGCCACAAGAGAGTCTCACCGACAGTCAAATGGATCTACTAGAGCGACTGAACAAGAGCCTGTAGGAGCGACTGCGGGACATACAAGAGTTCAAGACAAGTATCGACTCCGCCATCAGAAACCTTCAAGACGGGGCGGGGCAGTTGATTGAAATGATGGGGCTCAAGCAGAAAGAGCAGGCATGTGCAATAGAAGTGGTTATGGCTGATTAGGTTGTCACTGAAGATATTAAGGTGGGAAGTGAGGTTGAGGATTTACACTACTATGATGAGGTGTCAGAGCAAGGGATTGAGTTGGGATCGCCCATATTGCCGTCTCCTCCTATTACGAAATTTGATGATGGCATGGTTCACTTTCTACCTACTACACTTCCACCCCTTGAGATGAAAAATTACGATACCGTGGTGGAATGTGCGGTGGTACCGACCATCGTATTAGTGAGCAAGAATTCTTTGTTTTTGAAACGCTTTGGGATGAAGAAGAACTACAAGATTTGGATATGGAAGAGGTGCAACTTTTACCAAGTACGCCGCTTTCCAAGGATATACAAAATTATGACTTGAAAGAGTGTGCGGTAGATTCAATTGTGGTCATCAACCATGTGAAGATCGAGACTAAGGGGGAGTTGGGATCGCTCATTCTACCGTCAAGCTCACCTACGAATCAAGATCAAGTTGATCAACCACCTATATTTAAGCCACCATATGGCCTAGTGGTCCCTGATACGTCCGTCCCGGATTATCACTCATCCACCTTGTGATGATGAGTTCTATGAAGTCGAGTTTTTACCACCACCGGTGCATATGGCTAAAAGAGGAGTGAGAAAGAGACCACATCCGCCTGATGCGGATTTTAAAAGAAGATGGAGCGAAGGGCAAACAAAAGGAAATTCTCCGGTTGGGTGGAGATAGCATCGAGAGCCACGAGAGGTAAGTTTCTAGAAAATTCGATTTTTATGGTTCTCGCATTGTTCTCTTTTCGTAAGCTATTGGTCTTCTTGAGTTTGGATTTTGGTTGATGATTTTTGATACTACTTGTCTGAATTGAAAGGCTTGAATTGTTGCTTTGAGTCATTTGTAGATTGAGTCCGTTTAGAGTCACTTGATCGAGCCAACGACGTAAAACAAAGGCGCATGGAGGGAGTCAACCCCGCCATAATAACACTGTTTTGGATGATATGGAATCTAGGAGTATATGAGTATGTGCTACTTTTTCTTACCTTGATGATGTGTGACTATGTGACATGGATGTTCGACTTCATGATTGTACCTCTGTGGCTTTTCTATTACGTTTAGATGTCATGTACTTTACCCGTAGGAGATATCTATCGATCTAAAGCGACTTATTTTGTGCGTTACATATTGCATATCGAGTTTTCTGACGTAACAGGGCCTTCTTACTGTTATACCCCTTATCCCGATTTTGATATCTTGGCACGAGGACCATGTCCCGTGCATGTTTTGCATTGTTTCTGTCTTGATAGGGATTCGGGTCATGCTTACACGAGGCTATTACGAGATTCGATAGCGTCTTTCTGCCGGGTCTAAAGCTAAGTCTTTCTTTTCTATCTCATTCACGCACTGAGGGCATTGCTTCATTCGAAGTGGGGGGTGGATACGACTTAGCTTTGTATTGTTTCGATTGATAAATATGCCGGTATTTGTGATATGCTTAGTTAATGTTCGGTTTCGAGTCAATTCATTGCTTAAAATTTTAAAACTTTTCACGGTTTGACACCGCGTTATATGCATGTTTCTCACGATGAATTTGGTAGATGCCTTAGTAGTCGAGTAATGTGTGCAGGGCGGTTTTATTTTGTCACGATACGAACCCTTTTTAATGCATATAGACATTGGTTATACTTAGTTTGGTTGCTATACACACTTACACTACTAGTTTCGAGGCAAAATAGAGAGGTTTACCTAGGCCGGATACGGGATGAGAGTCATAGCGCTTCTTTGACCCACCAGAGCCAAATAAGCCAAAATCCCAACATTACACCCTCGTAACCCCTCTAAGCCTTCATAGAACGTTCTGACCACCGTCCGAAATGAGCCGTTTGGGTTACTTAGCCTGTATTACCCTAACCCTGAGCTTTAATACTGGTCACGTTTCCTTTGATCACCCTACGAGTGGACTTAGTCGTTACTTTACACAAACTTGCTGGGGTGGGAGATGTTGCGTGTTCAAGAGGAGTTGGTTAGTACGAGATAGTATAACGAAGGGGAGGATTTCGAGAAATCTAATGTGAGGCTTGTGGTTCGGAAAAAAAAAAGAAAATAGATGAAACGAAAAGAAAAGAAAGAAAAAAGGGAATGAACGTTTGAATAAAGTTGATAAAAAGAAGTCAAGGGAAGATGTTCTAAGTAAATGAAAGTATGATGTTAAAGTTGGGGTTGTTTATCAATGAGTATAGAAAGATCGAAGGAGTTTGGTGTGGTTTAATATTTTTTCAAATAGAAAGTAAATGAGATGATTAGGTTCACTCGTGTTTTTTCTCTTTCTCCAGTCCCAAATTTCCTTTCAATTAGCCCCGTCCCGGGCTTAACGTTATAACCCTTCAAGTCCTACTTGACCGTATTTAGCCTCGGTTGCCTCGATTAGTGGAGATTCTAGCCCGGTATGAGTTGTGTGTAGTCATTTGGCCGGTATTCAAAGCCGGTAATCATTTTGAGTGTAGCCCTCGGTTTATTTCACACACACGTCGTTTTCGTGATAAGATAGAATCAAGTTGTTTACATTCAGTGTCTGCTTTACGTTCACCTTGATGTCGTGAGTGCTGTGTATGTTTCATACATTTGATCCCCTGGTTTGTTTTAAAGCGCCTAATTTACTCGAGGACGAGCAAAGGCTAAGTGTGGGGTGGTTGATGGGAGTCAACTTTACTATACATTGGTGCTCAGTTTAACCACCGTTTATCACTTTATTGTCATGTTTTGGGTAGATATAGACCTATTTGAGAGTAATATCGAGAGTTATACGAACGGGGAGTTAAACTGTCATATCCATAGTAAACTCCGCCTTTTTAACGATATTTAACTCTTTTCCGAGCACTTTTGTCTTGCGGAATTACGCATGGTGTTTGTCCGTACATGTTATTGCAGGACTTAGGTGACTCGATGACCCGGAATGCGATGTTTTTAGGATGAGAAACGGGTTCGTGGCACGAAAGTAGCATGAAAGTGAGGAAAAGTCAAGTTTGGAATGAAATCAAGGCAAACTGGCGTTTGCCCTTGTTGGTCCCTTGAAAAGGCTTTGGTTAAGTTTAGAGGGGGGGGGTGAATAAACTTAACACTTAAAACTTTTGGAGTTAACAAATTCTGCAACTACGGCACTGCGATACTTCGCAGTCCGTCGCGAGGCTTCGATAGCTGGCGATAAACGTAGTCTACGACGGTTCGATTCTTTGAATTTGTGCAAATGAAATTGTATCAAAATTAAGCCTGAATACTTGTTGTTAAATATGATACTAAGTATTAGATACTCGGTAGTGCAAGTGTGTGATTTCGGTTGCTAGATTCGGTAGGTTGATGTGTGTAATAAACTAAGTGCAAAATATAAATGCTTTGAAAGTAAATAGCCGCATTTTATAGTGGTTCCGGTGGTGTAATCCCGTCGGTCCACTCTTCCGTGTGATGTTGGAGGAAATTCACTAGAGATCTTTGATGTAGCTTTTACAAAGATTCCTAAGGTTGCTTGTCCTTCACCAATAACTATGGCTTCACAACCGAAAACGGGAACAGTAGGATTGCTTTGCTCCCGAGTCTTCCACTTTGGTCCTTGAAGGGTAGGATTGCCTCTTCACCAGCTCCACCACAAACAACGATCTTTCACACCCAACGGATGCTTCACTGTCTTCAGCAGGTTCTCTATAAAATAAAGATTGAATCAAGTAAATGATTCAGTTGCAGCAGCTTGATTAGGATGATATAATCAGCAGCTTGCAGTCTTCAAGTGTTTGATCTTGATGTAGCTTGAATACAGAATGCACTTGAAGAAATTCACTAGATCAGCAACCTTATGCTCAGTAAGTTCAGCAGGGTGTATTTCAGCTCAGTATTAACACTTAAAGTTTATCCAAAATTCATCATCTCTTTTCTGAGTTGAAAGTCCTCTATTTATAGGTAGGAATGCATGTGACTTGTATTTGAAATTCAAATGTAACCGTTCCTTGTTTTTGTCCCATCTGATTTGCATTCTGTCACTATTCATAGGACTGACACTGTCAGAATTCCTTTTTGACAGTGCAGTCTGTCCACCCCTTTGACTTGTGTCTATTGGATAAAGTCCTGAATCATCCCAGCGTTCTTTTAATCCTAACCACTGATTTGTTTGATCAAATCAGAGGTAGTTGGCTGTCCTTATCCATGTAATCTTCCAAAATAATCTTGAATTAAATGAGGTATATATCAGCAGGTTCATCAGTCTGCTGAAGTACCAATCAGTCTGCTGATCATCATATTTCTGTATATAAAATATAATGCAGCTGATTTCTTTTATCTAACTTTTATTTGTGAAGTTAGATTACACCATTTTAATTATAACTAAGTTCCAAACATCATCCAACTTATGGAACTTAGACCTTCTACACAAGGTATATGTAATCAGTTTAGGTCATCACAGACTTGCCTAAATTCTGATTCCATATCCTTCACTTTGATTACTAAGTTTGATCCCTTAGCCTTCATTAACTGAGTTTGAACCCTCAGCCTTCAGTCTTCAGTCTTCAGCAGGTTCCTGACTAGTCTACTGACCTATCTACCCTACTGACCTAGACCAATCCGTCGATATCCACCACGAAACTTTTACGATGCTTGTTTGATCAAACCTATTTAAGAATCAAACTCTAATAGACCTATACATTTGATCTAGACATCTTTTTGCCTTTGCACTATAACAGTTAGTATGGCACTCATCATCAAAACTAAGAAATAAGTCCAACAAATTCCCCCTTTTTGGTGATGATGCCACTACCCTCACATAATCAGCAAAGCAAAAAGATTAAGACAAAAACAGAACAAATATTCATCTTTAATTAAAATCATTTGTTCAAAGCTATTACAAACTAGATACAGCAAAGATAAAGTAATGTGAGTATGCTGATCTATTGTCTCTTTTCTCTTTCTTGTCTAGCCTTCTCAGCTTGCTCTTGATAGGCTCTGATCAGTTCTATCATATCCCTTATCCATTCATTTTCAATCAGTGTAAAATCAATGTAAGGATTTACTTGTTTCCACCGGTTCCAAGCTTCAGCGGATAAGGTTTATCGATTCACTCGAAACCAAACTTCATATACAGTTCTTTAAACTCTTCAAGTGAATCCTTTGCTTTTGTGATAGGCAAGTTCCTATCACCTCTGCCACTTCTTCCACCTCTGTTGCTTGCCCTTAAGGCTTTAACCCTTGCTTCCCAAAATTTCAATCCCAAGAAAGAGTCCAGTCCTTCATGAAATCCTTTGTCTTGATAAGGTTTCCTCCTGTTGTAACACTCTTTCTTGTATTGTCTAAGAAGATCATCAGTAAGTTGCACTCTGCCAGGTGCAGGTTGCCTGAAAGCATTTGTATCATCTTGCCATCTCTTATGTGCAAAAAGTCTTTCAGCCTCCTTTGCTTCAGCTGATTGACCCTCTTCCCCCTTAGTGACATCATCAACAAAATGGGAAATAAGACCATGAATACCCTCCCGTGAGAGATTACCACTCGTTCAATTGATTTTCTATAGTTCCGGTTCTTGTATCAATTGAAGTAATCCTTGATTGCAAGGTCTCCTCCAGTCGGTTGATCCTTTCGGTAAGTTTGGGATCGAGCACGGCGGTTGTTGTGCAGCAGCAGCCTCAGTAGGTTCAGGTGTAGCAGCAAGTTTGTCAAGTTTCTGATGGATGGAAAGAAGTTGGTCTTTCGGAAACTTATCTTTCAAAGTATTCCCTTGCTTGATTCCTCTTACATCTAGCATCATATCATTGACAGCATTTTGAGTGGATGCAAAATTTGAAGCAACTGTATCAGCAGATTGTCTGTTTTCATTTATCAGGTTCATCAGTTCTTCAAATCTCTGTTCTTGTCTATCCAATTGACTCCTTAACTGTTGCATATCATGCCTCACAGTTCTCAACTCATTCAACACCTCAACTAGCACTTCACTGGTCATTCTTCCACCAGTGGCTTCATCAGCAGGCTCCTCCACATTGTACTGTGGCCTCTGATTGCTTATTACCATTGCCCAACTCTTATCCAGTCCAGCAGGGTTAGGTCCTTCATATTCATCCAGGATATGATCAATGGCAGGTTCCTCAAAAATAGGTACAAATGCCTGAGGGGGATCAACATCAAGATTTTCTTCTTCAGGCATCTGAAACTCCTCATCACTGAAGTCATAGTCCAACAGCTGCTCATCCTCATTAACAGCAGTCTGCTGACTATTCTTCCCTTCAGTGGCCTTGCCTCCTGTAGGCTCTACTACAGCAGCCTCATCAATAACAGAGGTTTTCTCCAAACCCAAATCAGGTTCCAACCTTTGTCCAGGTGCTGTTTGAGACTCGGCAGCCTGTACCTCCTGTTCCAACCTTTGTGCATGTGCTGTTTGTACCCCAGCAACCTGTACCTCCTCTTCAACTCCCTGTGGATTGAATATATTGTCATCATCCACTTGAAATCCTTCTGCATGACCAATCTTGTGCAGGATGATGGCAGTTTTAGTAAGAATGCAGTCAAAGTCAAAACCATCTTGATATTCAATGGATTCTTCTGAGCTGGCACTAGGTTCATTGAAATCAGTAGCCTTTTCTCCATCAAAATCCTCACTCTGTTCAGCATCAGTTTGTGCAGTAGGCTCTATAACATGAAATGTACTTAGTTCATCACCCAGCCTACTAGCACTAAGATTAATTCCTTCATTGATCAATGCCTCCAAATCATCCATGGTGAGATCCTGTAGATCCTCATCCATCTCTCCAGTCTGCTGGCCCTCAGCAGACTTATCAGTAATAGTAGACTGTTGTGCAGGTTGTTCTTTGATTATTGCAGTCCCACTGGTTTGTCCTGGTCCAGAAGGGAAATCTCCACTAGAATCTGATGATGAGGAAGAATCATCATCTCCATCTCTTGGATCCCTAAACTTGATACCTTCCTCCTTCTGTTGCTCATCAAATAAATCCATCAATCTTGATTGCGGCAAGGTTGTATCTGTTAGGTGTGATGCCCGAAAGACAATTTTTGTAATTGTTTTATTTAATAAATGAATTGACGTTATTATTCATATTTATTATTCTCATAATCACCGATGTGACAATAGTATTTACACTACAGAAAACCCTAAGTATATCGTTTATGTAATCACTTAACTCAGTGTATGGTATATACACGGGAGGATTGAGTTAGTGAAGATGTACTTAAAATACAATTAGCCCGTAGTGAAGTTAATCGAGAGTATCGGGTCTCTCCTTTAACGTGCTATTAATGCGCCCGAACACGCTTGGTGTGATTGTCTTATCCGGACTTTCGGTTAAGAGAACCTAATGGGGCATTTATATATGATAGATATATCGTATAGGGCTCGGACCGATTTGATTAGAGTTCACGATATAATTCCGTAATCGAGAAGTCTTATCGAATCAATGGATGATCATATTTATGGATATATCTTAATCCCGAGGTGATCACAAATCAACCGCTTGAATCGCATGAGGTTTGACTTGACGGTTAAGGATTACACCGAGTCCGTGGTCCGAATTACCCCATCTTGGCATTGTACTCGGATTGAGTGAGTAGTCCGTGTTATCACGTATACGGAATCCATTCCTTCCATTTATGGAAGTAGATAGACAGCCCTTATTTGTTAATCCTAGAAACGATCGATCCATGGAGTTCATATCACACCGATTGATCACCAAAGTGAGTTGTATGAATTAATTGATCACTAGGGGGTTAATGGTAAATAAGGATAAGAGGTTCTAAAAAGGGTTAACGGTAACTTCCCGATTTAGAATGAACAATATATGGAGGATTAATCCATATGTAATGATTATATCAATGGACGCTTATTATTATTCTCGTGAGGAGATAAATATAATCTCATAATCGGAGGAGTGCGATCACGGGATTATGGTGGCATATTCCCGTGATTGATTTATCGAATATAATTATTCTATAATTATTTATTTGATTTATCGGAGCCGCTGATTATTAGTCCATGGTCCCCGACGTGCCTCCTAATATAGCATAGCTATTCTCGGACGTCGAATCCTAATAATATTAATTTAGTTCTTGTTGGACTTTATTAAAACGATATGTGAATTAATTGTTTAGTGGACTATTAAATTAGTTGGGCTAAATAATTAAATACACGGAAAAGACATTTTTCGTGACTTGGCACCAAATTAGTGTGTTGACAATTTTGACCCAATTGGTCAAATATTGGAAAAAGCGTGTGAACCTTTCTTAATAAAAAGGTGGCGCTTTTTTTGACAAATAATTAGGAAGAAATTGGTTTTTCTTGATAATTATTTAATGTGTGATTTATCTTTTATTTGTTAAATGATAATTCATGAAATATTAGATAATAATATGATTTATCCTAATTTGTTTGGGATAATTATTTTATTTATCTTTTATTTGGAAAAAGGATTAATGTAATAATTATCTCTTAATTATTTAATCCTTGGAGGACAAGGGTTACTCTCCTATATAAAGAGAGTTCTCCCAAGCCTTAACACACACAAAAATTCGAGTTCCACCTCTTAGAGAGGAGGAAGGAAATTTTCGGCCAAGGGGAGTCAAGGGGAAAATCTTGGAGATTTTTCCGGGTAGCATATCGGAAGGGTTCGAGTCGAGAATTTCCTTCCACCGGGAGTTGCTTGGATCACACGTACGGAAGATCGTGGTGCTCTTCACGCTTTCCTTCGTTCATCCTATTGCGGTTCTTCAACTTGGATTTTGAGATCCAAGAGGTATGATCTACAACCCCCTTGTAGATATAGATCTAGTTATTTTATTACGTGTAGTTTATAGATCTAGATCCATAAATCGTTTCCGCCGCGGATGGTATTACTAACAAAGTGGTATCGGTCGCCATGGTGATCTATATTTATACGTATAAAATATTAGATCTAGGAGTGGTAAAACATGTAGATTTTTGTCCCAATTTTTAAATGGGGCGCATGCATGATTATTTTTTATGCTTATGAATGTCGTGGTTGAAGAGATGGATTGGGGTTGGCACTCAAGTTTACCCGTTAGATCTATTGTAAACTCATATAAACGATGAAAATTCGTCCATATGAGTATAGGAAATTATGTAATTCTTTTTTTTATTGCAATTTTAATTTCCAGAAAATAGATCTGTTTAGTAGCTGTTTAGTTATTTCGTGTTTCCCGTTGATCGAACCGTTGAAACGAAGATCCCTCCGGTCAGAATCAAGATTAGAAGATGATGATCAACTCCAAAAATTTTGGCGTCGATCAGAGTCCGTTTCGATATCCGTTTGATGCTGCGAAGAGGCTGCTGTAACAGAAAACGCAGGATTCACAGAAACACTATCTGTGACTTCCTCGATTTTCTGGGAGAGTTTGGACCGTTGAAAATCAAATCCGACCGTTCAGATTGCTCAACTTGGAGTTTTGGACGTACCATAAAAATTTTAGGTCGATCGGGATTCATCTCGATTCCCGATCTGCCTCAGGAAGTCCTTGATGCAGTGCAGTCAAAGTCAGATTCAGCAGCTAGTTTGGCGGTTTACTGGAGAAAATTGGTAAGTCAAACCACCGATCCAACCGTCCATATTGAAGTTCAAGGAGTGAAGATAAGATCTGGAAGGTTTCGTCCCGATCCGAATTCGTTTAGTATGCCGATCGTCAAAGAGTTCGAACAGCTGCAGATTTAGTTAGAAAGTATTAAACCCTAGTTAGGGTTTTGGTTTTTATTTTTTATTTTCTAATAGATTAGATACGGGGGTGCCAACGATCCATCTCGGTGTTTAAATTTTCCGCAATTTATTTTTTATGTGTTTGATCATAAAATAGATATAAAATCGGAATTGCCATGACATGCATCATATCATAAATCCACTCCATGCATACATGTAGAATTTTAATTTTGGTAATTAAAATAGGCATGTATACAAACTCGTGTAATTAGTTGAAATTTAATTAATACGTGGTAATTAATTAATTTAGTAACTAATTAAAGATCCGAGGACGGGTTATGAAATCGTTAGCCTTTCGGTGTGTGTTCTCGGTGAACCGCCTTAAAGCTGAAACGAGATCACGTTTTCAATTCGTAGTGTCTACGAGATTGAATGATGGTAAAAGAACAATAAATCTTGGATAAAAACGGTTCGCCTTTAGGTTGGGTGGTCAACTGAGCTTCGCTCAAACGACTTAACCCTCCTAGTGTGATGTATGCACGGGGGTCCGGCAAGACTAAGCCAAACCGAGAGCGGAGGGGTGATTCCTTCTAATCTCAATAGGGCTCTCTTGACCCGATTTCGTCCGACTGTCACATATGTTCCAACGAATAGGACGGGTAGGCTTGCCTACGTTACCGACACCATTCGGAATCCTTGATTTGATGTGCTTTTATGTTAACATCAAAAAGACGTGGTTAGTTAACCTACCACCACTTCCAAAATATTGAGTGGGAGCGGGGGAGGCGACAAACAACCCCACGGCCTCTACTATAGATACAAGTAAGTGAGAGAAGGGTGACGCCTCGAGGCGCTTTGATTTCGTCCCCCTAAGGATGGTGTTCGCCCCTATCAACATTCATGGCTTGGTCTCCGAAAGGATAGGATTTCGGGTACTCGTCGGGTCACCGACCTATCCTAAGACGGCATACTCGGGGCGTACCTAAGAGATCCGATATAGTAGGTCACACTCATCATGGGTATTTTTGGAAATATCTAGGCCGGAAAAGGAAGGTAGTCAATGAATAAAGGGATGTTCGATTCTCGTGGGATGTCCGATTCTCACAAGTTATTCATTGATGAGATTGTCTCGATTTAACCGTCATCTCTTTGACCTACCCTAAGGCGGCACCGAGATGCGAGGTTAAAACCTTGGAATGGTAGAGTAGACTTAATTTTAGTTTACAATTCCTAAAATAAAATATAGTAGTGTTAAACTTGAATTAATACATGTCATTTTATTTACAGCATTATATCCCTTACTAAATTGCTTAAAATTTAATTGACTAGTAATGACTTTGTTAAAAAGTGGAAAGTAACTAGGACGTTGAACTAGTTAATCGATAATGCAATTATTTTTCGAAAGAGATATTTTCTCTTAAGCCTTTTAAAAACCAGAGTGACATATAGGTATGTCACTAGTGTCATTCGTGTCAAACGGAAGACAAACTTAGTTTGACCAAAGGTGACCTCGGACTTTGAAATTCTTCTAGTGAATTTTGAGTATGTAGTAATTACACGAGTAATTTTCTAATTGAAAAATTGGAAAATCATGAAGTGTTACTAGTTGGACGATATTTGGAATCGATGAACTAGTGGGAGCTTTATGATTTGTTGTTTTTCTAGAACATTAGAAAAGTGTAACTGACTACACACGTAACCGTTCTAATTGAAAAACCGGAAAGTCATGAAATGTTGCTAGTTAGACGATATTTGGAATCGATGAACTAGTGGGAGTTTCTATGATTTGTTGTTTTTCTCGGAAACAATAGAACTATGTACGAAAGATTTTCTAATCGAAAAAATCGGAAATTCATAAAAATAAAGCATTGCTCGTTAGACGGTATTTGGAACCGATAAACTAGTGGGAGCTTTAATGTTATGATTTGTTATTTTTCTAGTATATTAGAAAATCCGAGAAGTCCCGACAAGTAACACTCGAAATAGACATCCCACGGTTCAAGAGTAGTGTCTACTCACACGAACCGCTAGTTCAAAACTCGTTTCCATTTACGGAAAGTCAAGAATGGGAGAGTATGTCTAAGAGTGTTAGTCATCTAAAACTCGAGTTGATTTTAAGGCTAAACCGAAAATTAATAAACTCGAAAATCATAGGATAAGGATAGTGATTTCGGATCACCAACCTATGAATCCTTGGCGATTTTCTTGAGCTAAGTTCTTTGGAAGAACAAGGCAAGCGGTGCATTTAACGATTAAAAGAGTAAACAACGGCGCTAATTTTAGCTAGAATAGTGGGAGTGATATGAGGAAATGAATCTCGGATTCAATCCTTGGATATCGCAAAGATTTATTTTTCTTTTAAGATTCGTTGGAACGAATGGATTTACCTTCTATTCAATAATTTGTTTGTCGTATAGAAAGTGAATATACCATTTGTAGTATGAATCCAAGACTCGGACTTTTGTTTGATAAAGTCAAAACCACTTACAACTGCTGAAATATGTATATAAAACACATCTTAAAGAACCATTAAAAGCAATTGGTTTCTATATTTAGATAAACGCTTCTTCATATTCCATAGTTAGTGCATAGTCCCTAAAAGACAAGACCCGAAGACCGGCTCGGGTGATTCCTTTCTCCCGGTCCGGTTATATTGTCTCAAAGGTTCAATGACTAAAGTTTCCTTTCAATCGGGAAAGGATAATGGTTATAAAGAAGTAACATAGCTTATTTATGACGACCTTCGGGGTCTGATGAAAGATACAAGCTAGTAGAGCTTCCGAGTAGTGACTTCTTGTCCGATAACTATTCAAACACTCCGGTAAGTTTATCCAAAATATTATGAGGTTTCTCTGTTTTCAACAGAGATAGAGTATTCTATACTCAGAAATGGGCCATCACATAGTCCTAGGGACTGATGCTCGGCCTGCCTCATAGTGAAATGTTTTCACTAAGTGAGAAACCGTTAAATTGCCTTATATAGTTCTTTTTTTAGACGTGCAATACACTGCTTAACTCAATAAAGATATTGGAAGTGAAATAACGGTTTACATTGAAATGTAAGACCGAGAAGTCTACCTAGAATATGCTTTGGAATTTACGGATAAGGTGTGGATTCGGTTCACCCCACTTCTGTAAATACAAGCATTTAACACACGGTGCTTGAAGGTAGGTCTGGAAATTTCGCGAACACGTTCGGTCGCTGACCAATCGTTCTATATCTTGTAGCATTGAGAAAAAGGTTTGTTATAAGATTCTTGAAATCGGGATGGGACAGTTATACTGTTGCGTCCTTTCTGATAGAGTCTATGAACAGGAAAACCTTAAACCTTGAAGTACGTTTACTCAAGGTAGTTACTAACTGATTAAAATCATACCACATCCAACATCGGTTGTTGGTGATAACACTAAATACTACTAAACTAGATCGAATTTCGATCCACCCGTAATGTAGTGGGAGTATGGTTTATCCATTACCCATTACGGGTTCGGCGGACTTTGTAGTCTAAGGATCGATCGATGACCTATGGCTCTTTTGTGAGCAAGATAGATTCGATAATAGAGGTTGGTTTACAAGCCATAACCCCGTGAATGGAGTTTGGTACTCCAGAGTCGTTCATACTCTTGTAGAACCACCCGAGTGTCTCGTGCCCAAAGGGGAGTAATTGGATCTACATGGAAAAGAGTAGAATGAGTTCGGTATTGCATGATTTCGTTCAAAATCGAAAAAATAGGGGTGATTCCCCGAGACTTTCTTGCCAAACAAACGGAGTCCGGATTCATTCGAAACAAGGGTATTGACTTATGAACTTATGACAGATGACCGTCAAGGCTTATGTCCTTTGTGGATAAAAAGCAAACCTCTCGGTCATTGGAAGTCATATATTTCTACAAATATGTGGATTTGACCAGTATATTGATAAGTCTTTTTTTTTGTAGACTGGATATCAATTTTAGTATAGTAGTGAATATATACATATATTAGTGTTTGTGAAGGATAACACTGCACCAGTTGGAATCAACATGGGTGTGTTATCTGAAGTCAGAATCTGACAATGCCACAATTCTCTACAATAGAGATTTGGACAACATTCTTAAGAGTTTGACTCGGTCAAATTCATTAGAATCAGTCACTGGTTTCCCATCCATCTTATTGGTTAAGATGATGCATCTGTGTATGCAACATTCAACGAGGAAGTTCTACCCTATGCCTCAGGAATGACTCTCTAAATCTTCGGATCAAGAGAAATGGGATAGATTTTCTTTCTAGTAAGAGATGGTCGTGTTATTGAACGTCAACTTTGATCGAATCTTAGATTCGGCGGTTAACAAAGCAAGTTTAGTATGTCCTTTAGTATCTTGAAGAGAACGAGGAACAATATGCGGACATATTCATGTGTGAACTTGGATATGTGTGATACACCGATTTTGACTTTAAGTCGATTGAGGATGATCGTTAAGTCGATCTCGGGCTCGGTGTTTACTCGCACCACATGATTTGATGGACCGGCAACGTTTCGATTCTACGGATCGTCTCGAGCCGACAACCCGACTAATCATTAAGACCCATGACATTTAGATGTAGTGCTCCCCGAGTCACCGACCTATCCTACGACGGCATACTCGGAGTGTACTTTGGAATCGAAATGGTTATGATATGCTTAATGGGTACTAGAATACGGGATGAGTCTCCATTGCTTTAGAGCAAGTGGGAGATGTAGTTTGTTGTAGTTTAAATAATAGGGTGTGCTCTAAAACAATTAATCACATGCTTTCGTGCAAGTGGGAGATTGTTAGGTGTGATGCCCGAAAGACAATTTTTGTAATTGTTTTATTTAATAAATGAATTGACGTTATTATTCATATTTATTATTCTCATAATCACCGATGTGACAATAGTATTTACACTACGTAAAACCCTAAGTATATCGTTTATGTAATCACTTAACTCGTGTATGGTATATACACGGGAGGATTGAGTTAGTGAAGATGTACTTAAAATACAATTAGCCCGTAGTGAAGTTAATCGAGAGTATCGGGTCTCTCCTTTAACGTGCTATTAATGCGCCCGCAATTACGCTGGTGTGATTGTCTTATCCGGACTTTCGGTTAAGAGAACCTAATGGGGCATTTATATATGATAGATATATCATATAGTATGGCTGGACCGATTTGATTAGAGTTCACGATATAATTCCGTAATCGAGAAGTCTTATCGAATCAATGGATGATCATATTTATGGATATATCTTAATCCCGAGGTGATCACGCTCAACCGCTTGAATCGCATGAGGTTTGACTTGACGGTTAAGGATTACACCGAGTCCGTGGTCCGAATTACCCCATCTTGGCATTGTACCGGATTGAGTGAGTAGTCCGTGTTATCACGATACGGAATCCATTCCTTCCATTTATGGAAGTAGATAGACAGCCCTTATTTGTTAATCCTAGAAACCGATCGATCCATGGAGTTCATATCACACCGATTGATCACCAAAGTGAGTTGTATGAATTAATTGATCACTAGGGGGTTAATGGTAAATAAGGATAAGAGGTTCTAAAAAGGGTTAACGGTAACTTCCCAATTTAGAATGAACAGCCTATGGAGGATTAATCCATATGTAATGATTATATCAATGGACGCTTATTATTATTCTCGTGAGGAGATAAATATAATCTCATAATCGGAGGAGTGCAAATACGGGATTATGGTGGCATATTCCCGTGATTGATTTATCGAATATAATTATTCTATAATTATTTATTTGATTTATCGGAGCCGCTGATTATTAGTCCATGGTCCCCGACGTGCCTCCTAATATAGCATAGCTATTCTCGGACGTCGAATCCTAATAATATTAATTTAGTTCTTGTTGGACTTTATTAAAACGATATGTGAATTAATTGTTTAGTGGACTATTAAATTAGTTGGGCTAAATAATTAAATACACGGAAAAGACATTTTTTCGTGGACTTGGCCCAAATTAGTGTGTTGACAATTTTGACCCAATTGGTCAAATATTGGAAAAAGCGTGTGAACCTTTCTTAATAAAAAGGTGGCGCCTTTTTTTGACAAATAATTAGGAAGAAATTGGTTTTTCTTGGATAATTATTTAATGTGTGATTTATCTTTTATTTGTTAAATGATAATTCATGAAATATTAGATAATAATATGATTTATCCTAATTTGTTTGGGATAATTATTTTATTTATCTTTTATTTGGAAAAAGGATTAATGTAATAATTATCTCTTAATTATTTAATCCTTGGAGGACAAGGGTTACTCTCCTATATAAAGAGAGTTCTCCCAAGCCTTAACACACACAAAAAATTCGAGTTCCACCTCTTAGAGAGGAGGAAGAAATTTTCGGCCAAGGGGAGTCAAGGGGAAAATCTTGGAGATTTTTCCGGGTAGCATATCGGAAGGGTTCGAGTCGAGAATTTCCTTCCACCGGGAGTTGCTTGGATCACACGTACGGAAGATCGTGGTGCTCTTCACGCTTTCCTTCGTTCATCCTATTGCGGTTCTTCAACTTGGATTTTGAGATCCAAGAGGTATGATCTACAACCCCCTTGTAGATATAGATCTAGTTATTTTATTACGTGTAGTTTATAGATCTAGATCCATAAATCGTTTCCGCTGCGGATGGTATTACTAACAGTATCAATCAGATCCAGCAAGTTCTCCACTCCCAGCTTTTCAAAAGCCCATTCTTCAAGATCTTTCATTGGTTCAGCAGCTGGCTTTTGTCTTTTGTAGAAACCAAACTTCCACTGAAAATAGTCAGCAATTTGCTGAAGTTTGGGATCTACATACTCCTCTGTTTTCTTTCTTTCTTTTACATGCCTTTCAAATGGCATAAAGGATCTCCTGGGAGCATCTCCAGTACCTTGTTGACCTCCAAAGGTTCCAACAAGCAGGTTCATTGTTTCTTCAACAAATTGTGCAAAGTCAGTAGGTTGCTCAGATTGTACATTTGTGCCTACTACTTCCATCTGTACCACACTTGGTTCCCCCTGACTTACATGCTCATCAGCAGGGTTAGCAGCAGACTGCTCTTCCCCCTGAGATCTTGCCACACTTCTTCAACCAAGTCTTCAATTACCTCTTCAACTACCACTTTGCAGTTCGGGTTCGGTGGTTTGCGTGGTTCATCGGTAGATACTACAAAGCGGGCTCGGGGGTCGGTAGGCAGTTGTATATCTTCAACATTGCTCAACAACAACTCCGTCCAAAGATCGAGAGACTTGACAACCTCTTCAGGTGAGGAGTCAGTAATCTCCACAGGCCTGATTATGGTCAAAGGCTCAGCCTCAACAGCCTCTTCTTCCTCTTCTACTGATGCTTCCTCTTGGATTTTTTGAGCTTCCAAGTTTTTTAATTCCTTCCCTTTTCCATGTTTTTGTTTATGAACAATCTATTTTCTCCTCTTGGAAATGGGTTCATCAATCTTTTCAGTCACAGTAGACTTCCTCTTTCTACTGGCTTCCTTCTGTTGTTCCCTCAAGATTTCAACAACAGTTTTTCTTGCAGCAACAGCAGGGTCAGTAACCTCCACTGGACCCTCAGCAGACTCAGCAGTCTGTGTTGTTTGCTTCTTTGTTTTCTTTGAAGGCTTTAACACTTCAGTTATCTTCCTTGTGTCTCCACCCTTTCTTTTCTCAACAGCTTTCTTTGGTGCAGCAGGTTTGACAGATTTCCTTTTAGATTGCTTGACCTACTCACCACCAGCATCACCATCATCTCCATCATTATCATCACCAGCAGCCTCTCCAACAACCTCTTCATCATCATCTAGACCAGGAATAGTATAATCAATTTCCTTCTTGTATCTAGACTGATTGATCTTTTCAGATGCTACATCAGGGATGTCTAGATGATTCAGCAGGGTCTGAACCATCAAACCTAAGGGCAGGGCCTTGGACTTCCTCTTTCCCTCTTTGTCTTCCTTGAAAACCTTCTTCATATAATGGATGAAGTACCTAGCCCAATCAAACTTCATGCTCCTGCAGATGATAATCATCAACTCTATCTTGGGTCCTGATAGAGTATCCATACTTCCAACCAAATCCAAGTATGTTTTTAGCAATAAGTTTGCTCGACAAAGAACCGTATTCACTTCCAATATGTTTGCGGTTGATGCCCGGAACAGATTTGGTGGTCGCATTTGTTTTAATCGATCAACAAACGCCATTTTGTCCAATCCCATTGCTTCGGATTGACCGAGCCATCCACCACTTCAACAAATCCAAAAACATCCCTCAGCAGACTGGGGGAAACTTCAATTTCTTGCCCATTTACAGCAGTTTTAAATGCTTCAGTTCCTTCTTGTAATTGAATGTTTCTCTAGAAACTGACAACATTTGTGATTGAGCTAAAATCCACCCAACAAAAACAATTTATAAAGGACTCGAAACCGTGGGTAAACTAACTCTCTAACCGGCAGTGTACCGGGTCGATTGCTAGAATAGCTACAGGAGTAAGAGGTCGAACCCAAAGGAATCGTGCTTGCAAGTACCAAAGTGAACGTAATGCTTAGTCTAGGTGATCAAAGTTTTAATGTTTTGTTACTACAACGACACTAAGTGATTCCAACTAACGAGTCTAAAGATAAAAAGAAAGAAAGAGGATTAAACGACTAAGTTTCAAAGATAGTTAAAGAGACATAGCCGAACCATGATCAAAATAGCTAGTTTCACCCCTAGGAATGACAAAACCGGGAGTGTGCAACAAACGAACGAAGTCCTACATTCAATTTCACGGGTACGAGCTCCTAATCCCGGTGCTAAGGTCTGAACAACTCTTCCCCAACACCTTAAGCCAAGTCAATTAACCTCCCCTAAAGAAGATTCACTCACAAGACATGTTAAGCACGAGAGCCGTTTAAACGTTAAAACGAGCAACCTCGCACTACAATGCGATCCTAGAACCCCTTTTCCCACACCCCTCTCTCTGAACAACTCTCAAGAGTGATGTGTGTGATTTTTGACCTTGGTGATCAATCTAGCCCAAATCCGTTATAACAAGTTCTAAGACGTGAAACAAGCAAGATATAATGATAAAAAGCACTACCCACTCCCAATTTCATCACCCAAAGGGTGATTTCACCAAATTTCACATGATTCGACTATGAAAAGGGATTAGCTACTCATTATACTAATCAAAACATGCACAACACAGTAAATAAGAGCCATAACAAGTAAAAGAGAAGAGAAATATACCATTAAATTGCAGAAATTTCTAGTTGAGATCCAAAAAGTACAAAATAAAGAACTAATTAAAAGGTGGTCTCTTAGTGTTTGGAATGAAAATCTAAGCTAAGAAATGGAAAGATTAAGCTAAGATGTTGTTGATTTACACTAAGAGAGAGTATTCTAAACTATTACAAAATTCGAGCAATAAATGGGTAGAGTTTTGCTAAGAAAAGCTTGATATCCAAGAAAATGTCTAAGGGGGGTATTTATAGGTGGGGGAAAAATCTGCAGAAAAACTGGTCCAAACGCACGTTTGGAGGCTTGAACTGGCGTTTGGCTTCTTCAAACGCACGTTTGGATTCTTTCAAACGTGCGTTCTGCTTCATTCTGGGCAAGGACTTGAATGTTCTTCATCTTGAACGCACGTTCAGAATGGTCTGAACGCGCGTTTAGTGGACTTTGAACGCACGTTCAGGATGGGTTTTGAACGTGCGTTTGGGAGGGTTCAACTCTGTATTACGTTTTGCCCCATTGAACGCACGTTTGGATGAGTGAACGTGCGTTCGGACTCCTGTTGCCCCAAGACTCCACTTTTTTCCTCCTTTGATCTCTTCTTTTGCCTCGGTTATGCTTTTTACCATAAATCATCGCCTTCCGGGCCTTCGAGACACCAATACCCTTCAATATCATGAAAAGCCAAAAACATCCAAACAATTCCGGAGGGTAAACGTGCTCGGGAATGGGGTTAATATCAACAAATAAGGGGTAATAATCCATCAAGGTGACGGATTCATCCCCCGTGCCATAAGCTCACAATATCACCTCGAAAACGGTCTAATTTGCCCAAAAATGTGCTGAAAGTGTGGTAAATAGGGGTAGTTAATGCACCAGAGTCACGTGAAGTTGACTCCCATCAATTTGTATAAGAAATTGTCTCCAGTCTTATATTCAACACATTCTCCAGACCGGCATATCTCCTTATTCTTCGACCAATGTTAATGGCCAGTTCAGTTCTGTTTGCATCTTCAACAAAACCTCTAACACTTTGGCTTGATTCAATTTGTACATCAACCTTTTCCGCCATTTGTATGAGAAGAATGAGATGAAGAAGATTGAATCTCAAATCTGTGTTCACACAGTGTAAAAATCGCAATGATAAAGCAGATTTTGCAAGTAGAGATTCTGCTGTGTAATAGCCAGAATCTATAGACAGTGGGTGGTTGTAACTGTCAGTGCACGTACATCCATGTCAACCATGATTAATCTGAATAAATGCTGGCTTGACACGTGTTCCATAACGTATGATAACCGTTAGATCGTGTGAACTGCGGTTATAAAGGGTAAAATAAACATCCCGCCAAACTGCTTTTTGACTTTAATAACTTTGACTGAGTAACGTTCCATTCAGCAGGGTAGTCCTCAGCAGGGTGGGCTCAGCAGTCTGCTGATAAATAGGCTTCAGCAGCCTGCTGACAAAAGTACTCTGCTGATCTTTGTTTTCTTCTTGTTTTGTTCAATTGATAATACAAGATGAAGTTTAATACCAATGACTGATCTGTCAAGTGAGCTCACCCAACATGACAAAGACCAATCCCCTTGGCAACCTCATTTGCTCAATTGTCCAAACATAAGTACATGGAATTGTTGATACCAATCACTAATTTGCTAAGTGAGCTCACCCAACATAGCAAAGACTAATCCCCTTGGTGAATTCCAGTACATTGCTGAATATCACTCAACTTTAATAATTCCAAGTTCAGTCCTTAATTTGGCAAATCTTTCACTATCAAGTGGTTTAGTGAAAATATCAGCAAGTTGATCTTAAGTAGGGATGTATAGAACCACAACATCTTTCTTTTCAACATGATCTCTTATAAAATGATGTCTCACATCAATATGCTTGGTTCTTGAGTGCAAAACAAGGTTTTCTGTGATTGCAATTGCAGTTGTGTTATCACACATAATTGGAATTTCCTTTTCTTCAATTCCATAATCCCTTAATTGTTGTCTTAGACATAGTACTTGTGCACAGCAACTTCCAGCAGCAATGTATTCAGCTTTAGCAGTAGAAGTTGATATAGAATTCTGTTTCTTGCTAAACCAGGAAACCAGACTATTTCCCATTAACTGACAGGTTCCTGATGTGCTTTTTCTATCAATCTTGCATCCAGCATAATCAGAATCTGAGTAGGATATAACCTTGAAGCTTCCTTCCTTGGAATACCATATCCCTACTCCCATAGTCTCTTTAAGATACTTGAGAACTCTCTTGACTGCACCTAAATGACTTTCTTTAGGTTTAGATTGAAATATTGCACAAACACCTACAACAAAGGATATATCAGGTCTGCTGGAAGTTAGGTATAGTAGATTGCCTATCATCCTTCTGTATAAGGTCTGATCAACATCTTTGCCTTCTTTATCTTCATCCAATCTGATGTTTGTACTCATAGGAGTTGAATTCTTAGTGCTGTTTTCCATACCAAACTTCTTCAGCAACTCCTTGGTATACTTGGTTTGATGAATGAAGATTCCATCTTTCATTTGTTTAACTTGCAAACCCAAAAAGTAGTTCATTTCTCCCATCATACTCATTTGGAATTTACTCTTCATTAGATTTGCAAACTTTTCACAAAGTAAATCATTTTCAGAACCAAATATTATATCATCCACATAAATTTGTACCAGCAGGGTGCTGTCCCCTTCACTGATTCTGAAAAGTGTCTTGTCAATGGTGCCTTTTGTAAAACCATTGTCCACCAAGAATTGAGATAGAGTCTCATACCATGCTCTTGGTGCTTGTTTAAGTCCATAAAGTGCTTTGTTGAGTCTATATACTTTATCTTCTTGATCTTTAACTTCAAATCCAGGAGGTTGCTGAACATAAACTTCCTCCTCTAGAATGCCATTCAAAAATGCACTCTTGACATCCATTTGATATACTTTGAAGTTCTTATATGCAGCATGTGCCAAGAATAATCTGATAGCTTCCAATCTTGCAACAGTTGCATAAGTTTCATCAAAATCTATTCCTTCTGCTTGAGAATAGCCTTTTGCAACTAGTCTGGCCTTATTCCTTACAATGGTACCAAATTCATCAAGTTTATTTCTGTATACCCACTTAGTACCAATGATATTTGCATAACTTGGCCTTTCAACTAGTGTCCAAACTTGATTTCTTTCAAATTCATTTAATTCCTCTTGCATAGCTATTATCCAATCTGGATCTAAAATAGCTTCTTAAACAACTTTTGGTTCCATTTGAGATAGAAAGCAAGTAAACATAGCTTCCAGTTGTCTTTTAGTCCTCACACCTTGTTGTACACTGCCAATAACTTGATCAGCAGGGTGATTCCTTAACCATTGTGGATTTTGGTTATTTTGATTTTTAGGAACATCATCTTTAGTAGGGTCTGCTGTAGCTTCTTCTATAGGGGGTTCAGCAGATCCTTGAACTGCTTCAGTTGTTGCATCAGTAACATTACCAGCAGGGTGTTCAGCAGGGGCAGTATCAGAAACTTTTAAGTCATTGAATCTTTCCAAAAACTTCAACATAATCTGGATCAGTGATTTGTTGATTCTCAGAAGGTTCACAATCTTCATTTTCCATACCAGTAAACTTAGGTTCATCAAACACAACATGGATTGTTTCTTCATGTTTCAGTGACCTCTTGTTCAGTACCCTGAATGCTCTGCTGACTGAAGAATATCCCAAGAAAATTCCTTAATCTGATTTTGGTTGGAATGTTTTCAAATGTACTTTATGGTTTAGAATAAAACATTTGCTTCCAAATGGATGGAAATAGGATATGTTAGGTTTCCTTCCATTCCAAACCTCATAAGGTGTCTTCAGCAGCTTCTTGTTTACTGATGTTCTGTTTTGTGTATAGCATGCTGTATTTACTGCTTCAGCCCAATATCTTTCAGGTAGCAATGCTTCACAGATCATTGTTCTTCCTGCTTCCTTTAAAGTCATGTTTCTTCTTTCAGCAACCCCATTTTGCTGAGGTGTACCAACAGACGACAAAGTTGATGTAGTACACCATTCTGTTCACAATATTCTCTTATAACTTTGTTGAGAAATTCAGTACCCTGATCTGATCTTATCTTTATTACTATTAAACTTTTCTCATTTTGTAATCTCTTCAAAAGATTAGGCATGCTTTGAAGTGTTTCACTTTTCTTGTTCATAAATATCACCCAAGTGTATCTAGAGTAATCATCCACAACCACTAAGGTGTACTTTTTTCCTGTTACACTTGTTGGAGTTATTGGTCCAAAAAGATCCATATGCATCAGCTCCAACACTCTATTAGTTGATTGTTTGGTCTTTGATTTGAAACTTGACTTTATCTGTTTACCCTGCTGACATGCATCACATATAGCATCCTTCTTGAATGTGATCTCGGGTAAACCAATCACTAGCTTTTTCTTCACCAACCGATTAATATCATCAAAGTTTAAGTGATTCAACTTCTTGTGCCATAACCAATTGAGTTCGATTGGTATGCACAATCAGCGAGTTTCGGAACCGCAAGGTAGACCAATCCACAACATACATGTTCTCGTTGTCTTCTACCACAAGTACAACTTGATCACCTCTTTCACCAATGACAATACAGTTGTTTTTGTCAAAAGTGACCTTGTATCCCTTGTCACAGAATTGTCCAGTGCTCAGCAAGTTGTAGTCCAGTCCTTCCACATATGCAACATTCTTGATTGTAAGTCCATTCCTCACAAGTGTGCCATATCCTCTTGTATATCCAGGTGTATTCTTGTTGCCAAAATTCACCCTTGGACCATCTTTTGCCACAAAGTTTGTTAAACAGTGCTTATTCTTTGTCATGTGTCTGGAACATCCACTGTCAAAGTACCAGACACCCTACAAAACAAAGTTAATGCATTTTGGGTACCCAAACCTGTTTGGGTCCATAGTGGTCAGTGGTAAGCATGACCCTTGGCATGTCTCCATAAGGTCTTCTCCTGAATGTGTCATACTTTGGTTCATACTTTGGTTCATACATGTATTCCACACATCCATAAGTTCTACCAGTATGTTTTCTGCCCTTTTGGTTTGTAATGTTGTTTGAAGTGATTCTTGGTGTTAGAAGCATTAGCATAACCATTAGTTTGATGTCTGTTAGGAACAACCCTGTAGTATGGAGTCTGCTGAGGTCTTGTGTAAGTCCTCTGCTGATCCCATTGCCTAGGTTTTACCCTAGCAGCATGGTTATACTTACTGTTTCTAGCATTAGATGCAGGAATATTCCAATCATCATCAGTAGGGAACAGTCTACCTTTCCCCATGAGATAAGTATCCCTTGAATGATTAACATTTTTGGGTTTAGGATTCTTATCATTGGAATGTTTCTGTCTCTTACCCTTCTGTGGTCCAATAGACTTGGTAGCAGGTCTGCTATCAGCAGGCTTAGAAGGCACAAGCGATCTATTTTTAGATTTACTCTTTTTATTAGGAGCTGTTGACTTCTTTGACTTCTGATTTTGCTTCTTTGAAGCATTCTCATTGGGTTTTACTGCCTCAGCAAACTTGCTGGGAGTTGGATCTAGTACAGGTACAAACTTAGGACCAATTCTGGTACTAGGTTCAGTAACCTTACTGGATCCACTCTTGTTAGATTGCTTGAGTTCCAAATCCAAGCCCCGTTCTATCTCCATAAGGCTTTCCCGATTTGTATGCGGTAGTGGAACAAGATGGTTCGGATTCGTAGGTCGCTGGATGATCGCAGAGCTTACACCGATTCTCGTCCAACATCTTTTTCCTTACCTTTGAGAACCCTTAATTCAGCTTTCAATCTTCCAACTTCTAACTCAAGAGCTTCTTTTTCACCTTCACAATCTCATAACCGATTGTATTATCCTCGCTTAATTAAGGATGGCATCCAAAGTCTCATTGTTGTCAGAATTTCTAGGATTTGAACCACAAGTTGATTCACAATCACTTCCAGCAGGAGTGTTGATAGATACAGTGTTGTATACCTCCTCAGTTTCATCCATATTGGCCATCAAAGCATAATCATCCATATCAGCAACCAATGCTGTGTCATCTGATTCATTTCCTTTTTCAGATTCAACTTCATACCCTGATTCATCCTCAGCTACCATAGCCTTCTTGCCATGTCTTCTTTGTTGACTCTTGGTCTTCAGTAGGTCTGGAAAATCAGGTCTAAAATGTCCAGGCTTCTTGCAGTTGAAACAAAGATAACCAGGTTCCTTGCCTTGTTTTAACTCAGGACAGTCAGGTTTGATGTGCCCTGGTTTCTTGCAATGAAAGCACAGATAGTCATTATCTTTCTTTGGTTCTTCTTTCCTTCTTTCAGTAGGCCTCTTTGTGAAATTTCTTGAGGGGGCCTTTCCAGTCTTCATCATTCTGATTTTCTTGCTCAGTATGGCAATCTGCTCTTGCATCTCATCCAGCAGATCATCCTGTCCTCCTGATGTTTGTTCTTGATGTGAAGCAGCCAATGCAGTGGTCTTTGGCTCTTCTTTTTCAGTCTCAGGTACAAGCTTTTTGCTAAATTCATAAGCCTTGAGATCTAAAAACAATTTGAAGGTGTCTTCTTCATGCAACTTTCTCATTTCTTCAATTGCAGTCACCTTCATTTTCCAAACATCTTTTACAGGTAGAGCTTCCAAGATTTTGGTGTTTATTTCCTCTTTTGAATAACTTACACTCAGCAGGGTAAGTTCATCCAGGATTGCATTGAATCTAGACTCCATTTGCTCAATGGTTTCATTTGGCAGCATTTTGAACTTTTGGAACCTCTTTCTGGCCACACTGATCTTGTTCTTCTTTATTGCATCAGTGCCTTCACAGATCAAGTGAATCTTGTCCCAAAGTTCCTTTGCAGTCTTACAATCTTTAACCTTCATGTACATATTGCTATCCAAGGTTCTATAAATGATATCAATAGCAATGTTGTTGAGGTTTGCTTTTTTTCTGTCTTCTGCATTCCATTCTCTTTTTGGTTTAGGAATGTACTCAGTTGTGTCACCCACTGTTACTGCCTTGATAATCTCCAGTGGTCCATCAGTTAGTACATCCATAATCTCATAATGAGTTGCAGCAAGGTAAGCCTGCATTCGACGTTTATACTCATCAAATCTATCAAGAGAACACATCGGCATAGTTCTAGCATACTGGGTGTTGTCCATGATGCAAGTCTTTGAAAATCAGTAACTTGAAAGAAAGTTTTAAAGAATTTTTCACAAGCACAACAAGTAGGATTACTTCAGAATAGAAGCACTCCTCCGATACCAATTGTTGGTCCCTTGAAAAGGCTTTGGTTAAGTTTAGAGGGGGGGTGAATAAACTTAACACTTAAAACTTTTGGAGTTAACAAATTCTGCAACTACAGCAGCCTGCTGATACTTCAGTAGTCTACTGAGGCTTCAGTAGCCTGCTGATAAACAGTAGTCTACTGACAGTTCAGTTTGCTTGCTGAATTTGTGCCGCGGAATTGTATCAAAATTAAGCCTTAATACTTGTTGTTAAATATGATACTAAGTATTAGATACTCAGTAGTGCAAGTGTGTGATTTCAGTTGCTAGATTCAGTATGTTGATGTGTGTAATAAACTAAGTGCAAAATATAAATGCTAAAAGTAAATAGCCAGATTTTATAGTGGTTCCAGGTGGTGTAATCCTGTCAGTCCACTCTTCTCCTGTGATGTTGGAGGAAATTCACTAGAGATCTTTGATGTAGCTTTTACAAAGATTCCTAAGGTTGCTTGTCCTTCACCAATAACTATGGCTTCACAAACTGAAAACTGGGAACAGGTAGGATTACTGCTCCTGAGTCTTCCACTGGTCCTTGAAGGGTAGGATTGCCTCTTCACCACTCCACCACAAACAACGCCTTTCACACCCAACGGATGCTTCATCTGTCTTCGAAGGTTCTTTATAAAATAAAGATTGAATCAAGTAAATGATTCATTTAAATGAGCCTTGATTAGGATGATATAATCGGCGGCTTGCGCCTTCAAGTGTTTGATCTTGATGTAGCTTGAATACAGAATGCACTTGAAGAAATTCACTAAATCAAGCAACCTTATGCTCGGTAAGTTCAAGCAGGTGTTTTTCACCAGCATTAACACTTAAAGTTTATCCAAAATTCATCATCTCTTTTCGAGTTGAAAGTCCTCTATTTATAGGTAGGAATGCATGTGACTTGTATTTGAAATTCAAATGTAACCGTTCCTTGTTTTTGTCCCATCCGATTTGCATTCTCGTCACTATTCATAGGATCGACACCGTCGAATTCCTTTTTGACAAGCAAGTACGTCATCCACCCCTTTGACTTGTGTCTATTGGATAAAGTCCCGAATCATCCCAACGTTCTTTTAATCCTAACCACCGATTTGTTTGATCAAATCGAGAGGTAGTTGGCTGTCCTCTTATCCATGTAATCTTCCAAAATAATCTTGAATTAAACGAGGTATATATCGGCGGGTTCATCATCTTCAAGTACCAATCAGTCTGCTGATCATCATATTTCTGTATATAAAATATAATGCAACTGATTTCTTTTATCTAACTTTTATTTGTGAAGTTAGATTACACCATTTTAATTATAACTAAGTTCCAAACATCATCCAACTTATGGAACTTAGACCTTCTACACAAGGTATATGTAATCAGTTTAGGTCATCACAGACTTGCCTAAATTCTGATTCCATATCCTTCACTTTGATTACTAAGTTTGATCCCTTAGCCTTCAGAATCGAGTTTGAGCCCTCGGCCTTCGCCTCTTCGGTCTTCGGCGGTTCCCGACTAGTCTACCGACCTATCTACCCTACTGACCTAGACCATCGCCGTCGATATCAACCACGATAGCCCTTTACAGTGCTTGTTTGATCAAACCTATTTAAGAATCAAACTCTAATAGACCTATACATTTGATCTAGACATTTTTTTGCCTTTGCACTATAATAGTTAGTATGGCACTCATCATCAAAACTAAGAAATAAGTCCAACAGCCCTACCTCAAACTGGCGTTTGACTCAAGCCTACCTGAAACAAGCGTTTAGTCAGTCCAAACTGGCGTTTGACAGAAGTAGCGTTGATACTGAATGTTGAGTTTATAGCCAAACTAGCGTTCCAATTACCCCTAAACTGGCGTTTGGATGGGTTCAGCCCGAATCAAAAATCTTATTCAAGCCAAACTGGCGTTCAGACACTGCAAACGGGCGTTTGTCCCACAAGGCATGATCCATGAACTATTCAAGTTAAGGCAAACGCTCGTCCAGGGAAGGAGAAATCCAAATATCATCAAGATTTCCAGGCAAACTAGCGTTTGACAGGAGGCAACTGTCGTTTGCGACCGACAGCAGCAGATTTTTGACCTACACTATAAATATGCAGCTCATTCAGCCCCTATACATCTTTGGCCGTCTTTATACTTTTCCTAGGTGATTTAGGGGCGATTTTAGTGTAGTTTGATCACCTTTCAATCCTTTGATTCCATAGATTACTTCCTTCGATTCTACACACTAGTTATAGATTAGATTTCCTTTTCAAGAACAAAAGATTCAACTTTTTTGGGGCAATTATTTTGTCTTACATTGTGGATCAGATTTTCTGCTATTTTGTGGTAATAGCATAATCATTAGTAGCTAATTGCATGTGTAGTCGAATTATGTGAAAGCGAGTGAAAACCCTAAGGAGGATGAGATTGGGAGTTGTGTAGTGTGTAATTGAATGTTTAAACAATTAATCCACGTCCTAAACTTATTTTAATATCTTTGAATTAGATTGATCACCTAGTTCACTGTCACACACATCGAACTTATAGATGTATTTTGCGGTGAGATGTGGGATAAGAGGTTGTAGGATCGTTGCGTAGATTCTGCCTAGTTGTTAGGTCCGTTTCCAATACAGAGGTTTGTCATCGTTGTTCGAACAACTCTAGAACTTAATCATGTTTGGATAATTGTTTTTCTAAAGGGAGAGTTGGTTAGCTTCACATAGGGTGGTTAGATCGATTTGTTCAGTCTTATCACTAGAATTAGGAGTTGGCACCCGTGGATGTCGTTAAACTACTTAGGATAGGTAGGTCGGTTAAGACAAGCTCCCTATTAAGTCTTTCCTTAGGGGCTCGTGGGATCATAGTTCGACTATACCTTTTAATACTTAGAAGTAGAACCGATAGTTTCATCTTTATTTTTGCATTAGTATAATATCATCCACCATTACTTTGATCTGAACTAAGTTCTACGTCAGCTTTGGTACTTAGACATTACTTCATGTGGATTCGACCTTGTGACCACTATACTCCCATTGACCCGATACTCTGTCGGTGAAAGTTAGAGGTTAAGTGTTTTGCTATCAATCTCCTTCCGGTTATGGCCACTATTTCGGCACGAGCTACCTGCATCGCCCGGGGCACAACCAGCTGCTTCCTCAGATTTGATGAGGTTGACGGATCATCCCTCTTGGCTCTTTTTTGCCTAGGAGGAGAAGGAGTTTGCTGCCTAGTCCCATCATTGGGGTCATCCTCCTCCAGATCTTGTTCCTGTGAATTGTCCCCTGACGGATTTCCGCCTTGTAGATCCTAATCCTGTGAGTTTTCCTCAAGGGGGTCCTCTTCCTCCAGACCTTCCAGGTCTTCATTCTCTTCTACCAACATTACATTGAGGACAACCTATTTTGTTGCGTCATCTAGAGCCGTGAGTTGATCCACCAATGCCTGGTGGGTTGTGTCCAGAGAAACTTCTTCCTGCTGGTGGTTCTGGTTGTTGTTAGCATCTAATTCCGTTGTGTGATTGGTGTAGCTGCAATTGGCGGCTTGTTGTCGTGTAGTCACCATATTGTCTCTGAAGCTTTCTTGAGATTATCAAACAAAGAGGTACTCTTTCTAGCGCCAATTGACGATCCAAAAACATGTATGTATCAACATTAGGGCTCTTTCTCTTGATGATAACACAACGGTGCTCGTTCAATATAGAAAATAGTAAGAAGAGGGGGTGTTTGTGAGATGTTTCAGACTGCACTTGATATTGAGCAAGCTGTCTACGTATCCAACGTTGGGATTGGAAGCAAGTCTCCGTAGTTCCTTAGGGTTTGTTTATATAGAAGGGCATGTGCCCTAAAGTTAACGTGTGGCGTGTCTGTGATGGACAGTGATTGGCGTGTTCCCTAAGGAAATTGATTATGATTAGTTAATCTCCTTGATTCTAGGAGGTAATTGTGATATTCAAATATTCATATAAGGTGATAAAGATTGGAGCCTTTCTGACTCGGGATTCCTTCCGTAGCTATCTGTTTATTACACACGTGGGAAAATAGGGCTAAGGATCGGTTATGGCCGACCTGGTGGGCCTAACCCAAACCCTTTTGTGGTTTGCTCGACCTATGGCGGTCAGGGTGGACAACCGAGCAAATATTAGCACGGACTCTTGTACATGCAGGAAGCTTGGCCTGAAGGGGACTTAGACCGACCGGGACAGTGTTTGCACCTACCCTGCTTGGAGGGCGATCCCCGAGCAGGGCCCGGTCTTGAGGGGTCGGGGAGTGTGGCCGAGCTACTCTGGCTTAGATGCTGGGACCTCCAACTCTTTAGATGGTCTTTCTTCTTCTACACTTAATGCTGAGTTGTTACAGAGGTGCCGCGTAGGCGATTTCAACTCTTGGCATCGTCAGCGCCTCAGAGGGGAATCAAACCGATGATCTCTTTAGACATTCTCAAGTCACTTACCATTTTAGCCAAGCTACTAGGTTGAATAGAATAATAAATTCGAGTGGGATGAAGGAAGTATATATGCTTGTGCCAGATAATTATTAACTTTTTTTAGGTCTTCTATAACTAAATCCAAATGAGGCAATATTATGTTGAATATGTCAAATAATTTGAATTTTTTTAGGTATATCTAAATCCAAATGAGGTAATATTAAGTTGAGAATACTAACCAAGTACACTTTGAGTTGAACTCTTCTTCCTGTTTTATATTACATTTTATCTTCTTTTGCAAGAAGATCCAAATACTCTTAAATTTAAAAATTGAGGTAATGCTAATATTTAAGGGTCACAGGTTTCATAAATGTACCTGATACCTTGCAGTTTGTTTCACCTTAATTTCTTTATAAATCAGTCATGATACCCAATATTGTTAATTTTCTCCTTGTTTTTGGCTTAGTCCTTTCCATTGTTGTGAGAGCTGTACAAGAAGATGATGAGGAGACTCCTCCTCCACCTACACCCGAATGCTGCTTTGTGCTATTCTTTAATTTCTTACAGGCTTGCTGCCCCCACGTATACTAGCATTTCCTCCAAAGTTTCCTGAGACAGTCTCCAATCTTCAAATGCTTGTATTCAAGATAGGCTACTGTTATTGATAGATGGCCACCGCTATTGATAGATCCATTTTGCTAATGCCAGAGCGAATTGCTCCGACAATAGATGGCTACTGCTATTCAACATACAACATGCATTTTTTTTATTTTTTTTTTTCACCTTAAAATATCTTATTGTATCACGCATACTTATTCTAACCCAAATTTGACTGAATTTTTCTAAACAAATTTGGATCAAATTGTATGAAATGTGTTTTATCAATGGTATTGATGTTGGGGTGTACCAGCAAACGTAAGAGGATTCGACTGAGGCGCAGAAAAAAAAATTGGGTTGTGTTATGAAATAAAATAGCCCATTTACTAACATCAATTGGTTTTAGTACAGCGGTAAACGCTGATCTTAACAACTGATATCGGAGCGATATATGTCACCGGTTCGAATCCCGGCAGCAGCATGCTGCGTGCCGTATGGACCTAGCCGGTTCCGGGTATTTTGCCGGGTCGGACTCGGCGGTTTCCGGTTCCAAACCGACGGGTACACGGGTCCAGGAACCGACGGTTCCTCGGGTCCAACCCGGTTCTAGATTCCACCGGACCCGGACCGACCTGGAACCGGCGGTTCAAAAAACAGGCTGTCAAACCGGCCCGGAGGACCCGAACCGGCGATTTTCTATATTTTTTTCTTTTTTAATTTTTATTTTCCCTCCAAATCTCCAACATTAACAAAAAATAAATAAAAAATATTAACAAAATCTAAATCCAAAAAAATATTCCAGCATACAACATTAACAAAAGCTAAATCCAGTTAAGAACCATACTAAAAACAAACAAAATCAGGCGATAAATGTCATCTGGAAACTTACTATTCGGGATTAATGACGATGATAGATTACTTAGCTGTAGAACGGAAGATAAATAGAGGGAAGCAAACGTAGGAGTCGGAGTTTCTGAATTTTCCGGCGAGAAATTTAACCGAATCTTTAAAAGAAGTCGCCGACGGACGAGAAAGAGGATCTGGACAAGTACAGAAAAGAAGAGAAGTAAAAATAGAAGAAGAAGCCTGAATTGTGGGAGTCCAAACGTGTCCCTTTACTTTTCTCCAATTTCATATTTAGCCTATTCTAAATTTTTATTTTTTTATTTTGGTGAGGAAAAGCCTATTCTATTTTAAATTAATACAATCCTCAAAGAAATGATGTATATCAAATGGAATTTATCACCATGCAAATTTTTTTTAGTTCAGTATATATTTTTATTCTTATCCATATTTTATTCTATCGCAAGGTAATGTCGGGAATCAAATGACTTCTCCCTTGTTGGTTTGCTGCATCTACAAAGACTCGTACACGAATATGAAGAGATACAAGACATTTATATAAAAGGGGTTCTCCAAGTCCAACATATATATTTTCAAATTTTTTGAATAATTTTTTTTAATCAAATTACATAGTAACAAGAACATGTATATTGTACCATGTCTCATGATCTATGTTATATAGTATAGTTTAAAAAATGTAAATGTGATTATAACTAAATTACTTTTAGATTTATGAAATTATAAAATAAATTCATCAAAAAAATTATAAAAAAAATTAAATATTATACAAGCCATATGTTTTTTTTAAATATAGTTATGAAATTAAATATTTTTTCAAAAAAAATGAAATTAAATATTATATATAGTTTATTAATATTTATTATTAATTTTAACGTAAGTTATACAAATTTTCTAAAAAAATATTGTTTTTTTGAAACTGTGATCAGAACCGTGATCAAAACCGTGATCGGAACCGTGATCTGAACCGCTGGATCGGGAACTGCCGAGACCCGGAACCTGCCCGGGGAACCGCCAAACCAGCCGGTTCCCGAGACCCGGCGGAACCGACGGTTCCGGTTCTATTTTGGACCCGAAACAGGCCACGTCTAGCTGCGTAATGATTCCACGGTGTGGTTGTAGATGCTGGGGGACGTCTAGCTATGTAATGATTCCATGGTGTGGTTGCAGATGTTGAGGGCATGCTCCGTAATGATTCCACGGTTGCAAATGTTGGGGGATTGTTGGGGTGTACCAGCATCCTGCCTGCTCAATCGTAAGAGGATTCGACTGAGGTGCGAAAAAAAAAAAAAAAAAAAACTATGTTGTGTTAATGGGGGTGTATCAGCATCCTGCCTGCTCAATCGTTAAAGGATTCGACTGAGGGGCAGAAAAAAAAAAAAAATGTGTTGTGTTAAGAAATAAAGAAGCACCATTACTAACATCAAATTGTTTTAGTACAACGGTAAGCGTTTGATCCTAACAACAATTGATCTCCAATCAATGTATTGACCTAACGAAGTACTCAATATCTGACTCAAAATATGTCAATAATATTATGACTCATATATTAGTCACAACGGTGCGAAAATATCTTTTTTTCCTCAATAATGTAGGCATTGTGTTTCTTTCCCACTCAATTTGTGGATTTTTATTTCATTATTTAATACTCCCTCCGTTCCTAATTATATGTCGTTGTTGTCAAAATCAAAATTTCTTTTTTATATCTCGTAGTTACATTTCCAATAAATATTTTAATACTTTTTCTGCTTTCCAATTTTACTTTTCAACTTTTTAGGCCCATTTAACCTATCAATCTTTCAAATTCATTACACCACTACATTTTCTATGATTTTTTTTTAGGAGTACTCATTTTCTTAATCTGTGTGTTTTTTTCAACCGCGACATATAATTAGGAACGGAGGGAGTATGCATATTATTCACGGATCTTTTTAAGCTGTTATTTCATTTTATTCCATTATTTTATATGCACATTATTCATGGGTCTTTTTTGTGCTGTTATTTCATTCAAATAGAGAAATATTATTGCATTGATTGATAATAATAATATAGAAATTAAATACAATATTAATAGACTAATTAACGATAAGTAGAATTTTATTTAAACTAAATAATATATCCTAAAAACTTTATGGTAATTCAAATTCAAATAACATTATCAAAACAAATTTTGACTCAATTATGTCATTACATCTAACATGCCCCCACAATCCCATGGTAATGCAAGGAACATGGAGATTGTCTAGTATTGAATGAATCTGGCTTCCTTCAAATAGCGTCTACAACAAATTTTTCACCTCACATCTATCTCTTCTCCATATCAATCGGCAACAACTACCTCACATCTATCTGTTATTGCTTGAATCTGCAATAGATGACTCAAATTGTTTTTTTTATAGTCATATAAGAAGTTATAGAGGGGAGGAAATATTTGGAGGGAAAATCATCCTTAAGATGACGAGATACCCTAAATAAAAAATACAAAAAATTATAGATGGAGATAGAACAAATCAAGTGAGTGAAAATATAACAGCCGATTAAATGAGTCAATGGAGAGAAATATTTGATTTTGATTACTGGAAAAAAAAAAAAAAAGGTGTAGAGTGCTAGGATACTGGAGAAAGGAGTTCAAGAGCAGAAAGAAAACATAAATTTGATGGATTATCACCATTTAAGTGATTGAATTATCGGTTTTTCTATGATTAAAAGAAAGAGTGAATCACGGATTTACGGAGTTTGGAGGATTAATAATGACAAGAGAGCAATTTATTTTGATGACTAAAAACATTTAACGAAAAAAAAAAAACATGATGACCGGTGAGAGGTGAGATGAGAATGCTAGTAGTTTGTGGGCTTTATTTGAAATATCCAAAATAACGTTAAAAAAAATCTATAGAATGAGAAAATTGGCACATTGTAAAGTCCCACATCGGTAAAATAAGAGAATGCTCACCTTCATATAAGTGTGAGACATAAATGTCTTGTCAACTCGGGTTAGCCCTTTTAGACCAAGCGAGGACGGCGGTCTAAGCAGTTGACCGGACATTTATGACTCATTTAGCGCTACCAGGCCCGGGGTCTGGGGGCGTTATAGAATGGTATCAGAGCCAACTATCAGACGGAACTATGCGCTGCACCGTACAAGAAGACGGTGTAAGGATGGCCTCTAGTTACCGCTGGTAGGGACGGTCCGGGAACAGTCTCGGCTGTCTTGGCGAGGACGCCAGTCTCTTATAAGGGGGGGAGAATGTAAAGTCCCACATCGGTAAAATAAGAGAATGCTCACCCTCATATAAGTGTGAGACATAAATGTCTTGTCAACTCGGGTTAGCCCTTTTAGACCAAGCGAGGACGGCGGTCTAACCAGTTGACCGGACATTTATGACTCATTTAGCGCTACCAGGCCCGGGGTCTGGGGGCGTTACACACATGTTGGCCAACAACTAGAAAAGAGAATTTCTTGTATTATAAGCAAGGGAAGCAAAGAGCAGTATTCGTTTTGAAAGAAGACATTTCTTGGCATATGCGTGCTGCCTTTCTGCAATGGCCACCAGTAGAAATTCAATGTAATTAACCACACAAATAAAAAAAATAAATAAAGGTAAAGACGAGAGGTGGGGGGAGTGTTCGTTTAGATTAATGATACGAACTTCCAACCAGATAAATTTCTGAAAGACATTCAGGATCCGAACGACGTTAGTTGAAGGGCTCTGGTACCATAGTAGAGTAATATAATTGCATTGATTGATAATAATAATGAATAGAAATACAATATTTATAGACTAATTAACAATAGGTAGAAATTTATCTAAACCAAAAAATATATCCTAATCATAATTCAAATTTGTCGAGGATATTGTCATTTGAGTATTATTATATACTTTAAGTATTATTATTGTCATATTTATCTTGTAGCGTCTTATTGACTAAGTCACCGAAACCTATATATTTGTACTCTCTCCATTCAGTTGAATCAATGAAAATACAATAAACTGTTATGATATCAGAGCAACTCGATTTTCTCCCTCTCATTAGGTCAATTATTCCCTAAACCCTAACATTTTTTTGCCCTTTAAAAGAAAGAATCATGCATACTGCCTTCCCTTCCTCTGCATTCCGCCATAAAACCTACCGTATTCCTCCCACTCAACTATTCTCTCTCTAGACATTTCTTCTGTTGCTACGACCCACAAATCAGCCTTCCCACAGACATACGTCGCTTCTCACTCCACTCATCCCGGCTCTTATTGGATTGCGGATACTGGTGCCACTCATCATCTCACTCATGACCGTCGCAATCTCACCCTATCATCTGCACCCTATGCCGAGTCTGACAAATTGCATGTAGGCGACGGTACAGGTTTACCTATTACTCTTTACGGTTCTTCTTTTACATATTCCCCTTCCCAGTCATTTAATTTATCTAATATTCTTGTTATGCCTTCCATCACCAAAAACCTCTTATATGTACATAAATTTGCCTCGAATAATTCCGTGTATTTTGAATTTCATGGGTATTACTTTCTTGTAAAATATTACTCCGATCACACTCACCTTAGTGGATTTGTAAAGATGGTCTATATCACTTCTCCACCCCACTTCACCCTCCGCCTACACCTGCTCAAGCTATGGTCTCCTCTCTAACCTCTTCCACCACGTGGTATTAGATTCTCGGTCATTGTTCTTATTCTGTACTCCGTCAAGCCTTAAAACGTCTTCCCACCTTTAATCCTACAAAGCCGTCGCCTTCTGTCTGTTCCCCGCGTCAGTTGGCTAAAAGTCATCACTTCCCGTTATATACTTCTGAATTTACCTCCACATCCTCTTATGAATATTGTTGAAAATAAATGGTTTTATCGCACCAAACATCATGCAGATGGACGTTTTAAGCGTCACAAGGCTAGCCTTGTGGCCAAGGGTTTTCATCAGGCCGAAGGGGTAGATTTCACTGACACATTTAGTCCGGTCATTAAACCGGTCACTATTCTTCTTCTTTTGTCTCTTGCGGTTTCGCAGGGTTGGTCTCTTCGTCAGGTGGATATTCAGAATGATTTCCTTAATGGGCATTTATTTGAGCCCATTTATATGCAGCAGCCACATGGTTTTGTTCACCCTGATTATCCAGACTATGTCTGCCGCCTTCGCCGTAGCCTTAATGGCCTTCTCCAAGCTCCCCATGATTGGTTCTCTCACTTCACTGATGTCTTGACCCAGTTTGGGTTTGTCGACTCCAATGCTGACACCTCTTTATATATTTATTCTCGTGATGGTGCTCGCGTTTATATTCTAATTTATGTAGATGATATTATTATTACTGACTCGTCATCTCATCTTGTTGAGCGAGTTATCTCTTATCTTGGTCGGCACTTTCCGGTTAAAGACCTTGGTTCTCTGTCCTATATTATTGGCATGGGGTACTTTCTACCTCCGATGAGCTATTTCTCACTCAGTGCAAGTATATCTTTCAGCTTCTACAGCGTGCCTCTCTAGACAAGGCCAAGCCTTGTCAGACACCTATGTCGGCCTCCACCAATCCTACACATGACCACTGCCCTCCCTGTGCTGATCTTTCGCTTTACCGTACTATTGTTGGCGGTCTACAGTATCTTATTTTTATCCGGCCTGATATTGCGTTCGAGGTCCACAAGGTTAGTAAGTATATGCATTTGCCTACCGACGCTCACTAGGTTGCCGTTAAACGTATTCTTCGGTATCTTAAGCACACTATCTCCGATGGTCTCTTCTTTTCCTGCCGGTCCACTATTTCACTCCGAGCTTATTCTGATTCTGATTGGGCTGCTGATAGTGATAATCGTAGTTCTGTTGGGGCATATTGTGTTTTCCTTAGTGATAATCTTATTAGTTGGCGTAGTAAGAGTACTTGACCGTTTCAAAGAGTAGCACTGAGGTCGAGTATAAGACCCTTTCTAACACCGCTATAGAACTTCAGTGGCTTTGCAGTCTTCTTCGTGAGATGTAGGTTCCGTTATCTTCTCCGCCTACTCTTTGTTGTGACAATATTTGTGCCACTATCTTGCTCACAATCCGGTGTTTTATGTCCGCACGAAGCACATAGAGATCGCCTTCCACCATGTTTGCGAATTAGTTGCAGCTCGAGATCTATTTATCTCCTCGAACGATCAGTTAGCCGATGTCCTCACCAAACCGTTTGCGCAGCCTTGTTTTGCCAGTTTAAAGTCCAATCTCCGTGTTCAACCACTTCCCACGGGATTGCGGGGCATGTCGAGGATAATGTCATTTGAATATTATTATATACTTTAATTATTATTATTGTCATATTTATCTTGTAGCGTCTTATTGACTTAGTCACCGAAACCTATATATTTGTACTCTCTCCATTCAGTTGAATCAGTGAAAATACAATAAACTGTTAAAATTGAAATAACATTATCTAAACAAACTCTTCACTCAATCTTGTCATTATCTTTAACAAAATCCTTGATCCGCCATTATTTTATAGGGAGAAACGCTTAAAAGGACAGTGTTATAGTTTCAACTGGCATTAAGAACAATGATATTTCTATAAGGGAATAAGGACAAAAGAATTAACTGAATATACCATTTTAACCTTAAAAAAACAGAGCTCAATCGATTTCTTCAGCGCAAACCCAAGACTCCATCTTCATCTCAAATCCAAAAATCCAGTCAGAAAACCTAAAAACCAAGGCGGAATTCGATCTGCTTCAAAATCAGGTGTAATTCAATAGCGCTTCGTTCAAGAAAGAGTGAACCGCTTCGATCGGCTTTAACATCAAGCAATTTTCTGCGTTGTTAGATTTGCTGATTCTTCAAAATCAAAATTGGGTTCGAAATCGGAAATTCCTAAAAGATATCTGTTCGAAGTCACAAAAAATAAGGACAAGGTATGCAATCGACAATTTAATTGTTGTATGTAACTGGCATATGATTTGAGTTTTCGTTTTATTCTTCTAATAGATCAAATTTATATGACAAGGGGTAACCCTGTTGTATGATTAGGAGAATGGTCACTAGTTATTTTTCTTCTTCTCTCCTATAATTTACACAGGAAATGCTAGAAAAGTGTTGTAGGACCAATGCATAGTTTAGGTACTTTAGTAGATGGTGGAAATGGTTCACTATTTCAGTTATATAACTGGAAAAATGTTGTAGATCATTCTTCTCTGCTGAGTGCCATGTTTAAATGTACTAGTTCACTATTGTTGACCAATTGACATGATTGCATGTAATGATTCATTGTTCTTGGAACAACAACATTATTTTACCGAAGTGTAAAGATTTTGGTTCACTAATCTACATTAAATCTTCTATAATCTGACACTCATACAAAACTGAAGTCATTCTATCATATTTTTCACTAAATTTAACACATTTGCTTCAGCTCAATATAGTGATTTTCTCTATAACTTACAAGTCTAATGTCTCTTGAAAACATAGAAACAGCCAATACAGATGTGGACTTAAAGCAATCATTAATATTTATGAAAAGATAGATGGTGATCTAAAAGAGAAGCATTGGAAGATATTGGATAACACACCATTCAAATTGTTATTTCGAGCATTGCAGAAGAAAAGAATATGCAAGAAGAACCGAAACGATTGTGTGATGGATGAAATCAAACTCTCCTACGATGCAAGTAAGAGATCATTCAAAATTGGAATAAACTATTCCAAACTATATAAATCAGAGGTACAACTGATTTTGGAATACAAGATGGGAAACGAACAGTGAACATACGCAAAGGTTCACTAGCAAAAACTGCATTTTCTGAAAGAAATTTCCCTGATGTTGATAAACTCACTACGACGATGATAAATGATCAGATTCCAAAAGTAGTGAAAAATAAAGACAAAGATTCGGTGCAAGACACTGCTAGATTATTGATCTTACTGTTGTTTCAAAATTCCTTCTTCACTACTACATGACAAGTCCTAGGCTGGACTTATGTGAACTTTGTAGAGAATTTGTCTTCATTGAAAGCTTACGACTGGACATCTTTAATCCACAAGAATCTGATGGAAGCACTGGATAAAAATAAAAAATCTCCTCAAAGAGTCAATGGATGCACACTAGCTTTGTGGGTAAGTATATTTTCAGAAATCATACAAAAGAACATGCTAATTCACTAGGAATAAACTCTGGTTCTCTGTTTGATAATGAGCTAAGAACATTATGGTTCACTGTTTTGCACCTAGACATACATGAGACTATATTTTTAACATTCTGGTTCTCTGTTTCATACTGATCTAAAAAAAATTTGGTTCACTATTTTACACCTACGAAGACATGGCACAATTTTCTTGTCCAATTAGAACACTAACATGAAATTCATTATTATCTTGCAGTATTGGTTTTGTGAACGATACACATCTACTAGAAAAAAAGAAGAAGAAGTCCCAAAACCAAATGACGACAGCACTAAATACATGGGAATCCCGAGAGCAAGGAAATGGGTGCTCCCAAGTTTAAATGAAGTATTCAAGAACAAGAGATTATCAGAATTCAACGAGGATGATGTAAGTAAATATTTGATATGTATGTATATTTCATTGGTTATTCAGTGAATGTCAAAATCAATGAAATGTAATTAAGTTCAATAGTTCAGTTTAACTTGAATAAGATGGAACCAAGAAAGGAAGAGTTGGAACTGATGCCAAATGTTGAAGACAAAAAGGAGGATGATAATGATTCAGACTTTGAAGAGCAACCTCAGACAAAAAAGTGAACTAGCGCACCTGAATCATCAACAAGAAAGAAGGCAAAACATGTTGCAAAAGACAAAGTATCTGCAAAGACCAAGAGCAAGGAAAAAGAGGATGAGGATGATTCAAATGTTCCAAAGGCACCATCTAAAAAGAATGAAAATACTGAGCCTCAAAGATCACCGAGAAAGAAGGCAAAGCAAAATACAAAGATTGATCAGCAGCAAAAAAGAAAGGTAATAATATGCAAAAGTGTATGTTTTGAAATAATAATCTAATGAAGGCAACTGAACATGAGCAACCACCCAAGAAAAAAAATCAAACTAAGCCTCGGACATCACCCAAAGCAAAATCAGATGCAAAAGATCCTGATCAAAATATTCACCAGGTAAAAAACCTACTCAACAATTAATATAAAGTCTTGTCCAGATTATATTCTAGTTCACTGTTTTCAAATAATAATATCACAACAGACTAATATTATGTGCAAACTTCATGTAAACAGGAGCTTTTGAACAAGGACCAATAGAAGGAAGCTAAGAAAAGAAGAAAAGCAGATGAATGCGGCGAACATGAAAACGACATTGAACAATCAAATTAAGAAGGTGGAGTTCAAAGAATCAAGAGTAAGGATGCTTGGATTTTAGAGAGATGCTTCTCTCAGCCGGCCCCTTCTTCTTCAAGAATGAGCTTGCCAAACCTTCCTTTAGCTGTGTTTTAGCTCTTGTTGTTTGCTTGATTTGCATTCTTGTTACTTTTCTTCTTCTTCTCTGATTTTACAGCCTCTGTTTTGAGCCATGGCTCGCAAAAATAAGAAAACCACTGGAGATGGCACTGTTCATGATTCGGATCCAGATGAAGCTGAGCTTTCCGTTTATTCCCAGGTTGTAGCAGCACCTAATGCCATTGTTGCTCTTCATGTAGCTCCAATTAAAGTTCATAATGTTAAGGAAAAGCTTTCATTGATGGATTTCCCTGTTCATACTCAAATTGTAGATGTTGAACTTACTTCTGGAGTTGAAGCTGCAATGGTGGAAAGGGAGGAACCTGCTTCTAAATGTTGCAATCCTAGAGTATATGAAGCAATGAGGTTGAAATCTAGGAGGTTAGTTACACCTGCTGCTTCTATTTCGAAAAGAAGTCTGTCTTACCCGATGGTGATTTGGCAGGTATTCCAACTCTTTAAGAGCTGTTAGAAGTTGAAAAACATGATGATAATGTTTCTATTGATAGTTTAAAGATTGGTGGAGTGTCTGAAAAGATTATTGAGAGTGTTAGTGCACCTGTTGGGCAGGTTCCTGTTTCTGTAAAGCCTGTTTCTGAAGGTGGTGTGATAGAACATGGTTCTTCAGTTGTAGAGCTTGTTACTGACGGTGTTCCTGCCACTTTAGGACCTGGTGGTGTGATAGAACAGGGGACTCAAGTTGAGGTGGATCCTGGTTCTATTGCAAGTAAGGAATGTGTAGCCCCTGTTTCTGATGGTGCTCCTTTTGCTACACTTTCTGAAGACTTTATAGGGCCTAATGCTACTAAGGCTATGGATGAGGTTGCCTCTTGGGTACAAATGGTTAAAAAGAATAGAGAACCTTCAGATGATGTTGTTCTTTTGACAGATCATGTTGATTGTGTCAATCAAGATACTGTGTTTCTGGAGGAGGATGATACAAATGATGATTCTATGGAGAAATTGAGTTTGATTGGCATCTTTCCTTCAAAATTTCCTAGAAGAGATGCAATTCAAAAGATTGTTAATGCTTGGCCAAGAAAGTGCAGATACCATTACCACAATTCTGTGTGGATAGTGTTTCATTTCGAACAAGAGTCTGATCTTAATGAGGTACTGCAGTCTGGTCCTTTCTATGCTTTTGGAAAGCCCTTGCTTTTAAAAAAGATTCCTGTAATGTTCAATTTTAGTAAAGATGCTTCTACTTGGTTCCTGTTTGGATTCAGTTGCCTAATCTTCCACTAAGGATTTGGAAGGATAGGGCATTGAGTAAGATCTGCTCTTTTCTGGGGAGTCCTCAGTATACTGATAAAGTCACTGCTTCCAAGAAAGTGCTGAGTTTTGCAAGATGTCTTGTGGAAATTGACTTAAAGATGGATTTTCCTTATGTTATTCCTATAACTATGCGTGATGGAAAGGTCCTTTTGCAGCCTGTTTTATATGAGGAAAGGCCCAAGTTCTGTTTCAAGTGTAACAAATTAGGGCATAATGAACAATGACATGTTGATTCTAAAGCTGAGGTTCCTGCATTGTATGTGGCAAGGTCAAAAAAACCTGGTGTTTCTAAACCCAACCCCTCAAAGAAGAAAAAAGTGGTTATTCTTGAAGAAGATGGCAAAAATGATAATGCTCCTGGTAAAACTCCTGTGCCAGATGATGTTCCATCCTCTAGTGCAGCATCAACACAGGTGGATAAAGGAAAAAGTGTGTCCTCAAGCAATAAAGGAAAGGAAGTGGAAAAGGTAGTCACTCCTGTTGAAATAATTTTGATGTTTTGGATTCCGCATAAATGTTCTACTTGGGCTAGTGATGCTGAAGCTGAGGATTTGGTGAAAAAAGGGGATGTTGCTTCTTCTGGTTCCAGGAAATCAAGGAAGAATAAGAGGAATTGCACTGCTGGTGTAGCTGGAATTGAGAAAATGACATCTGATGTAGTCTCTAGAGGTAAATCACCTCTAGGTAGACAAAAATGATTGGTTTTTGGAATGTTAGAGGGTTCAATAAGGCTTCTAAACAATCTACTGTTGTCAAATACCTCAAACAACATAAGATTACCTTATTTGGAATTCTTGAGACTAAACTGTCTCAAAATAGTTTGGATAAATTTTTGAATAGCAAGATTCATGCCTGGAATTCTCTAAATAACTTTGACCACCATGATAATAGGAGGATTTTAGTTATCTGGGATCCCTCTTTTGTTTTTGTGCAGGTTTTGGAAGTTGATGCTCAGTGGATCCATTGCAGTGTCAGGCTAATTGTTACTGGTGAGGTTTTTCTGGTTACTTTTGTGTATGGTTTACATTCTGTTGGCCATAGAAGATGTATGTGGGACGGACTTAGGGAATTGAGTGTTTGCTCTTCTCTTCTATGGATGGTTTTAGGGGATTTCAACTCTGTGCTTTCTGTTGATGATAGGATGAATGGGAATATTCCCACAGATTATGAGATGCAGGATGGTGTGGATTGTTGCTTGGATGCTAATCTTTCAGATATGAACTCCTCTGGTGAATTCTTTACTTGGACTTCATCTAGTGTTCTTTCTAGAATTGATAGGGTTCTGGTTAATGCATATTGGTATGACTGGTGTGTGATTGCTTTGGCCTTTTTTGATCCTGCTGGTTTGCATTCTGATCACTCCCCTTGTAGAATCTCTTTAACTACTGATTCTGTGATCAGAATGAAACCTTTTAAATTTTTGAATATGTGGATGCAACATCAAATTTATATGGATATTCTTACTTAGAGCTGGAGTCAAGATGTTTATGGTACTGCAATGTACCAACTTTGTAAAAAGCTTAGAAGATTGATGAAGCCTTTGAAGGAGATGAATAAGATGCATTTTGCTCATATATCTGTTAAGTCAGAAAATGCTCAGAAGGTGCTTGAGGAGTTGCAATCTTTATACAACCTGGGACCTACTGAGTCTTTATTATCTCAAATTGGGGATCAGAAGAGGATCTGTTCTACTTTGGAAAAGGCTGAATCTAGTTTTCTTTCTCAGAAAGCTAAAGGGAAGTATGTGAGGTTAAGTGATAGGGGTTCTAGGTTTTTCACTCTTTGGTGAAGAGGAACAATGTTAGGAATCATATCTCATCCATAAAACTTGCTGACAGTTCTTTCACACTACTTCCTATGATCAGATTGGAGATGCTTTTGTTAGTTTTTACTCTGATTTATTGGGTACTAAGGCTTTGGCAGTTCCTATTGATATTGATGTTGTTAATGCTGGCCTACTATTTCTAGGGTTCAGTTGGATAATCTGTTGGTGGATGTTACTGCCATGGAGGTAAAGAAAGTTCTCTTCTCTTTCTTTGACAATAAATCACCTGGTCCTGATGGGTATTCTGCTGGTTTCTTCAAGAAATCTTGGGATATTGTTGGTGCTGATTTCACCAGTGTTGTCTTGGAGTTCTTTAATAATGATGCTATATTGAATCAGATTAATCATGTTATCATTGCTTTGATTCCTAAGTCTACTCATGCTGCTTTTGTTGGTGACTATAGGCTTATTTCTTGTTGTAATACTACTTACAAAGTTATATCTAAGATTTTGGCTACTAGACTGTCTTCTTGCTTGCCAGATCTTATTGATGAATGCCAAACTGGTTTTGTTGATGGTAGGGCCATGTCTGACAACATTTTATTGTGTCAAGAGCTGATTAGGAAGTATGGTGTTGCCAGGGGTCCCCCTAGATGTATGATAAAAATGGATATAAAAAAGGCCTTTGATTCAGTGCATTGGTCATTCTTGGAGGCAGTTATAAAAGGTTTTGGATTTCTTGACAGGTATGTAAAATGGATCATGTTAAGTGTTTCTACTACATCTTTTTCCCTGTCCATTAATGGTGAGCTCAAGGGGTTTTTTCCTGGTAAAAGGGGCCTGAGACAAGGGGATCCTCTCTCCCCCTTTATCTTTGTTCTTGGCATGGAGTACTTTTCAAGAATGCTTAGAATTCTGGGGGAAGATTCTGAGTTTAACTTCCACAATGGTTGCCAGAATTTGAAGATTAATCATCTTGCTTTTGCAGAAGACTTGATGCTATTCACTAGGGGGATCCTATTTCTGTTTCCTTAATGATGAACTGTTTAACTGATTTTGGTAAATGTTCTGGCCTTGTTGTTAATCTGCAAAAGTCTGAAATTTTCTGTGCTGGTTTGGATGATTATAACAAGCAGGTGTTATTAGATATTTCTAGATTGAAAGAAGGTGTGATGCCTGTTAGGTATCTTGGAATTCCCTTGTGTGATGTTAGGTTAAATATTATGCATTATGATCCCTTATTTACTACCTTGAGGAATTACTTTTGTAATTGGAAGGGTGCCACTTTGTCTTATGCTGGTAGGTTACAGCTGGTGAAATCTGTCATTCAAGGTGTGTTCTTTTTTTGGCTTGGCATTTACCCTATCATTGGTAGTGTTAAGCTTAAAATGGATCAATTATGTAGGAGGCTTTTGTGGGGGGGGGGGGGGGGGGGGTTCCCGTGATTCTAACAGGAAATCCCTTGTTGGCTGGAAGAAAGTTTGTTTGCCAAAATCTGAGGGTGGTTTAGGGATCTTTCATTTGGAAGCTTGGAATCTTGCTCTTTTATGTAGGATTGTGTGGAATTTCCAATATAAGAAGGACTGTCTTTGGGTGAAATGGATCAATGCAGAGTACTTAAAGAATGTTGATTTGTGGTCTTATCTTTACAAGCCTGGTGATTCGCTTTAATCAAAACTCGTGTTCGTGATTGTGGGATAGGATTCTCGAATAGTGTCCGGTTCTTCCGTGCTCCCGCCGTGTTGAAATCCCGGTCTATTGGCCCTAAGTTATGCCCTAGCAAATCATATGATTTCTTTAGGCACCATGGTCCTAAGGTTTGGTGGTGCGATTTGTCCGGAACCCTGTGGCCACTCCAAAACACTGCTTTTTGCTTTGGATGGCTATGAAACATGGTATGCTCACTACTGATAAGCTTCATTTTGATGACAAACTTTGCTCCTTGTGTGGTTTAGTGAATGAGTCTGCCTCTCATTTATACTTCCAGTGTCCTATCTCCTGTATGATTTGGGGCAAGATTAGATTATGGCTAGGTATTAATAGAAGACTATAAACTATTACTGTTGCACTTAGATGGATGAAGTGGAAATGCAGGGGAACTTATTATGCAAATGTGGCCAGATCTGCCTCTGTTTCTGTGGTTGTATACTGGATTTGGTACATGAGAAACAGACAGAGGTTTGATGGTGTTCCTATGAAGATTGATGATGTGTTGTTTTGCATTAAAACACATAAGTTTTACATAATGCAGGCTGCATTTCCCTTGTACATATTTACCCCTTAATGTTTAGGCTTGTACATCTTTTGTGATTTCTGTTAGTGCTTGTTGGTGGTTGTTTGAGATTATTTTGTTTCTCTACACACCTTGGGATATGCTCTGTGATTTATGCTCTCATATGACCCCTTTTTTTTTGTAGTTTTTTGGGTGTTGTCTTGTGTTTAGTGGCTGTTGTTCCTTGTAGCATATAACCTCAGGGGTCTTATGCTTCTTGGAATCAACAAATCTAACCTCATTTCAACACTGTGTAGGAGGTAGGTAGTTTCTTTTCTGATTATGATGTAATTTCTTGTATTTTGCATACCTTGGTTATAAAATTTTTACCTTTAACCAAAAAAAAGAAGGTGGAGTTCAAAATATACAGCAGGTAACAAAACTACTCAGCAATTAATATCAGGCCATGGCAATAATTGACTCTGGTTCATTTTTTAAGTTCAATATCATATTTAATTATTTAAGGACTTTAAATGAACATGAACTTTTGAAAAAGCACCAACAGAAGGAAGGTGTGAAAGGAACGAAGGAAGATCATTGCGGTGAAAGAGAAAACAACATTGAACAAGAATATGTTGTTTTCAATGTACAAGAACCAGAATCAAGCAGACAAGTTCAAATTGATCAAATTATCCATATAAAAACCTACTCTACACTTAAAATATCATATCCTGCCTAGAAAAAACTTTAGTTCACTGTTTCACACTTGGGGACACAGTCCAATTCACTGTTTTATTCTTAGTTCACATTAGTAACTTAATTTGAACCAAATGATTTGCAGGATGTGATAAATGGTTGTAGTGCTGAAGAAGAAAGAAATGAATGGCTGGAAGACAACAATGAAATTGTCATGGATACCCCGAAAGCAATGAAAGAGGCAAGCAAGGTAAAAAAAACAAAAGATCTTGACTTTTAATATATAATGACAATACTTATAATTTCAACACTATTGATAAAAACACATTGAATAATTTTAAAAAAAAGGATATCCAAATTGAAGAGGAGGAAAGTCACACAAAGAATGCGTACGCTTCCAATCGAAAAGAGAAAAGTGAAACGATCCTCAAGGTACAAACAAATACATAAAACATTACTTAAAATTTGATTACACATTTAATTTCAGAACTCAATATCTTGAAATACAGACCGAGAAAGGAACACAAACCGATGACATGCACGGGGCAGTGAGGTGTAAATTGCATGATAGAGTTGTGAATCTGCTTGAAGCAAGAAAAAATAGGTTTGTTACAATGATGGCTGAAAATAAAGAGTTATACATTGCATGAAGGAAAAGAATGAATAAATGATTAGCTTGCAACAACAATTGAAAAAAGGCGCAAGAATGTCAGCAGAAAACAAAAGAATAAATGGAACAAAGAGAGATGAATATCAACAATGAGAGAATTTTTTTTTGAAGATGGTATGTCCCTGAATGATTAAATAGTGGCGCTTAGAGTGGAGATTGGAATCTTTGCACAAGAAGCAGAGTAAAAAGATACATAAATGATAAATCAGCAAGAAAGGATGAAGAAATTTGAGGATGCTAGATGGAAAGCTGAAACATCTTTGTCAGAATTGAAGGGTCAAAATGATGGGCTAAAAGAAAGAGTTGAAGAGCTTAAAGCGATCAAAATAGGAAATGAGCTAAAGATTGCAAAACGACAAAGCTTTATCACTGAATTAAAAAAACAATTAAAAGAATCAAAGGAAAAAACCATGCAAGCTGAGGTCAAATATGAAAAAGAAAATGGGAAACAAACACACAAGTGAAAAAAAACCAAGATGGTCCTCCTTGAATGATAAAGAGAATAAAAGAAAAGGAACGTCGTCAAAAGGTGCAAGATGAAGATTATGTGTACACAGACGTGAGAACATTAAAGATAAAGAAGACAAAAAAAGATTATGTATAGAGGAAATATTTGCTTGACCGAACATTTAGAAACATAACCGAATGTTACCAAAAGTATAGAGGCAAGTAAAAAACTACAAAATTTCTTCATAACATTCCAATGCATAATACTCCCCCCGTCCCATTTTATTTGTCCATGTTTCCTTTTTGGTTTGTCCTAAAATAAGTGTCAACTTTGTGCATTAATTGCTAAATTTCTTCAAATACCCTTTTCTCTTTACAATATTTACAATAAAAAATATGTAGCATTAAATGCTCCAACAACAACTTAAAGGGCATAAGTGTAAAAATATTAGATCATTTACTATGATTCAAAGCATTAACTACACATTTCTTAACCTTTGTGAAAAGTCAAACATGACAAATAAAATGGGATGGAGGGAGTAATAACATAATGAACATTTTGTGCAGCAGGATAGTTTGGGACCACGAAGAAGGAGTAGTCACTGTCAAACACATTGTCAATGTTATTGAAGGAAACTTCATATCAGATACGGTAAGTGCAAACATAATTGAAAAAAAACATTGAAAACATAATGTTAACAATATACGAAGTTAATAATCAATTGTTAAAATGACAGGTGATCAATGCTTTCAGCATTCTCCTAAGACAGAATGAAAAAGAGGAAAACAACTTCCACATTTTCCCAACAAATACCAAGGTAAGAATCTGATTCACAGTTTTTTTTCAACTCCAAAACAATCTGGTTCGCTATTTTCCAACTAAACATAAATGAAATCTTGTGCATGTTCACTTCCGCATTACTAATATTTTCACATGTTCACATTCATATACATGAATATTGTTATAAATATGACAAAGAAAAGAAATTTCAACATCAATTGGAAAAGAGAGTCAAGAAAAATTTCACAGATAGTGAGTGGATATATTTTCCAATATGCTCCAAAGGATTGAAAAGAAGACCATATCACTAGATCTTGTTAGCCTTCAAACCATCAATTGAAGGAGATTGGAAAATGTATAATTCTGTAGATTGCACTAAAAGAGAAATAGAAGGTTTTAAAAAATACTGTGCTGAAAGTTCATTTTATACTAAGAAAAATATCAAATGACTTTTATACAGTATAATTGCTGCAAAAATACCTTTGGAAATGCATGTACACAAATGTTGAGGAGAAAGAACTTGATGATGAAGTGAAACAACCAAAGGAAATTTTAATTGGAAGACTGTCCAAAGCAAGACAATGACAGGTATATTTCCAAAACTTAAAAATAACGATTAAAAGACAGATTAACTCAACTACAAGTCACTGAATTGCAAACATGTTTCCCAAAATTGCAGGATGAATTATGGAGTATACATAATGTACTATCTTCAAGAGCTAGCACGGAAACTGGAAAGCCAATGACGTGAAGAAATTCATAGGAATAGTTGTCGATGACATTTGCAAGAAGGGTTTTATCTTTTCAAAAAACTTATTGTTTTCTTTGATATGATATTCTGAACTGAATGTAAATGAAATTTTTGAGTTCACATAAAAGGATGAGTTGTGACCTTATCTCTTATGAACTGTCAGTCAGCTGCTCTTAAGGATTCTTAAACTGTATTGTTTTTTCTGCTTTTGTTATAACTGGTTCACTGTTTCACAATAATGTCAAAACTCTCTTGTTCACTGTTTTAAATAATGTCAAAACTCTCTGGTTCACTGTTTTAGTGCTAGGCTAAAAAATCACATGTTCTTGTATTATAAGATTGCCTCAACTATATTGTAACCAAACTAGTTATCAAACACTTTTATAAAGGTAAAACCATTTAACTACGTCAAGAACAAACTAAAAAAATGTAGAAAATGAAATTAATTTCAAAAATCAAAATTCACTGTTTCATGAAACACTAAGACATGAAGAACGTCAATGTCGGACGTTCACTGTTTGCACTTCATTATTTAACTAGTACAAATCAAGTACTGATACACAAAGCTCCTCTAATTTATCATGTAACCACACTAGTTAGCAAACAACATATAAAACAAAATTCAATTCAAACACTAAAGACAACTAATTCAAGTTCACTGTTTTACCGATTGACTCTCTGGTTCACTATTTTACAGAAATGCTATAAAATTACAACATGATCTTGTACATTTGTATCTGCACATAGACTCGGCTTGTATGATTTGTCATGTGACAACATTAGTTATGAAACATCATATAAAACAAAACTCAATTCAAAAAACTAAAGTACAATGTGTCAAGTTCACTATTTCATAAATGCCAACACAAGCACAAAGGAAAACACTTTTTAAAAATTAAAACCATTTGAACTACATCAACAAAAAATTATATGGCATTTCATCGTTAATAATTGATGAATAAAACTGAAGCATCATATAAAAGCAAATTCATTTGGAAAACTAAAGAACATTGGTTCAAGTTCACTGTTTCACAGCTATGCTATCTGGTTCACTGTCTTACACATGACTATAACAAGTCATTTATTACAGGAAAATAATATCAAACGTAACGGTATTCTAATCAAATAAAATAGGCGCTTTGCAACTCCTCCTATTGTGTCTACCACTAGGAACACGACAACACCCACATGTCATTCTTCTCTTAAATTCACCTCTAGAAGCAATACTAATCTTCTTTGGACGACTTGGGGCCAACTTTGACGACAGAGGAAGAACATCTGAACTATTGGAAGTGCTACTACTGCTGCCAGACTGATATATACTAGAAATTGGATACAATCCAAGATCATAGCTAGCAGCATAACTCTTTGACAAATAACCTATATCAACAAAGTCATGCAATTTCTGCCCGGACCTCAATATACATGCAACAGCATGATGATAGGGCACACCGGTCAGCTGCCAATACATACAAGAGCAAGTGAACAACTCCAAATTGACTGTGCAAGAAGGAGAAGAAAAATCTTCATACACATGCTGGGACGATTTAATAATGTTCCAAGTTCTACACATATCAGTAGACTTCCCAAACTGTTTGTATATCATGGGACTCACTTCAGAATTCCATAACGTAGCTTTACTCTTACGATCTAAAAATATAAAATAAAAAAAACAGCAATGCAGATTAAATGACTGAATGATACTACATATACTATAAATGAATTATCAAAGATGAAAATAACTAAACCAAAGGTACCTGACATCTGCTTTATTATTTTAATCTGAAAAGCATCAAGCATCTGCCAAATAGGCAGATTCCTCTCCTCCAAAATCCATTTATTAAAAGACTTCCCTGCACTAGATGCCATCTCACCATACCTCATCACTTTAAAATGGGCAGTAGCCCAATTCTCAAAAGGAATTGTACTAAGAAACTATTGCACAACTTCACCACCCTCATCTAACATGCCAGCCAACTTCAAATTGAACAACTCAATAGTCGGAGCATAAGCAGATGCTTTCAAAAAAAAACCCTACGCTTTTTAAAAACATGTACTGCTTCCTGCTACGAGAACACTTATCCTAAATGTTAAACTTTAAATGATATATGCAGAAATAATGAAAACTATTAGGAAACAATCGAGGAATTCCATCTACTAAACTTGAATTCCGATCCGTAACAAATGTTATATTCCTGCTTGAACCAAGAATTTCTCTAAGATGGGTTAGAAAACAAGACCAATTCTCCACATCTTCCGTATCAACAAAGGCAAAACACAAAGGAAACAAACATGTTGTCAAAAAATAAGAAAAAAGAAAAGCAGTCAACAAAACTAATCGGAAAACTCTGGTTCACTATTTTAGAAAGAATCAAAACACACTGGTTCACTTTTTCACAACTAGACATATAAGACATTATGTCATTGCAAGGTGATATGAAATAAATTACTTTATTAAAGTGCTGGTTAGGGGAAACATGATATCAGTTAACTAACAACATGAAAAAACACAATAAGCAAAGAAAATAATGATGTTACTCACTAAAACAACAACAAAAAAATGAAAAAGAACAAAAAAATGAAAAATAAAACATACCATTGTTGCCATCTTTACCAATTGCGGACAAAACATGACATTTGAATTGATTTTTTAAATGAGATCCATCCAAAAACAACATTGGATGCACATGTTCAAAACCTTTAATACACGACGCAAATGCAAAAAAAAACCGTCTAAAATGGTTTGTTCCTTCATGAACATCCAAAATAACATAAGATCCAGGGTTTGTATCCAATATACTCTGCACATACGGACGTAGACCATGGTAGGATTCCTTGCAGTGACCATACAAGGAACATTTAGCTTTGTCAACCCCCTTCCAAGCATTGTCATACGAAACAGTCAACCCATACTTTTTAGCAAATCTTTCTTACCTAAAAAAGGTCTACTAGACGGATTGCTACAAACATCATCATGGACTATATCGGCAACTAAACTTGAACTTCCACGATCACCAGACAATGTACGAGAAGAAAGACCATATGTATGCAAACTTTCCATTTCCCTTATATAAAAATGCTTATTAACAAGATCTTCTAAGGCATGAACCATCCAAGGACAACCACGGTCAATATTCTTCGGACAACAAACAGTCACCCTTTTACGGTCATTCTTAAAAAAGGAAAATGGATAACCACTATCAATAGACATTTTCTGAAATGCAATCCTAAACTAAACAGCACCAGCCTTATACCGCTGACCAACACCAACAACACACTTATTCCAACCAAGACTCAATAAAACATTATCATCACGGGAGCAAAAAGTTGGAATAAAATATTTGATGTCATTAACTACACCAGAAAATTCATCTTCATCAAAACCCAAAGAACTACATTTCATAGAAGAATTCTTATCAGTTTCAACTACATCGACCCTGACACGTTCAATTCGAAAAGAAAGTGAAATCCTAACAATATTTCTCAAATCCTCATCATTGGTAAGTAAACAATTTGGAAAATCAGGAAGTGCATAGGACAAAGAAACCTTATCTACCGCCAAACAATTCCACCTACACGACAGACGACTTAAGGTAGATTGGAACGTATCATTCCAACCTAATGGATCACACAACACTCACCAGCATATGGAAACTGACCAAAAAGGAAACCAGAGACAACCTACAACAATAAACAGAAAATAAAAGTTAGTCCAAATACTAGTAAAATAATTCACAATAGGATAACTATTTCATCAACATAAAAATTGACAAAGAATACTCTGGTTCACTGTTTCTAAAACTAAAAGTATTCCAGTTCAGTGTTTCTAAAACAAAAGTAATATGGTTCACTGTTTATAAAACAAACAATACAAATTTCCAAAGAATATTCTGGTTCACTGTTTCTAAAAGTAAAACTATTACAGTTCACTGTTTACAAAACAAACAACAATCTGGTTCACTGTTTACAAAACAAAGAAGAATCTTGTTCGCTGTTTAAAAAACAAACAACAATCTGGTTCACTGTTTAAAAAACAAACAACAATCTGGTTCACTCTTTTAAAAAGTACTGTAAGTTAAAAATAAACTGATAGAATGTAAGTTACAAAAAAAACTGACAGAATTGAAGAAGTTAAAAAATGAAAAGACACAAACTAAAAAAAAACACACGCAGAAGACCAAAAAAATGGAATAAACATAATAACTACCAAATATAAGTTCAGCCAAAAATAAATGCGCATAACCACAAAAATTAAAAGTCACTAAGAAAGACTAATAACTACCATGAAAATGATGAGACACAACTCACTGAATAATCCGAAAAGACACAGATATTCTATAAATACAAACAAACAAACACAAACACATTACAGAAAAATAAAAATATATACTAAAGGCAAAAATGGCAGGCAGAGGACGAATGGCATGGATAATACCAAGAGAATTTGAAGAATTAAGATTGACAATAAATCATATGAGGCTGGAACTACATAACAGGCAAATAGATATGCAACAACAAATTGATGAACTTCGGCTACAGATGCAACAAAACGAACAAGTAATTGAGACATAAATTGGATTTGTAAGAGACAAACTCAGACAAGATCAATAAAATAGTGAGGCTATGCAACGATGCATACAAAGTGGCGGTACAAACCACATATGCACTAATCCACTACCACCTCATGCCATGGGTAGGAGGAAACAAGATTCCATTGTACCCGAGGGAGATACCATTCACAACGCAACCAATAGAAGCAGAAAGCATCCAAATCAGAGTGTACATCGAGGAAATCAGAATTCCATTCTAAGAGCAATAGAATGGATTTTAAAAGTTTTTTTTAAATATTCTTAAACCTAATTTCTATATTTCTGCATAAAGTGTGTAACAACTAACTATGTAAGAACAAATATTTACATTTCTTCAATGTTTGGTTGTATGTAATATATGGTTCAATGTATAGTTCACTGTTTGTATGTAATATATGCTTCTTTCTGCAATATCAGTATATCACGATTCACTGTTTTATAACATAGAAACACACATTCTTACAAATGTATTCAAACAGATAGACAATTGATTCACAAAATCCATCAAAAACACATAACACAGGAAAAATGCAACTCACAGAGAGGACAAAACAACAAAATGATACTAGAAAAATAAAAAAGGAAACTTACTGAATTGGAAGAAGGAATCATTGACGATCCTAAACAGATTCAGAGCAATGCAATACGCTGGTTAATTCGTGGTGACTTAATGGAATACGCAAACACTGAATAGATCGAGTGGTGACTTAATCGATCAAAGAATCAAAAACAAAATCATATCAATTGAAGAACAGCCCCGAAATTGGTAAAAATTCTTTAATAGATCGAGTTGCAGCCCCGAAATCGATGAAGATACTTCCGATTAACAATTTAATGGAATATGCAAACACTGATACGAATCAAATGAAGATTCGAAGAAGATCAAAGAAAAAAACGGAAAGGAAGAAGATCAACGTGATAAACGGAAAGGAAGAAGATCGGGGAGAAATTTCATCGCAGAAAAATTTGGGTTTTTTTTTTTGCCAAATAAATTTGGGATTAGAAAAAGAAATTGATTATATTGAATATTATGGGAAAATAAAATAGTAAGGGTATTTTAGGTGTTAAATATTGTCATTGCCCTTAATAACTTATCAAATATTAAGCTGAACTCCTAGCTTAATGAAATTGTGTAAATGTCCTTATTGACAATAAACTATATTTGATATCCATATTATTCATGCTTTCGGCGGACTTTTTAATTTTCAATGATACTCTTTCATTCAAATCCTTGACGCGACATTAAATGTACGATCGATGTGTTTCAATAAAATATTCACTAATACACGATAACTTCTCAATTAGTTTATGGCTTGTGGAAGTATATAAGTCTTTGTTGCTTTCTTTAATTTTTTTAGTTTCAAAACATTTGCTGAAATCCTAATGCATAGGTATAGATTAGCTATATCATCAATTGCAAATTTAGTGCATATCATACTGGTTACTTTATGCATTTATTTGTTTTATGTATTTATTTATTTTATACGATACGATGAATGTATGACTAAACACAATCTAGATGAATGTGTAGAGAGGATGTCTATAGAGATAAATATGTACTGATAGACCAATTAGTAATTTAAGTAAATACTCCCGCAATAAAAATTAAGTCGGAATATTATCTCCTATAATTATAACGACGATGCATAGCCATTGTTCGGATCCAACTAATCCATAACTGCAAGGAGTTGATCTACCTCGGGTATATCGTCCTTATTGAGGTATGATTGTATGAGATATCACGATTGGCCACTGTTAGGATCGTCTAATTTTAGAGACAAGGGGTTGACTACCATATAGTGATATGTATTGTCAAAGAGTTGACTGTACAATCACTGAGAATCACATAGAGATGTGATTGGTACAGAGTTACCTACCTTTTGAAACAATCTTCATTAATCAACCACCACCGGGAATCGAGGTAACTAGATTGGATATCAGCCACTAAAGAATATTGGAAAATTCTTGGAAGTCAATAGAGAATAGTTGAATAGGTTAGGAAATCAACGCAGGAACGTAGCGGAATTCAAAATTTTGATTTTCTTTTTCCCAAGATCGACTTCGTTTAAGCAACAAACATAAAAGAAGTAGAGAAAAGAATACCATAGTTGATCCAATTGGATCGATGCTTTGTCTACGGTTGTAGTTTCTGCATGAAGCCGCCGAAGCGTTTGGCCTCTACCGGTGATCCACATGAACACCTCACCAGAATCCTACCATGGATTGCTACTAGAAAAACTCAGTTGCAAGACCGATATTTTCTCTCTCTAAAATATCTCTCTAAGAAGCTCTCTAATTTTCATAAGAACTATTAGCTCTTGGAATTGTGATGTAAAAAAGAGCTAGCCAACCCATTGCTTATATAGGGGATTGGGGCGCCACTTATGATTCCCAATCTGATTGGGATTAGCTTCCTAGTAGATTGGGGAGAAAGAAAATAATTTCCTAATAAAATAAGAAAAATACCTTTGATTGATTTATCTCATTTAATTTAATATCTTATATTAAATATTTCTAAGATATTGTCAATATCTAATATTGACTATCTTTATCTTATGACCGTAAATCTATTTTCCAAAAAGCAATTAATATCTAATATTAATATTATGGTAATCTTATTAATTTTTTTTTTGAAGTAGGTAATCTTATTAATTAAATTGCACAATCCAAGTATATATTATACACAAGAAACCTGTGCCCCTTATCCAAATTAATTGGCATCCAGATTTATTCTTTAATTAATATAATGCTATGATTATCAATTTGCAAAATACATGTATATCATATATATATATATACACACGTATGTATGTACACACACACACACACACATATATACGTATGTATGTACACACACACACACACACACACACACACACACACACACATATATATATATATATATATATATATATATATATATATATATATATATTTTCAAAATTATGTGTATCATAATACACATTTAAATAATCAACATAATTAATATATTGCATTATATTTATTCATAATAAATAAATACCACCATATTAATTCACCACAATAACATTTATAGTATGAGATAAAACTTTCATTATTTGGTTTTCTACGATAACCACATTTTAATCCGTCTTGATGTTCATATGTGTGTGACCCGATAGGCTTCCGAATATGTTGGCCGAAGGCATAAAGTGCAAATTATGAAAATGCATTTCATACATAACTATCACGGAATAGCATCTAGCAACACACCGTGACCCCCAATCATCGAAAGAGTCAAATGCAATGACTACTACCTTTCATGTGAAACAGCTACCGTGTAAATAGAATCCTATCGCTGTAATAATATCCATACGGTTGTACGTCTACTGTCAAGCATCAACAACCGTATCTTATAATCTGGATATCATGCTCTCTTGAAGTAACTCATTTACTTTCACTTTGCAAAGATTCTCGAGAGTAAGACATTCCTTATAAAAAGTACTATTGTGATATTTACACTACTATTATAGTATAGTGGTATACGATTTCCGGACGACCAAACATGTATACTCTGCAAGCTTCAGTATCACACCCAATCACTACCGCATGATCTCCCCATGGCTAGGGGAAACCACAATAGTGTCAAAGCATGAAAATCCACACCGTGATGCCATGTAGACTCCGGTCCTAAGGATAATTACACAACCGCCACATAGTGTGACACTTAACAGTGTAAGTGGGCCAGTCTAATGTATACATTCTCTAATACACGTCCACGTAAAGTCCAAGTGTCTCTACACTTCGATAGACGAGATCTATCCCCACCCTTAAAGACAGAAGACATCTAATACGTGCGAGCCTGTTGGTACTATCAATGCCCTATTTAATAGTACATAAGCCTAGAGACATTTAAGTATCAAACTTATTAAAGTGATTAGAGATCTCATCAACCATAATCGCCTATAATTGTTTCTCTATCACATTTTAATACTAAGGACGTTATCATATAACAATTCATAATTGGTTCTTTAAAAGAACAAATATGACAACAAAAAAGCCATTTATCATATGTATAAACATAAAGAAATAGTAGAAATGACCCGACCCGGTCGGATCCGGTCCAGCCCGATTGGGTTTAGGACACTATTTCAACAATCTCCCACTTGGCCTAAAACCAATCACTCGTACACACAAGACCAAGTTGAAACACAAGAATCTCATGCAATATTCACAACTAGCCCTAGCCATGAACGGATCACTATCCGTGGGGACTTAGACTATCTTCATATGATGCTCCAAATGACAAAGTCAAAGGAATTGACTCAACACACACATGAATCTCTGACGAGACTCTGGTCCTCGCTTCAAGCAATGAATCCAATTACTATATCACCTATATAGAAAATGTGGAAGAACCATACAAGGTTCAGGAATGAACCTTCTAGATCCATGTACTACTCCCGCAGTATCTCCTGTCGTGATCTACACTAAACCCTTTAGCATCACATATATATAGGTAAAATAAAAACTAACAGCAGTTAGACTTATCACTATAGATTCTTATTTCAAAAATAAGAACTGCTAATCCAAGTGCTTTCGTAAAGACCTTGAACTACCAAACATTAATTGACTGTGACATGAGGTGATAATTCCCGAGAGAGATATCCAATACCTTACTCAAAAATCATAACACACTCCCACTATCCATCTTGCACATTGGGCATATCCTTTCTTTTGACTAAATCAAACTCATTTGATTATCAAACAAAGAAATCGTCTAAAAAAACTTGTTTGAGTCCATAAATGGATCTCGTGGGCTCACTTGTCATGTGATCGTCTATGATCATCGGCCTGATGGCCCAACGTCATCAACACTATCATATAGTCATGATACGAAGTTATAACAAGAATAGTCTGAATAGAACTAGGCTCAGCTGGCAGCATAAAAATAATTACAAGGTTTACACCCCGCACCCTTCAGCCAACAATATAGCCTTATGGTAATAATATTACTATCCATGTCAGCCTTTGAGGGACATTGCCTCTAGGTAAGACAAACTAGGTTCACAACCTAGTTGTCACTGATGAGATCTAATTTAGATATTATGGCTCCTGGACATATCTCTCAATCTAGCCTTTCAAACATTCCTTCATAAGTTGTGAGATATTCATTCTTCAAGATGAACATTCCAGCAACCTTTTCAAGCTTGAGGTTATCCACAGACTTATAGAACTTTTGTGTGCACTGAGCTGTGTTCTACATCTCATCACTATGTGGCGTCTGCTCATGTTCCAATGCTTGAGTATATCTTGGTGGTTCTCAAACTCTTTTGAGATCTAAGTTACTCCCACTGTTTCTTTTGGAAGAAACACTTCTTCTAGAAGACAGCATGTTTGGAGATAAACACCTTTTGCTCCGTGGACAAGTAAACATTATCTAGCATGCTTGCTAAGATATTTCACAAAGTTGCATATGTTGTACTAGGCTCCAAGCCTTTCTGACTTTGCCTATGACAACTTCAAATCATCGGTTAAGATAGATTCGACATTATCCTTTTCCGTATCTAATATGCAATTTATTCAAACTTTATTCTTTGGAACTCGGTTAAGTGTATGTTTCATATAAGGGCACTATCCCGAACCAGGTAAGGGATACTTTGCATGGCTTACGTCACACCTTTATCATATAAAGTGTAGTTTCCATATTAGAAGCACAATCTGATTGCGTATCCAAAAATGGTATCCTTCATGGAGGAACCTTATTCATTTTCAGACAACTTCTGAAACACTCTTTAGGTATTAATTACTTCAATCCAATTGAAGATTAATTCCTAAGTAGCTCATCAATCTCATATTCATACTAGCAAGAACTTTTTGGGCTTTCCGAATTATGCACTTCACTGAGTACACTTGAATATTTCAAAAATAGTCATAGAGATTAACAAAAAGTTATTTGTGGCATTAATTGTCATGAGCCAACAAACATCGGTATGTTTAGGCTTCAGACAATTTTCTAGAATTTATAACTTTTTCTTAAACGGGTATTTTAGTCTTTTTTTGATAAGATACGTATTACCTATATGATTCATAATTACGAGGTTCAGACATCATCAGAATGACATTTGATTATACATTTCTCTTCCAAAGAGTCGACATCCAGAACAATCACAAATATCAAGGATAATTTCCATACTATTTTACTTGGTTGAGATTTCATCACCTATATCGACTATACAGTGACATCGTTCTGGCACGTTAGATTTGGTGAACGTTCAACTTTATCAGAATAACATTTATTCCTTACAATTGAATTTGTCTACTTGAACTCGTGTTCTTCATAAGAACCGGAACACAATAACGTTTATTTAGTTCCTTTATCATTTTACCAGATTCAGAATACTATACCGAAAATGTCGCAACGTTTTCTTTACTTTCGTATCTATAAGTTTATTCTATATTTTATCTTTCTAATTCAATCACTCTCATAAGATATCATATTTTTAAGAGTTGACTTAAACTTAGACAGATTTATCTCAACATACTTGCCTAGAATAGAGACTTCGATAAGATCTCTCATTTTAAGCACATTTTCTATCTTTCCTTTTTAATCCTTTAAGCCCTTGTAAATATTCAAGCATAGTCTAGATCTATCACAAGAACAATCATGAATCTATGATTGGAAATAAAATATTGGAATAGATCTTACCCATAAAGAAGCACAGATCTACTCCTCAATTCTCTCTCCCTCCGGCAATTCCAATCGATCCGTGAAGAACATAAACCAAAAAAAAATCAATAATGAAAGACTCATGATTTATTGGCTAGAAAGAAACGAAGGAAAGAAAAGAAGACTTTAATCACCAAAAGACTGCATTGTATCTAGTTGATAGATGAATGGATAAGATGAGGACCTAAGATAAACCCTAATCCTTGAAGAACAAGAAAACACGTTTCTGGAAGGTTCTGGGAGGCTCTGGGCTCGCGGTAGTGCGAGGTGGGATCGCTGCCGCCAGCACAGACTATGGTATTTAGACTATGACTTGGCCTACGTAACTCCGATTTTGGTGATTCAAAGTGAGTTGGAATCAAAGTTGCAAGCCCTACATCTTTCATATAGAAGCCCAAGACCGATTCGACTTGTGATTATCCTGAAAGAGTGTTGCAAGATCACCAATCAGATTCTCGGGTCCAATCTTGACTTGAAACACTTCAACCTTCAGCTTGGTTCAGTTCCTTATCAATTAACTCTCATATTCAGCCCGAATGATGCTCCATAAACTCGTTCATCTGTCAATAAAACTATAGCACACATCTCGCTTCTATTTACGGCAAATAACAAATAAAATACCCGGTTAATACGCTTAATACCAATTTAGTCACCCCGGATGAGGCTTAATCACCTTTAGCTAATTAACCCATGATTTCATAGTTATTATCACCATTGAGAACATAAATATGTGGTAAGTTGATGGTAAAATATGATACCAATTTGACCGTGATCAACTATCCTCCTCTTAGCTTTTGATCGTCCCGAGCAAAAACCAAATCAAACAAACCCCATAAACAATTACAAACTAATTAAGAACATACTAATTCAAGAATTCTAAATAAGACGAGGGTCAACACATATCCATCAGTAATCCATTATGCACTATCTCGTAGTAGAACAACGTGTGTGTGAATAACTCTCAAACAAAGTGACGCAAACAGAATCACATTATATCAGTAACAATTTCAGGCAAAACATGCATTATGCACAAATCAATAAGTTCCACATTAATCATCACCTACCAATGCATCAATGTGTCGTGTGATAAATCTTTTGTGATAATGCATTCAGGAAAAGAATGAAGTTATAGCTACCACACAACCTTACTTATCAATGTGCACACTTAGGCCGTGCGGACTTGGGGACCGAGTATTACTCTTAGGATCTCGTTTGTTTTATATTTATGCGAGGGTCATGCTCTTTTTGCTACGAGTTCGCTTCCCTCACTGCCTTTATTATATAATTTTTATATATTAATTTTTTTTCTTATTTATTTGGTAGATTTCTCACTATTTTTTCTCTCACTCTCGCAAGCCTGTTGTATCCCATTTTACCTTTTGTGGGCTCATTGTCGCTACCCTCATCCTACAACAATTGGTTAAACTATATCTACTGACAAATATCGATTCTCGGTCTAAGATAACTCTTCATCTTATCCAAATACTTCTCACTCTTACGTGCTCAAAAATTGAATGCAGCGGTAAAATAAAAATTAATAAGTCATTACTTCATGCAACATAACACATGCTCATTCTTCCATACTAAATTGAATAATGCGTCTTTTAACTACACATTGAAGAAGTGCATTATACATGCTTAAAAAGGTCGATTCAACAACAAGATGGATGATTAATAAACCACTACTTCGAATAGTTGACAAACCGCTTATTCATAATTAATGAATTAAGTAGGTAATTAAGCAGTTTAAACAGTTTAAGGACTCTATTTCATTCCATTTTTTGCAGCAAAATTCACAAAAGTAAGCATTAGTGTCTAAATTTTTTCAAACTAAGTGTCATGTCTACCCCCCACTTTAAAACTCAACATTGTCCCCAATGTGGAAGTAAAGCAAAAAAGTAGGAAGAATAAGAACACTTAGATTTGAAAATTAGAAGAACTCAGCTAACTGTCTAAAGCAAATTATATCAACGAACTCGAACCAAAGTTGTCTTCTCCAAAGGACTAATCTGACTTGGTCAGCTAATACAAACGATTCTTGCACAAAGGCCGTTAGTACCATGAGACGCGAATAAGTAACAAAATCATTATATTATGTGGTAGTAACTAGCACAACTAAAAAAAACTGCAATAAAAAAATTAAGCCAATAAATAACAACTTAATTACTTAAACATAACAAAACTATTACAAGACTCCAAATAAAAATAAAATGACTCAAGACTCAAAATAATAATCAAATAATCATGCGAATTAAAAAAAACTCCCGCACATCCTTTGCTCAACAGCCTTGGAAATATGGCGATGAAAAAAAAACCTTCTCGCTTTATTCAATTATCAAGAAATAAACGAAAAAAAGGTTAACCATAAATTAATGGCTATGCCTAACCATTAAATAAATAGTCCACCGCAGCAGCGCCAAAAACTTGATCGTGTGTAAGTCGCTTCTACTAGCAAGAGGACTAGGTCAATCGTAGTATAGCAAGGCGAGTCAAGGTCGATCCTACAAAGGCTATTATTTAATAACGTTAAAAATAACCACAATTTATAGGTCAACCTGATAGGGTGGTCTTTGACCTACATAAATAAACATTAAATAAAAGAGATGCAAATAAACCAATAGTCAATCATATATTGAAGATTCATTAACCAAACTATTCACAACTAATCTCCCCTTAATCCTTATTTGATCCGTGTGTGTAATTAAGCTACGGGTGCAGTCTCCTAACCTTGTTTACTTTCATTGAAAGGACAGTAAACGTCTATGTGCAGTTAACCTCCTCCATTGGTTGTATTAACCCAGACGCAATAAGTTCTAGAAAGTGCCGGCTCAAGACCGAGAACTTCCCTAAGCTGCTATCGTGGATTGACTAGCACGATCCTAGGGATTGATCTGACTATGTCCAAACTAACACTTCACCTTGCAAGTCCTTCATGTTAATTTACGATGTACGACAAGAATATTGGCCAGATCTAACCTACCATGAATTAAACCTGTCGATGAACGTAGCTGACGCCGAACCACAGAATTAAGGTTTAATAAGTGTCTCGATTCGGCGATAAAGACCGTCACTAAATCCAGAGAACACAACCCATAATTCTGCGTTTAATATTAATGAATTGAATAATAAAGATTAAGGTTCGCTTAACGAACTCATAGTTGGTTATATGCAAGCATTGTCTAGATCTATCACAAGAACAATCATGAATCTATGATAAGAAATAAAATATTGGAATATATCTTACCATAAAGAAGAACATATCTACTCCTCAATTCTCTCTACCTCCGGCTTCAAATCGATCCGTGTAGAACATAAACCAAGTACAATTCTGTTGGAAATAAAATTTATGTTTTGATGATGATTCATCGTATTTAATCATTTATTATCTTCACCCCATTGATGAAGTGCTGAAACTAGCTGTTATAGTGAAAGGCTAAAAGATGTCTAGAACTGAATGTATAGGTTTTACTAGAGTCTAATATTTGTATAGGTTGCATCAGGCAAGCACTGTAATAGATAGATGTGTCGTAGAACTGAAAACTGGAAATCATTTAGAAAACTAGAACTTATCGTTAAACTGAAGAGATACCCCATTTCAGAACTAAAGAAGGTAAGTTCGCTGAGGTACATACCCAGTTGGATTATCTGGAAGACATAAGAACTAAAGGACACGGACTCGGGTATTGAAGATTGAAGAATTGAGGGCTCAGACTCAGTTATAAAAGCCAAGACTGTAAAGTTAGAATTCAGGAAAGTTTGTGGTGACGTGAACTAACTTTATGGATCTTGTATGAAGACCTAAGAATCATAAGGACAATGAACTTTTAGAAGATATATTCTTACGGTGTACTCTGGTTAAGTTAATTATAATCAGATGTAATATTAGAGTACTGATTTTTAATGAAGAGTAAAATCTCAGTTAATGCTCTAAGTCAGTTAAGAAACTGACAACTGACAAACTTAGCATAAAAATAATCAGGATACTCAGTTTTATAAGTCCGTCATACAACAAACTGATAGTATATTCGAACGTTGTAAAGGAAGCAATTCTATTGGATGAAATACTAACAAGTCAGAACGATCACAAAATATAGCCGTTACAAGATAGATGTTGATACAATTTGAATTCTAGCAAGATGAACGTTGGTTCTCACACTATAAATAGAGGACTTTGCAACGAGGATCAAACACCAAGAATTAACAAGATTACAAGCATTTTTCGTGCACAAGTCTCGTTCATTCTAATTGCCATCATTATCTGCGTTCTACATCGATCATATCTAGTTTTCTTCAAGTGTTCAAGCTACATAGAATTTACACAGAATCAGACACTTCGAAGAACCACAAACAAGAATCAATTCATTGATTCTTAGTCCAAATTTGATTCTCAATCAAAGGTTAAGACTGTGAAGCAATCCAGTGAAGGATTTGCCAAGGATTGTTGTATCAGCAGTCGGGTAGATTGTGTTTGTGGTGGTAGCTGGTGAAGAGGCATAGTTAACCCTTCAAGGACCAGTGATCAAGCAATTGGAGAGCAGGCATCCCACCTGTTCTACAAGTGTTTAGATAGTGAAACTTGGATTAGTGAAGGACTATTGTTTAGGACTTTTGGTAACAGCTCACCTTTAGAAGTTCTAGTGGAATTTTCCTCCTACACCACAGGGGAAGAGAGGACTGATAGGATTACACCACCTGGAACCTCTATAATTCTTGCTCGACTTACTTTATGCATTTACATTTTGTTATTTACTATTACAACATTTATATTTGTTTATCCAGCATACTCTAATTGATTTTTTATCAGCATACACAGTTCACAAACTGACATTCACCAGAGTTCAGTTCAGTATACTCAACTCTTTCATATAGAATAACAAGATCCAGATAAAGGATAAAACTTATATCCGCTGCCGGTTGACTCAGTTTTGTTATAAGTCAGTTTGACTTAAAACTCAGCTTAGTCAGCTTAACTCCACACAAGTTAAAACTGAACCTGAATTGAATTAATCAAGTTTTAGGTGTCAAGTTTATTAACCCCTCTCTAAACTTGTGTTAGCCTTTCTAAGGGACCAACAATTGGTATCGGAGCAGTGTTCTTTGACATGCTATTGTTGAAAACTCACTTGCTCTAATTATCCCCTCTTGTTGTTCTCCTGAAAAATCTCAGTCTTTCAACTTCTAATCTTTGCATTATCTCGATTTCACTCATTTTCACAATGGATAACAATCAGTATGCCAGACAAATGCTGATGTGCAACATGGACAGATTTGATGAATATAAACATCGTTTGCATGCCTTTTTAGCAGCTTCTCATTATGAGATGATAGACGTACTCATTGATGGACCTATTCAGATCATGCACATGAAAACTGTCAACGGTGAACAAGTTAGAGTTCCTAAGCCTAAAGCTGATTGGACCAGTGATGATCGGAAGAGAAACAACTTGAACAATATCGCCATGGATATCATTCTCAGGACTCTTGATAGCAACATGTACCTGAAGGTCAAGGATTGCACTACTGCAAAAGAAATGTGGGAGAAACTCCAACTGGTTTGTGAAGGAACTGACTCCATCAAAGAAAACAAGATCTCAGGTGCAAAACAAAAGTTTGAAAATTTCAAGATGAAGTCAGGCGAGAGCATGGATCAGATGGAAACAAGATTCAGTGCTATCATGGATGAAATAGATTTACTCAAGATAGAGTACACAAGAAAAGAAATCAGCACAAGAATCTTGAAGGCTTTACCCATGTGCTGGAAGATGAAGGTTACAGCAATGGAAGAATCAATGAGACTTGATATAGAAGATTCCTTCAAAATCTTCTTAGATCTTAAAGCTTATGAATTCAGTGAAGATTTCACCATGACAACATCCCTAATCAAAGCCATGAAGGAACTCAAAACAACAGCTCTTGCAGCAGCAACCTCAAATGATAATCAAGAAACCTCATCTAGAAATCTTCTGCAATTGGATGAGATAGAGGAACAGATGGCCCTAATGATGAACAGAATTCGAAGAATGAAGAGTGGACATCCAGTCACTCAGAAGTTCATTAAAAAAACTCCTGAGAAAAGAAAGGATGGTGAGTATCTTTGCTTTAACTGTAAGAAGCCGGGACACTACAAAGCTGAATGTCCAGAACTGACTGGTAAGAAGACTCAGCAACGAAGACCTGGCAAAAGAGCACTTTTGGCTGGAGGTGAGTCAGATTACGAAGCTGGCACTGAAAGATTAACAGATGATACAGCTCTAATGGCTCATAACGAGAATCAAAATAAGGTATGTGAATCTAACTCTAAATACTCCTTTGCTTAGATTTCCATACAAAATGCATGTTCTTCGACTGCTGACTCCAATCCTAAAAATCTGGAATTAGAAGAAACTCTTGACGAGTTGATGAATCTGCTTGTAACCGTCCAAGATGGTTATGAATCAATTAAAGCTCAGAAAGAAGCTCTAATTCTAGAAGTTGAAAGATTGACGTCTGAACTAAACATGATGAAACTGACTAGAACTTAGAAAGGAAAGAATCAGTATCAGCCTACTGCATCAGCACCAGCAATTGAATCTTTTGAACAATCAAGTTCAGCTATTGGATTCAAATCCGGAAAGCCTTATGGAGATAGAACTTGCTTAGGATTTGATACACAACAATCTTCTAAGGAAGGAACTAGCAAAACTGCTGAACCTAGTATCAAAACTGGTATTAAGTTTGTAGCTAAGAAACTTCAACAAACTAAGAAAATTGCTGAACCAGTAAAGTCAGTCTCACACAAGAAAACTCAGTTTTCTCAGAAGACAGATGCACCTGAAGGATGTAGGATCATAGATCTAAACGAGTTAGATCTACGCGCAGCGGATGGATCACGATTTATAAATCACAATACATAAATAAAGGATTTAACTACTACAAGGTGGTTAAGATCATATTACCAATAGTGGGAAGAAAAGCTTTAATCTTAGGGTGAGATGCCATGATCTTCCAATGTGTTCTCCAAACGGTGGTTGGTGGACACCGAATCTTGTAATTGGAACCTCCTTGATATGCAACCGAGAAAAAAACCCTGAGTTTTTCTCCAACCGGGTGGAGCTAAGGCTCGAACTCCTTAGCCTTTTTTCTCTATGAATTTCGTGGCATTCTCCTCCCCTAGGGCTCGGGGAGAACTCTCTTTTTATAGGCAAAATCCAAGAGAGAAAACATATACCCAATCGGTTTAACAAAATAAAAGAGATAATTCTAATTATTATTATCCAATAAAAATAAGAGATAATTATAATCTTATAATAAGAAAATATAATTTTCCTTATAGTTAAGAGATAAATAATAAATAAATTATTTTCTTTTATTTATCCAATTAATTATTTAACAAATAAATAACTAATTACACAATATGTCATTATCCAAGAAAACTAATTTCTTGGAAAATCCAAGACATATTGGCGCCACACTAAGCCCACCAGGCCCACATAAAATGTCTTTTCTATATATTATATTATTTAGCCCAACTAAATAATATCCATGCATATCAATTAATTAGCCCAGCCAATTAATTATCATTGAGGCCCAAATAAACAAGAATATCAGCCCGAATTATAGAAGCCACATTGGGGACCATGGACCTATAACCAGTAGCTCCAATAATTAATTATTCATCGAACATAATAAATACATTAATTATTAATTCCAGGATTACGCCACCATAAACCCGAAACTGAACTCTACCGATTATAGATGTATACTTATACTCAACCCACAGAGTAAATAAGCGTCCATTGATATATTCACAACATATGGATTAACCCTCCATAGACTGTCCATTCTGAGTAGGAAGTCTCCGTGAACCCGACTCAGAATATCTTATCCTTATTTACCATTAACCCCCTGATGATCAATTAGTTCACATATCTGACTAGTGATCAATTAGTCTAATATGAACTCGGCCGATCGATCACTTTCTTAGGGCTAACAAACAAGGGGACTGTCTCTCTACTTCCCGCAGGAAGGAATGGATTCCATGTCTGTGAAAATAAGAACTACTCACTCATCAGGAGATAGTGCCAATGAGAATTGGCTTGGAACACATATTTAAGTGAACCGTAACTAACACATCAAACACTACCCCGAGACAAGCAGCACCCTGTGATCACCTCAGGATTAAGGTTGATCCATATATGATCATCTAATGATTTAATAAGATTCCTCGATTATGAAATTATATCGAGATATTCAGATTAAATCGGTCCAAATTCTATATGAATGCCATCATATATAAATGCCCCACGTAGTACCCTCTACCGATAGTCCGGATAAGACTATCACACCCTAAGGTGTTCGGGCGCATTATTGGTGTTTTAATCAAGAGACCCTAAACTCGATTAATTTCACCACAGACTAACAGTTTAAGCATATCTCCACTAACTCAATCCTCACGTGTAATCCATACATTGAGTTAATTGGTTACATACAGATATACTTAGGGTTTGCAGTAGTGTATTACTTTACAAGCACAAAGCAAGTAATAAGGTGAGATAAATTATGTCATCAATTATTAAAAACAATTACACAAATTGTCTTTCGGGCACTACACCTAACAATCTCCCACTTGCACGAAATGACAAGCAACGATTGTTTTTAGAGCACACCCTTTCTCATCTTATTCACAACACTCTCCCACTTGCTCTAAAAGCAGATGAGATATATCCCTCAATGCCGTACCCTCCAAGCACTCGACCTGATACACTAATTAGTTTGGTTGTCGGCTCGATACGATCTTTTGGATCGAAACGTCGCCGGTCCATCTAATCAGGCGGTACTCTCTCTCAATATGCTTTTGACCTCTAGTGACTGAGAAGATCCTTCTAAGCTATCTCTTCACTGTTTTCACAATGAAGTGATATCGGCTCACTAGACCTGGAATTACTCCCAGATCAGAATGGAAATTCCTAAGCCATATCGCCACTCTAGCTGCTCCGAAAGCTGCTACGTATCCGATTAATCAATGTCGAATTGGCGGTGCTGGATTTCTCCAGACTATAGCTCTAACACAATGAGTAAACACTGAGCCTGAGATCGTCTCAACGATCATCCTTAATCTGACTATAAGTCAGAATCAGTGTAGTCAACCATATTCAAGTTTGCACCCGAATATACAAGCACATTATTCCTCGTTCTTCAAAGATACTTGAGGACATACTAAACCTCTATTCAACGCTCGAATCCGAGATTCAACTACTATTGACTTGTGATAACCTGACTTGCCATTATCCAAGAGAGACTCTATCCCGTTTTCTCTTTATCCGAAGATTTAGAGAATCATTCCTGAGAGGTAGGGTAGGACTACTCCGGATGAATGTTGCATACGTATATGCATGATCATCTAATTCAATAAGATAGGTGGGATAGCCAATGACTCTTTCTCATGAATTTGACCGAATCATATTCTTAGAATATGGTCCAATTCTCTCATCCAGAGAATCTTGGCCTGTCAGTTTCCGACTTCGGATAGCACACCCATGTTGTTTCCAACCGTTTCAGTGTTATCATTCATGAACACTAATACTACTAATTTACCATTATTGATATCCAGTCTACAAAAGACTTTTCAATATTATGGTCAAGTCCACATATTTTAAAACATGTGACTTTAAATGACCGAGAGGTTCTCTTAAATCCACAAAGGATATAAGCCCCGGCAGTCATCCTGCCATTTGTTCTAACCAAGACCCTTCAGTTCCGAATGAATCTAGACTCCGTTTTTCGGCAAGAAAGTCTTAGGGAATCACCTCTATTTTCTGCTTTCTAACGAAATCTAGCAAGACTGAGTGGTGAGAGAATTCAAGGTCTTGTTAACTCTCTACTTGTCAGGGAATCACCCCTATACCACTCAGCTTTGCGCTGAAAGTTTAAACTTTCCTATTCATTCGACTCTTTTCCGTGTAGATCCAATTGCTCCCACTGGGCGTTGTTCTACAAGAGGCTGAACAGAACTGGAGTACCTAAACTCCATTCACAGGGTTAAGGCTTTCAAACCAACCTCTATGATCAGAATCCTATACAGCCCACTAAGAGCCATAGGTTATCAATCACCCCAGTAGACTGTAAATTCCACAAAACCATAATAGGTCAATGGTTAAACCATACTCCTACTGCATTTTGGGTGGATTGACATTCTGATCTAGTAGTATTTATCAGTGTAACCACCAACAACCGATGTTGGACATGGTCTGATTAAATCAGATAGTAACTACTTTTTGGGTAACCGTACTCCAAGGTTTAAGGCTGTTACTTATAGATTCTATCAGAAGCCTTGTGACAATTCAGCTGTCACTTTCTGATCTCAAGAATCTTATAACCAACCTTCACTCGTCTTATTAAGGCATTTCACGAACAGTCAAAGTCTGAACGTATGCGTAAAATCTCCAGTCCTACTTTCAAGCATTAAATGCTAAATGACTACATTTACGGAAGTGGTGTGAACCGAATTCACTTCTTATCCACAAAATCACTAGCATCTTCTAGGTAGACTTCTCGGTTTACATTATAATGTTAACCATTATTTTGCAACCAATTATCTTAATCGAGTTCAGCAGTGTATTGTAGCACATCAATAACTATATAGGGCAAGTCTATGGTTTCTTCCTCATTGAGAAACATTCCACTACGAGTCAGGCTGAGCATCAGTCCCAAGACTATGCGATAGCCTATTTCTGAGCATGGAATACTCTATTCTCTGCTAAAATTAGAGACTCCTCCTCGTATTCTTTCGATAAACTAAATCGTGTTTCGAGTAGTTATCAGACAAAATGTCACCACTCAAAATCTCCCACTAGCTTGTATCTCTCACTGGACCCCGAAGGTCATTATGAACAAGCTATGTTACCTCTTCAAATTTATTACCCTCTCCCGATTGAAAGGAAACTTAGTCATTGTTCTTTTAAGACAGTGTTCCGAGACTGGGAGATAGGAATCACCCTTCGCCACTCGTCAGTTCTTATCTCTAGGATATATGCACTAATTAATAGATATTGAAGGGTCGTTTATCTTAATACGGAAACCTTTTACCTTTAATAGTTTTAGATGTGTTACACATACCTATTCAGCTTTTCTTAATGTTTCTGTCTTTATCAAACAAAAGTCTGAGTCTCAGATTCATACTACAAATGTCATCTTCACTTTGTTTACAGCAACTGTAGTATCTAGATGAAAGTGAATCCATTTGTTTCAACGAATCTGTAAACAGAAAAATAAATTTTTCTGTGATATTCAAGGATAGAATCCGAAATTCATTTCCTTATACCACTCCCACTATTTTAGCTGAAATTACTGCCCGTTGTTACTCTATTAATCGTTAATGCAAAGCTTCTTTGTTCTTCCAAAGAACTTAGCTCCCGAGTCGAGTTACTCGGTTAAGAAAGTCGCTAAGGATTCATTGGTTAGTGACCTGAAATCACTTTCCTTATCCTACACTTTCTTTAATTAATATTTCGGTTTAGCCTCAAACTTAGTTTAGATGATTAACACTTGTAGAAATTCTTTCCCATTCTTGACTTTCCTTAAAAGGAAATAGTCTTGAACTAGCAGTTCGTTTGAGTAGACACTACTCGTGAACTATGGGATGTCTAATGAAAGCGTTACCAGTGGGACTAATTTTCTAATAAATTAGAAAAACAACATAAGATTAAAGCTCCCACTAGTTTATCGGTTCCAAATACCGTCTAACCAGCAATACTTTAATTTATGAGTATCCAATTTTTCTGTTAGAAAATTTCTCGTGTAGACATTACACACTTAAAATTCACTAGAAGAATCTTATCGTCCCAATCATCTTTCAAACTAACTACGGTTGTCTCTCGTTCTGCACGAGTGACAGCAGTGACATACTTATTTACGTCACTTAAGTTTTGAAGGCTCAAGAGAAATATCTCTTCCGAAAAATTAATCGCATGTGAGATTAATAAATACAACGTTCTAGTTACTTACCACATTTAACGAAGTCGTTACTAGTCAATTTAATACATACATTAGCAGTATAGTACCCTAGAGAGATATATAAATAGTTGTTAATAAAATTGACAGAAAATAAATCCAAATCATACACTACTAATAAATTTTAGGAACTATAAACTATGTACTTATAGTCTATCCTACCGTTCCAAGGACTTAATCTCTTGCCTCAGTGCCGCCTTAGGGTAGGTCAAAAAGGTTTCGATTAATATTGAAGATCAAATTGAGAATCAAACATCTCATTTGTGATCGTCAATCACCTTTCCTTTTTCAGCCAAGGTATTACCAAAATACCCTTTATGAGTGTGACCTTCTGTTTCAGATTTTTAGGTAGACCCCGAGTATGCCGCCTTAGGGTCGGTCAGTAGGGGTGTACAACAAAATTGGAAAACTGGACTGACCGACTGAACCGGATTAAACCGGACCGGAAAATGATGAACCGTGGTTTTCCAATCGGTTTTTTCATTGAAGAAAAACCGAACCGGAAATCCAATTCAGTTTTCGGTTTTATCCATAAAAACCGGTATGACCCGAACCGAACCGGTTATACTTCAATTTTAATTATATATATATATATATATAATTTAATTTGTTCACTAGCTCCTACTATAAAAACCCCCCACACACAACCCTAAATTTCTAAACCTTATACTTCTGCCGTTTCTACCTAAACCTAAACCTAAAATGCTTCACAGCCGCCGATAACGACCACCCGCTGGCTTGTGGTGCCAATAATGGTGTTTGTCTCATTTTTAGAAGAAAAAATCAAAATTTTATGGTAAATAAAATACAGCCTGAAAACCGAAACTGAACCGAACAGGACTGTATTGGTTCAGTCCAATTCAGAAAAATGACCAATTCAGTTCAGTTCAGAAAATATCAAAACCGTAACTACAGTTCAGTTCATAAAATCGTAAAATACCGACCGGACTGGATTATGTACACCCCTATCGGTCAGTGACCCGACGAGTACCCAAAATCCAATCCTTTCGGAGACCAAGCCTTGAATTTTGATAGCGGCGAAGGCCTTCCTTAGGGGGCCGAAATCAAAGCCGGCACGAGGCGTCACCATTCTCTCACGTAGCTTGTGTCAACAGTAGAGACCGTGGGGTCGGCTGTCGCCTCTCCCGCTCCCACTCAATATTTTGAAAAAAAGTGGTGGGTTTACTGATCACGTTTTTGGACTTGATGTTACATTAAGGAACAATAAATCATAGTCCCGAATGGTGTCGGTTATGTGGGCTAGCCCACCCGACCTATTCGTTGGAACATATGTGGGCACGTCGGACAGGTCAAGACTAGGGGAGCTCCGTTGAGCCGTAGTGGCTCTTCGGATGGCTCAGCCTTGCCGGACCCACGTGAAAACGCCACACGTGGAGGGTGAAGTCGATCGAGCCGTAGCTACTATTGACAACCCAACCGTGGTTAAACCACTTTCGAACCATGTTTGCCCGTGAATATCCAATCCTTAAAGATCAAACTTTCACGTAGACACTACGGAACAAAAAACGTAATCTTTTCTAGGTAAGGTGGAATTCACCGAGAATCCAACACCTTAACCACGAGGTTTCGGGATTTTACTCCCTATGCTTTCGCAGAGTGGGATTCACCGAGAATCCATGACCCAACCTTGACGATTGAAAAAACCCGTGATCCTCATTTTTTACCCTAATTAGTTTCTAATTATCAAACAATTAATTAAAACTAATTTCGTGTTTTATATATGCCTAACTAATTCCTCGAATTAATTTCTACATGTATGCATATGGAGTGGAATTCATAATATGATGCATGTCATGGCAATTTTCCGGTTCTACATATACAATCTAAACATGTATACTAGTGCGGAAAATAAACACCGAGTTAGACCGTTGGCACCCCCGTATCTAACCTATTAGAAAATAAATAACCAAACCCTAACTAGGGTTTACAACTTTCTAACATAATCTGCATCTGTTCAAATTCTTCGATGATCGGGAAACCAAACGAACTCGGATCGTGACGAAACTTTCCAGATATATTCTTCACTCCTTGGGCTTCAATATGGACGGTCGGATCGGAGTTTTGACTTGTCAATTTTCTCCAGTGAGCCGCCTAACTTGCTGCTGAATCTGTCTCTTACAGCAGCGCATCAGTGACTTCCCGAGGCCGATCGGGAATCGAGATTAAACCCGATCGACCTGTAATTTTTATGACTTGTCTAAAACTCCATTTTTATTAATATGAACGGTCAGATTTGAGTTTCAACGGTCCAAACGCTTCCAGAAATTGGAGGAAATAACAGGTAGGGTTTCTGTGAATCCTGCGTTTTTCTGTTATAGCAGCCACTTTATTGCAACTAACGGATATTGAGACTGACTCCGTACGACCCCAAATTTTGATGTCTTTTTCTTCAACTTTTAATCTTGATTCTGACCGGAGGGATAGTCGTTTCAACGGATCGATCAACGGGAAAAATGGAGAAAACTAAACAGCTACTAAATAGATCTACTTTCTGGAAATTAAAATTGCAATAACAAATAAATTACATAATTACCTATACTCATATGAACGAATTTCATCGTTTATATGAGTTTACAATAGATCTAACGGGTAAACAGTGCCAACCCCCAATCCATCTCTTCAACCACAACAACTAATCATTATCAATGCATAAAACAATAAATAAAATTTATCTACATGCAATTCCACTCCATTAAATCGTTTAATTATGATTATGACTATATAAATCATGGAACCTTGCTCCGATACCACATGAAGGATGTAGGATCTTAGATCTAAACGAGTTAGATCTACGCGCAGCGGATGGATCACGATTTATACATCACAATACATAAATAAAGGATTTAACTACTATAAGGGGGTTAATATCATATTACCAATAGTGGGAAGAAAAGCTTTAATCTTAGGATGAGATGCCTTGATCTTCCAATGTGTTCTCCAAACGGTGGTTGGTGGATACCGATTCTTGGAATTGGAACCTCCTTGATATGCAACCGAGAAAAAAACCCTGAGTTTTTCTCCAACCGGGTGGAGCTAAGGATCGAACTCCTTAGCCTTTTTTCTCTACGAATTTCGTGGCCTTCTCCTCCCCTAGGGCTCGGGGAAAACTCTCTTTTTATAGGCAAAATCCAAGAGAGAAAACATATACCCAATCGGTTTAACAAAATAAAAGGGATAATTCTAATTATTATTATCCAATAAAAATAAGAGATAATTATAATCTTATAATAAGAAAATATAATTATCCTTATAGTTAAGAGATAAATAATAAATAAATTATTTTCTTTTATTTATCCAAATAATTATTTAACAAATAAATAACTAATTACACAATATGTCATTATCCAAGAAAACTAATTTCTTGGAAAATCCAAGACATATTGGAGCCACACTAAGCCCACCAGGCCCACAGAAAATGTCTTTTAATTTCTCTATATTATATTATTTAGCCCAACTAAATAATATACATTCATATCAATTAATTAGCCCAGCCAATTAATTATCACTGAGGCCCAAATAAACAAGAATATCAGCCCGAATTATAGAAGCCACATTGGGGACAATGGACCTAACCAGTAGCTCCAATAATTAATTATTCATCGAACATAATAAATACATTAATTATTAATTCCAGGATTACGCCACCATAAACCCGAAACTGAACTCTACTGATTATAGATGTATACTTATACTCAACCCATAGAGTGAATAAGCGTCCATTGATATAATCACTACATACGGATTAACCCTCCATAGACTGTCCATTCTGAGTAGGAAGTCTCCGTGAACCCGACTTAGAATATCTTATCCTTATTTACCATTAACCCCCTGATGATCAATTAGTTCACATATCTGACTAGTGATCAATTAGTCTAATATGAACTCGGCCGATCGATCGCCTTAGGGCTAACAAACAAGGGGATCTGTCTCTCTACTTCCCGCAGAAGGAATGGATTCCATGTCCGTGAAAATCAGAACTACTCACTCATCATGAGATAGTGCCAATGAGAAGTGGCTTGGAACACATATTTAAGTGAACCGTAACTAACACATCAAACACTACCCCGAGACAAGCAGCACCCTGTGATCACTTCAGGATTAAGGTTGATCCATATATGATCATCTAATGATTTAATAAGATTCCTCGATTACGGAATTCTATCGAGAAATTTAGATTAAATCGGTCCAGTCCTATATGAATGCCATCATATATAAATGCCCCTCGTAGGTACCCTCTACCGATAGTCCGGATAAGACTATCACACCCTAAGATGTTCTGGGCGCATTATTGGTGTTTTAATCAAGAGACCCTAAACTCTGATAAAGTTCACCACGGACTAACAGTTTAAGCATATCTCCACTAACTCAATCCTCACGTGTTATCAATACACTGAGTTAAGTGGTTACATATATACAGATATACTTAGGGTTTGCAGCAGTGTATTACTTTACAAGCACAAACCAAGTAATAAGGTGAGATAAATTCTGTCATCCATTATTAAAAACAATTACACAAATTGTCTTTCAGGCAGTACACCTAACAGCACCTACCTACAAAAGCAAGACAAATGGTAGATCAACTGTACCTCAAGGAAAAAGAAATGGTAGGTCAGCGGCCAAATCTACAAAAACTGATCAAGTCAAGAACCAGAAGAATTATAATCAAAGTAAATCTAAGAATGTCAATCATTCAAAGATTCACACATCAAGGGGGAAAGGAAGACTATATCCCACTGATGATGATTGGAATTTTACTAAACCTACTATTAAAACTGATAGGAACAATCATTCTGGACAGAAAACTTATCACAAGTTTTAGTCCAAGACTCAGCAGAGAACTTTTTACAGTCCTCAGCAAAAGACTCAGTACAAGGGTTAGTCCAGACCTCAGTACAAAAAGAATGATGGTTATTATTCAGTTTCTAATAATAGAAGACATTTTGGAAATCCGTTTGAACCAGAAGACCTGAGAAATCATATAAATGAGACACAATCCAGAAAAAGATATTATGGAAGTGTGGCTTACATATATGAAAACAAGTGCAACAATTTCCAGAGAAGACCCTTTGGAAATATGCCTAGAGTTGTACTGACAACTGACCATTATGGACCCAAATAGAATTGGGTACCTAAAGCTTTTTAATTTATTTTGTAGGATATTTGGTACTTTGACAGTGGATGCTTTAGGCACATGACAAAGGGCAAGGACTGTCTTACCAATTTTATCACCAAAGATGGACCAAAAGTCAATTTTGGAAGTAAAGATAAACCTGGACACACCAATGGTTATGGTACTTTGATCAGAAATGGACTTACAATCAAGAATGTATCTTATGTAGACGGATTGCACTACAATCTGCTCAGCACTAGTCAATTCTATGACATGGGATACCGAGTCACGTTCGATAAAGATTTCTGCATTTTTGTCAGCAAAAAAACATTTCAAGTAGTTCTTGCTAGAAGAAGAAAAGTGGATATGTATGTTGTAGACTGGACTACAGCAGTTGCAGAAACTTGTTTGCTTGTGCATACCAAATCAGAAATCAGCTGGCTATGGCACAAGAAACTGAGTCATCTCAATTTTGACGACATCAACACTCTTGTTAAGAAACAGTTAGTTATTGGATTACCTGAGATTTCTTACAAAAAGGATAGCTTATGCGACGCCTGTCAAAAAGGGAAACAAGTGAAAGCCAGTTTCAAGACAAAATCTCAGCACTCAACAACAAGAATCCTAGAACTACTTCACATGGTCTTATTTGGACCTGTCATACCAATTAGTATCAGTGGAAAGAAGTATACATTGGTAGTGGTAGATGATTATTCAAGATACACGTGGGTTATTTTCTTGACAAAGAAAAGTGAAACCAAGCAACGGCTTACAAAACTTCTCAAGAAACTTCAAAATCAGAAGAGTGTATCAGATGTGAAGATAAGATCAGACAAAGAAACTGAATTCCTCAACAATGTGATTATTGAATACTATGAAGAAAATGGTGTTTTACATCAACTCGCAGCAACAGCAACACCTCAACATAATGGGGTAGCTGAAAGGAGGAATAGAACACTCAAAGAAGCAGGAAGGACTATGATCTGTGAAGCAAAATTGCCCGAAAGATATTGGGCGTGCGATAACACAAACTTGCTACACACGAACGAGCACTCATGAATAAAAGGCATTAGAAGACACCTTATGAAATTTGGAATGGCAGAAAGCAAAATGTTTCATACTTTCATGCATTTGGAAGTAAGTGTTTCATAAACAACAATGGAAAAGATCAGCTTCACGTTTTTCAACCTAAAGCTAATGATGGAATATTTCTTGCATACTCAAGTGTTAGCAAAGCATTCAGAGTACTGAACAAGATGACACTCAAGCATGAAGAATCAATAAATGTGGTATTTGATGAACCAAACTTTCCTGGAGAAGAAACTGAAAATAGACCAGAATCAGTTTTTCAGCCTCAGTTATTAGTTTTACCAGAATCAATTTTTGTTGACATTGGAAGGTTAAGGATTTCAGAATCATCAGATCAAGATCAGCCTCAGTTTCCAATTACTGAACAACCTGCAGCCAAACAACATGATTCTGACCCAGTTCAAGAAAATCAAAAATAAACTCCTGAAGAACCATTTCAACAGAATTTAGATCCCTTGATGAAACCTCCAGTATATCAATGGATGAGAGATCACCCAGAAGAACAAGTGATTGGTGATTCTCAAGCTGGTGTTCGAACTAGACATCAACTGGACATAATGATAGCATGTTTCCAATCTCAGACTGAACCTAAAGAGATAGAAGAAGCACTGAAAGATCCAGATTGGGTATTATTTATGCAAGAAGAACTGAATGAGTTCAAAAGAAATCAAGTATGGGAACTTGTATAAAAACCAGATCATGTAAACATCATTGGCACCAAATAGGTTTACAGAAACAAACTTGATGAAGATGGGAATATCGTCAGAAACAAAGCTAGACTTGTAGACAAAGGATATTCACAAGCTGAAAGCATTGATTTGATGAAACATATGCACCAGTGGCAAGACTAGAAGCAATCAGACTTTTTCTCGCCTTTGAGCTCATAAAAAGTTCAAGGTATATCAAATGGATGTTAAAATCTCCTTTTTGAAGGGAATCTTGAAGAAGAGGTCTACGTTCGACAACCTCCTGGATTTGAGATCAAGGATCAAGCTGATAAAGTCTTCAAACTGAGAAAAGTTGTATATGGACTGAAGCAAGCACCAAGAGCTTGGTACGAAACTCTATCTCAGTGTTTAGTGGACAATGGATTTATCAAGGGAACCATAGACAAGACTTTATTCAGAATGAAAGTTGAAGAAAGTACTATACTTGTTCAGATCTATGTTGATGACATTATCTTTGGATCTGAGAATGAAAAGCTTTGTGAGAAATTTGCAAGCTTGATGAAGAGCAAATTTCAGATGAGCATGATAGGAGAGTTAAATTACTTTCTTGGATGACAAGTAAAACAAAGAGATGATGGAATTTTCATTCACCATACTAAGTACACAAGGGAATTGATCTTTGGAATGGAAAAATCAGCTGGCATTTCAACACCTATTGGTACCAACATCAGATTAGATGAAGACAAAGAAGGAAAGGATGTTGATCAAACTCTTTACAAAAGAATGATTAGGAGCTTACTCTATCTTACAACAAGTAGGCCAGATATATCCTTTATTGTTGGTGGAATGATTCCCGTAATGTGTGATAGAAGAAGGAATGATTCCCATAATGTGTGATAACACAAGTGCAATTGCTATAACTGACAATCCAGTTTTGCACTCAAGGACGAAACACATTGATGTGAGACACCACTTCATAAGAGATAATGCTGAAAAGAAGGATATTACAGTTCTTTATGTCCCTACTGAAGATCAGTTGGCTGACATTTTTACCAAACCTATAGACAAGGAATGATTTGCCAAACTAAGAACTGAGCTGGGTATAATCAAAGTCAGCTAAGTCAATTTAAGCCAAAGATTCGTCAAGGGGATTGATCTTTGTTATGCTGGGTGCACTCACTTAATAGATCAGTTATTGACATCAACAATCTCAAACTGACCAACTGAAACTGAAGAATTGATGGAACTGAAGTTATTCAAAAACTGACATCAAGCATCAATTTTTCTAGTCAAGAAGTCAAATGGTTGAACCGACAGTGGTTACATCACATTTAATTCCCGCCGTTTGTCAGAACCTGTTGCTTGTACACCCCCACTAATTGTCAAAACAGTACATGCATCGATTACACAAACCGTCAGGAATTTGATAGGGTTTTACTAAATCCTCACAAAATCATGTACCCACTCACAAAACCATCAGTACAAATCCCTATATATCCACCCTTTTTTGCATATCCTTTCACACACACAAGAAAAATCCAAACTTTTTCTCTTACAACCAAAATTTCATCTTTTCAAATTCAGAAATTCATAATGGCAGCGTCCGCAAAATCACAAGAGGAAAGGCTGATTACTGAATTAGATACTCTATCTTTTGAAGAGTATGAAGCTTTTTGCAATAATACTCTATTGGCAAGCCTAATTTGTGAGAAGATAACGCGTCAACCTAGACTAAGAGACATTCTGGAAGTCACATTCAAAGAAGAACATGATGTAGAAGGGACTTTACAGTTTAACAAAAATATGAGATTAGTAAGACAATCCCTAATCACAAAGGTTCGAGGCGAAAGAATCATCGTCAATGAACAAGTCTTCAGGATGCTATTCGACTGCAAGGAACCACTAGTAAAGACAATAGATTTGAGTTGTTTACCACTCAAAAGAGACGCTTTTCTTCAGCTAATGACTTTGACAAAGGATCTAGCATTCATCTAATGAACCTAATCTGGGATGAACTTGAGTTCAATTGGGCAGGTTATGTGATGAATCAAATAAAACAGCAACACTTAGCTGAATTGAAAAGTGTTCTTAAAGCTCAAGCCGAAGGAAGAGAAAATGTTGGGAGACTTTGAATGAAGAAGACACTCAGTAGAGTTATTCAACATTACCTGGAAAGACTTAAGGAAGGGAATGCAGCAGAATCAGTCAAAAGAATTGATACATCCACAGGCGATGTAGCTCTAGTCCATTCTATGAAAGAAAAGACTTCCCAACCTGAAGTCAAGAAGAAAACTGTGTCTCAGCAGATAGCTGAACACAAAGAAGTCAAACGAAAAGTTGACTCAGAGAAGGTTAAGTCAGTTTGAAAATGTCCATTCCCAGGAACATCAAGTCAGTTAGCACCAACTGAGGGGGAACAACAACTGACAGCTGAAGTCACAAGAAAGGACAATATAGCAACATAAATTTTTTCTCAGTTACAACAGAAGATCCCAGAGAAACAAGTTTCCGTTATGCATGCTGAAAAGGAGCAACAACGAGCCAAGAAGAACCGGCTCAAGAATCGGCTCGCCTCTATGAAGCTGAAAGAATCATCAGGCTGATGAAGATGAAACTCAAGACAGAAGAATTTCGTGAAGCTACTCTACTCAGTGAAGAAAAGTTATTGTTGGAGAAACTTGAAGTTAGAGATTTATACACTCTATTTCCTATGGAAGAATTTCTTAATAACTGCTTCAAAAGGATTACTGAGTTAGCACAACGAAGAACATCAGCCATGTCATCAGCACTAGATATTCAAAAGAAGAAAGATGATGACAAAGATGATGAATCAAAGAAACAAGATGACATGATTACAGTTCTGCAAACAGATGTTCAACCTCAAGCTATGCAAACTGTTAATCAGCAAGATGATTTGCCAGTTGGAAACCAAACAACTGACAATCAGAAAGTAGATGAAAAGGTTGATGATCAGCAATTAATGGTCATTGAGAAGGAGACTCAGCCTGAAGTCCAAGAAGACGAAGAATTTGATCTAACTGAGATTATGACAAAAGAAGAATTGAGAAAAGTACATGAAAATCTGAAGATTATGCTCAACCAAAAGGACGAATACAATGGTCTTTTGTCTAATATCTCTAGATACTTGGATTATCGGAAGAAGACCGATGTCTCAGTTCATACTCTGTTAGCTATTATTCAGAAATCATCTTCTAGATCAGCTTAAGAAATTCTCACTCTTAAAGAGAAACTTGAAAACTCAACCATGGAAGACAGAGAAATGCATGCTCAAGCTGAATGGAATTTAAACAACAGAATCTATGGTTTAGAATCTCAACTAAGATAAGTTCTTACTTCTCAAAAGACTATCTCAACTGACCAAAGGGCAACCCATCAGTTGGTAAATCAGTTGTATGATGCCAAAAAGGTGGAAGCTGAAGAAGAAAAGCTGAGACTACTTGATGAAAAGAAGAAGCTAGAAGAAGAACTGAAGAAATACAAGTGAGCAGCAGATCCTTATGATCGGAATATAAAGGAATTAACTAACAACCAACTAATTGAAAAATACAGTCAACCTGGAGAAAGTGGAGCTACTCTTACAAAGGATTTGTGGATGAAGTTTGTCAATGATCATAACAACGTCAAGCTCAAGTACAAAGACAAAACTTATGAAGAATCTCTTGTCTACTTCTTATCTGATCAGTATCACAATCATAGGATGGCACACTATAAGAAGCTCAAGAAGATTGAAGAGAAGTTGCAGATTAGAGACAAAACTGAACAAATGAAAGGTGATGTGGTAGAATTTGAAAATTACTACAATGATGGACCAGCTTTGCCAAATTTAGTTCTGTGGAGAAAATGGAAGCTTTCTACTCAAGTAGACTACAACAAAACTTTTACCAAGGAAGACTCTAAGCTAGAAAATACTTTTCGTCTCCATGATAAAGAGAAGAAATTTTACCTAGTTATAAAAAGAGCACAGAAAACAGTTTAGCTCTTATTTCAGTTTTTCACTGTTGGGTAACTATTCCAGTTTTTGCAAATTTTAATGAAATCCAGTTTCCAGTTTTACCTTGTTTTGAATTGTATTTATCTTTAAACTTTTCTTTTAAGGAGGATTTTGGCATCATCAAAAAGGGGAAATTGTTGGAAATAAAATTTATGTTTTGAAGATGATTCATCATATTTAATCATTTATTAGCTTAACCCCTTTGATGAAGTGCTGATGCTAGCTGTTACAGTGAAAGGGTAAAAGATGTCTAGAACTGAATGTATAGGTTTTACTAGAGTCTGATATTTGTATAGGTTAAATCAGACAAGAACTGTAATAGATAGATGTGTCGTCAAACTGAAAACTGGAAATCATTTAGAAAACTGGAACTTATCGTTAAACTGAAGAGATACACCAATTCAGAACTGAAGAAGGTAAGTTTGCTGAGAGACAGACTTAGTTGGCTTATCTAGAAGACAGAAGATCTGAGGGACACAGACACAGTAATTGAAGATTGAAGAACTGAGGGCTCAGACTCAGTTATGAAAGCCAAGACTGTAAAGTTAGAATTCAGGCAAGTCTGTAGTGACCTGAACTGACTTTATGGATCTTGTATGAAGACCTAAGAGTTATAAGGACAATGAAATTTTAGAAGATATATTCTTACGGTGTACTCTGGTTAAGTTAATTAGAATCAGATGTAATATTAGAGCACTGATTTTTGAAGTAGAGTAAAATCTCAGTTAATGCTCTAAGTCAGTTAAGAAACTGAAAACTAACAAACTCAACATAAAACTAACAGGATACTCAGTTTTATAAGTCAGTCATCCAACAAACTGATAGTACAATCAAACGTTGTAAAGAAAGCAATTCTACTGGATGAAATACTGCCATGTCAGAACGGTCACAAAATATAGCCGTTACAAGATAGACGTTGATACAATTTGAATTCAAGCAAGATGAACGTTGGTTCTCACACTATAAATAGAGGACTTTGCACCAAGGATCAAACACCAAGAATTAAAAAGATTACAAGCATTTTTCGTGCACAAGTCTCGTTCATTCAAATTGCCATCATTATCTGCGTTCTATATTGATCATATCTAGTTTTCTTCAAGTTTTCAAGCTACACAGAATATACTCAGAATCAGAAACTTTGAAGAACCACAAACATTCATTGATTCTTAGCCCAACTTTGATTCTCAATCAAAGGTTAAGACTGTGAAGCAATCCGGTGAAGGATTTGCCAAGGACAGTTGTATCAGCAGTCGGGTAGACTGTGTTTGTGGTGGTAGTTGGTGAAGAGGCATACGTAACCCTTCAAGGACCAGTGATCAAGCTATTGGAGAGAAGCCATCCCACCTATTCTACAAGTGTTTAGATAGTGAAATTAGGATTAGTGAAGGACTATTGTTAGGACTTTTTGTAACAGCTCACCTCCAGAAATTCTAGTGGAATTTTCCTCCTACACCTCTATAATTCTTGCTCTACTTACTTTACGCATTACATTTTGTTATTTACTATTACACCATTTATATTTGTTTATCCAACATACTGTAATTGATTGTTATCAGCATACACAGTTCACAAACTGACATTCACCAGAATTCAGTTCAGCATACTCAGCTCTTTCATATAGAATAAAAAGATCCAGATAAAGGCTAAAACTTATATCCACTTCCGGTTGACTCAGTTTTGTTATAAATCAGTTTGACTTAAAACTCAGCTTAGTCAGGTTAACTCCACACAAGTTAAACCTGAACCTTAATTGAATTAATCCAGTTTTAGGTGTCAAGTTTATTCACCCCCCCCCCCCCTCTCTAAACTTGTGTTAGCCTTTCTAAGGGACGAAAAAATTCAATAATGAAATACTCATGATTTATTTGCAAGAAAGAAATGAAGAAAATATAAGAAGACTTTAATCACCAAAAGACTACACTGATAGATGAATGAATAAGATGAGGAATGAATGATGAAATACAAAATTCGCAGCGCTGTATGGCCTTATATATGTTTATAAAATGACCTAAGGTAAACCCTAATCCTTGGGGGACACAAAAACGGTTTTCTGGAAGGTTCTGGGACACTCTGGGCTCGCGGTTGCACGAGGTGGGCCGCCACAGACTTCAGTATTTGGACAATAACTTGGCCCATATAACTCCGATTTGGGTGATTCAAAGTGCGTTGGAATTCTCGTTTCAAGACCTAAAACTTTCATGCAGACTACGAAGCCCAATGAGACATGAAAGTATCCTGAAAAATCGTTGAAGATCACTATTCAGATCTCGGGTCCAATCTTGACTCGAAACACTTCAACCTTCATCTCGGTTCCGTTCCTTATCAAATAACTCTCATATTCAGCCTGAATGATGCTCCATAAACTCGTTCATCTATCAATAAAACCATATTACACAGAGTAGCTTCTATTTACGCAAATAACACTTAAAATACACAGTTAATACGAATACCAATTTAGTCACCCCGGATGTGACTTAATCACATTTAGCTAATTAACCCATGACTTCGTACATATTATCACCAATGAGAACACAAATCCGTGGTAAGTTGATGGTAAAATATGATACCAATTTGACCGTCATCAATAAGGCTTTGACATGTCTCATAATTAAAGCCATTTGATCTTGAAGTTGATCAATTTGACTTTGCTTCACGGTTTCAATGGTTGGTCTAGAAGTTTCACCGGTACGAGAAATAAAAGCTTGTATCTCTTGTACATTATTCTTGGCTTTATTGTTCAATTTGAACTTGTAAGCGCTTAGATCAGAGAAAAGCTCAACTGTGTCATGCGTTGATAGATCTTTTGTTGCAACCAATACAGTTGTCATAATATCCTATGATTCTAGAAAAGCTTTCAAAACCTTCATGCAGTTCTCCTTCTGAGTGTACTTACGATTTAGCATTTGAAGTTCATTTAGGATCTCATTAAAACGAGCTTCCATATTCTCAACAGTTTCTCCAAATTTCATTTCGAACGTTTCAACCTTTTGAACAACTACTTCTAGTATATTTACTTTTACAGCTTCAGTTCCTTCGCAGTAGTTGATTAAGGTTTTCCTGATTTCCTTAGCGGTTTTACACCTTTTGATCTTTAAGAACATGTTTCTATCCAAGGTCTTCATTATAGTGTCTTTAGCAACATTGTCGAGATTGTTGATCTTCTTATCTCCAGGTGTCCACTCATGCTTTGGTTTTCTCACCTATGGCTCAGCTGTTTGTATGGCCTGATTTGTATTTGGCTTCATGATGGTGATCGGACCATCCTTTATCACAGTGACCATATCCTCATGAATCGTAGCTAAGTGTGCCTGCATACGCATTTTCCATTCATCCAAATTTGAAATAGAAAAGGTAGGTACTCTTACATTTGTACTATTACATTCAATGCTAAAATAATGAATTTTGTGAATACTTGGAAACGCAAGCAATGGATCACTCGAACACACAGATCTAAAAGGCATCTGTTTTTAGGAGACATGTTCTAATACCACTTGTTGGTCCCGTAATGCAAGGCTTGTGAGAGTTCAGAGGGGGGTGAATGAACTTTTTTTTTGGGAGTTTCTCACAAATGACTGAACCGATTGAGTGAAATAGACTACTGAGAGTAATCGCCTGTTTTACTAAGCTGGTTTGTTTCACTTAGTGAGTGCAGCAGAAATATGATGTGGTTCAAAAAAAGTCTTGGCTTTGTTTTTCTGAGCTCTGCAGTGTGCAATGGATTATGCTAGTATTGAAAGTAAAGTGCTGAATATAAATGAGACAGAGAGTGTTTATCGATCTTTAGAGTGGTGTAATCTCCTACATGACCGCTTTTCCTATGACATAGGAGGTATCACTATTGTACTCTACAATAATACAATAGGTAAGTGTCCATGACACCCTGTAGATGCTTCACACTCTAAATAGCCAATCTTTGACACCCTGCAGCTGCTTCAATTGTCTATTTGAATACAGCTCATCTGAACAAATCTCTTCCTTCAACGACTCGTCTGTTCTTCTGTTCTTTCACACCCCGCGTGCTTCAACAAGTTTTCCTCTTCCTTGTAGACTGATTGTTGATTGAGTTGGTGCTATATCAAATTGATGATACAAAGATGAGAGCTTTCTGCTGAATATGACTTTGAAGGTTAAGTTACAGCTCTCTTGATCAATTAGATCATTGGATATTTTCTTTTAATGTCATTGATGAAGATCTCTTAATAGCTACTTATGAAGTGGTAAGCTTTTGAAGAAGATGATATTGTTATTACAATTTTATTTGTTTCTCTATAATCTCCAAGTTGTTTTTCAGTTGTCCTCCTGCTTCCTTTAATACTCTTCGTAGGGTAGCTGTACCGCTGAGCCAATGAGTGGTCCTCATTTAATGCTGAGTTTTAATTTAATTCAAAAAGGCCAGTTCAGCTTTTGCCTGTTTGCAACTTGTACTTGATGGCTTCTAGAATACTAACTTTTCACTTGTATGATTTTGTAGCCGTTGGGTCAGATTTGATCACTTGGATGGCTACACATCCTTTAATATATCTCTTAAGTATCCTATAGTCACTTGAGGTCTTGTTTCGTCTGACTGATCTCATCTCGTCTGTCTTTGTATTTGAGTTGCTAGTCTGTTCTTGAACTTGTCCGGGTTTTTTCATCCTTATAGTAGTCTGTCTTGAGGAGATGGACTAAGTGTCTAGCCTTCTTTGTCTTCAAACCTATTCCAACTTAGACTAATTGGGGCTCCAGAACAATTACAAACTAAGTCTGACTTAACCTATACAATTCACGTGTCAGACTAATAAGCAAACATGGTTACTAAACCAAATAGTTTTGGTATCATCAAAACTTCTAACCTTTTGGGACCTAACAATAGGGTATCATATGAAATATCAAAATAAAAAGAGGAAAAAATATGAATTTTTGTGATCGGAATTCGAAATCATAAGTTACGGTTGTAAAAAAAATTGTAGAAAGGAAGAAACAGTCGATAGGGAAAGAGACAAAAAAAAATGAAAGAGCAACGTTGTTGTTTGCATTTCCTGTGTGCAACGTGTTCTTTTTTTAATTCATAAGGTTATATTTGTCCGATTATTTTGATTTTTTTTCCTTTTTGCAACGTTTTCAAATTATATGTCCTATCTATTTATTTAGTATTAAAATGTGAATTTTAGTCTCCTTCACTCTATTTTATATATATGAAGTATAAAAAGGATTTAATGGTATTAATTATAATTAGTGGATATTAATTATAATAATAACTCTTGGGATTTATTTTTCAGAAAAACAATAACCTCTCAATAAGGGAGGAGTTATTGTCTGAAGGAGTTTGTGCAGACGTCAGTAGAAGAAATCGATCACTGGGAGAAGACGATCGTTTCCATACTCTTCGTTTGCTAAACCGTAAGTTTTCAGTTTAGCCCTTGTTTTGGTATTCATTTAGTTTGATCCTTCGATTCGTAGTTCCAATGTCTACAAATATTTGTCACAATTAACTGTGGTTTAATCATTGATCAATATAGGATTTGGTTAAGGTTTGTAGAAGAGATCCGCAGACTTTCTTTCAGGTTCTGGATCTGTTTTTCTGCATTTAAGGTAAGAGGATCTTCCTAACGAATAATTACGGTTTTACAATTTTTAGGGTCAGTTTTAGTGTTGGGTTGTAGCAATAATTCATGTGTAGGTTTTATTGCTATGTTATGTTATGCTATAGTATGTTTAGGACATGTTTTTCTGCTATTTTTCTAAGTATTATAAGGATGAATCGGTTGGGGTCGAGTTAGAAATCGTGTGAGAGCGAAAAAGAATGTTTTAGGGCTATTTTTGAGCGAATACATGCGGATTACATAGCAATGTGTGCGCATAGCCCAACTAGTAGCATCCTTAATCTGCCAGAATGTTGAAAGCGTGCGCATTCCTGAGCAATGTGTGTGCATTGCTCCTAGAAGCAGCTCAATGTGTGCGCATTGCGTGAGCATTGGGCCAGTGTTGTGATTGAGGCATTTTAAGTCGCGAGTCTAGTTTTAAATGTGGTTTCTTGATAAGATAACACTAAATGAACATCAAGCCTTGATTGAGTTTCTAATGCATTTTGTTCCGGCACCGATTGGATTCTTCACAAGAGTTGAAGTTCGGGACTGTCGGAAGGGCATGATAGGCTTGTGCTTTGATGGATTAGTATTCATCAATGTCTGTGTATGTGCTAGGACTTGTCCGTGTCTAGATTATTCTTAGAGAGGGAGTGGCTGGAGTGAGGGAGCTTCCTTGAAAATGCTTAGGTGACTAGATAACAACAAATAATAAATACATACTTGTGTAGTAAAAAGAGTAAATGTCACATCATTCTTGGATAGGCACAAGTAAAAATCGGCGATGTGACACATTCTAAAGGTGAACAACACTGTGGGCCTCTAGATGGCTAAATGGTAGTGGAGGAAATTTACCGAATATGTATGCATAACAGAGCGATCCTGGGGCTATTGGTGTAACCCATGGTAGTCGGGATGTTTATCTCGTGGTGGATACACACCATGCATAGTGCTCTTGAATGCTGACGTAACCAAGATAAGTTAAGATAGAAACGTATGGTCACGACAAGTTGATGGACAAAAAGTGAACCCTATATTGAGTCGGCCTTATAAAGATAATTTAATAATTAATAACATGAACCTTTTCTTTGTAACGCTTAGTTATTCATTAGCTTCTCACTCTTGGTAAGTACCTGTGTACTTACATCATTTGCATGCTATTTTTTGTATGCATTGTGGGGTGAGAAGATGAACAGGTTGACCATGAGCTCGAGAAGGTGTTCGAGGATGACGTTTGATGATGATGATGATTCATTCCTTTGTTGAACAAGTTGTACTAGACGTTGTTGTTTCTCGTTTCGAGACAAGTTGTATTTTTATTTTATTAATGATCCATTGTTGTCTTTACATTTGGAACATCGTATGTTGTAAGCTTTCCTTTTTACCCATAGTCGGTTTGTATTCTATTCATAGTGGCATTTATGATTATACCCGAGTCTTTTGGGCTTCCATTTCATTTTTTTGATACGATGACGTAGAGGCTTACGTATAAGGTTAGATTTATTTAATGTTATATGTGCCAAACGTTCTCTTCTGGATAAGGGCTCGGTATCCGGGAGCAGGGCGTTACAAAATCATGTCTAATTGTTGTTATTGAAGTGTGAAATGTTATGGAATGTAAAAGTTGAGTTTTTTTTGCTGTTTTGCTGTCAATGTTGATGTTAAACATGTTGGGAAAGAGCTAGAATTCTTAAAAGTGTAGAAAACTGATATTTAGGCAGTTTTATGGATTTGGCGAGCGCCAAAGACGTTTAGCGCACGCCAAAATAAAACCGTAAGGGGGATAAATTTGCACATTCAATTTACTGAGCTCAGTGAGGGGTTTAACGCACGCCAAACGTGTTCAGAAAGCAGACAGAAAGAACTGGGAGCTTTGAGCACTAGCGAAAGTCTTTTAGCGCACGCAAAAAGTGAACAAAATGGATGTTGAATCTTCAGAGACATTTTAGCGCGCGCCAAAGAGTTGTAGCACAAGCCCAAACCTGTATTTTGGTGTTTTAAGTTATTTTGATCCCTGAATCAAGTTTTGAGTGTTGTTTCTTGAACTAATAACATTAAATAAACATGAACAAGCAATGACTGACCTTATGATTCATTTAGTTCCGACACCAAATGGATACTAAGTGTTGAAGTTCGGGACCATCGGAAGAGTATGATTGGCCTTGTGCTTTGATGAATTTGTGTACATCAATGTCTGTGTATGTGTTAGGATGTTGTGTCTACTGGTCTTAAGTGAGGAAGTAGAAAAAGTGAGGGAGCCTTTCCATGGAAACATTTAGGTGGCTAGTTAATAATAAATGACGTACGTAATTGTGTAGTTTAAAAGCCTAAACATCATGTCATTCTTGGCAAGGCACAAAACTAGATCGCGATGTGTGGGACGTCAGGAAATGTGAATAACTCCATAAGTTACTAAGACCCCAAGTACGGAGGGACTCTCCGAACGTGTATGCTATCGGGGCTAGCCCATGGCTATTGGTGTGATCCACCAATAGGTTACACTCATATACATCGTGGTGAGTATCACCATGCGTAATGCCCTTAAATAATGAGGTAACAGTGATATGTTAATCTAGAAACAAGTAGTATTCCACGACATGATGATGAGTATGAAAAGAACCCTAGAATTGAATCGGACATATAAAGATAACCTAATAATGAAGTGAACCTTTCATTATGAAAGTTTTTAATTCAATAGGTTCTACTTGTTTGCTAAGTACCTTTGTACCTACCTCCATTGCATGTTTGTTTTGTGTGCTTTGTGGGGTGAGAAGATGAATATGTTGAACAAGAGTTCGAAGAGGATTTTGAGGACAACGCTCGAGTTCATGCTATGATATGTAATGATTGAACTTCCATGCTTTCTTTGTCATTTATTGTATCCATACTATATTGTTGTTGATTCAATTGCAATTGATGTTGTACTTTTACTTTGAGACTATTGAATGATAACTTTGTTGTATTTGAGATTTCGTACTTTGTAAGATTTGGAGACTTCATTATGTAAGAATACCTTCCTATCTTTAGTTTTTGACCTTTCGTATTAGTACCATTAATTGTTTTCACCCAAGTCTATTTTGCTTCCGTTTTGCTTAACTCGATATAACGACGTAAAGGCTTACGTATAATATGGAATTTATTTAATATTATACATTTTGAACGCTCTATTCCGGATAAGGACTCTAAAGGTGGTCAGACCTACACACACCACATGTCATCACCTTATTGGCTGAACATTAAATGAAGAGAGAGAGAGAAATAAAGGTTAAGGGCCTGGAGCCCCACATCGTGTCCAAAGACTAACCTAAGCCCCATGTGGTAGTTCTGTCCTGTCCTCTCTTTCAAACCACCGCAAGTCGGATCGGTCATTACGGAGAGTGGGTCAACGCAGTTTAGACCAATAACGATCTAGGGGGCTCGACGCAGGTCGGCCAGAGCCTCTGTTATCCGATATTAGAGCATGTTATGTGATCCTTACGAATCAAATCCTTTGTTTTGCCCAGGAAGAAACTGAATTGTAATCAATAAGAGCTATGATCCGTATCTTAATCTAAGACTACGGTTGGAACGCCACAACGTAATGCTCGGTTACGCTGATAAGTTCTCAAAGGGGTGATCCTCCAATCCAAGAGAATCTCACACATAAACGTGCACAATTAAGACAAGCTTAATCAAATAATAAAATTTTACTCCAATATAGGTTGTTCATAACAGAGATAGTGTTGGCCTATATATAGGCTACAAAAACTGACTCAATGTTCACATCTTCCAATGTGGGACGGAAAACTAATGAAAACTAAACAAACCTAAATGAAAAATGCGCCTCCCACTAGATGGGCTTCGCCAAACCACACTTCGGGCCCAACTAGCCTTTATTGACACAAAACTGAAATAAAAAGACTGATTAAACTAGGCGTTTTCCTTAAGCCCAAAAGCGTAGTGAATGTATAATATTGAAGCTTCATCACTCCTTTTGGACTGCCCATACTCTTCATGGATTTCTTTTAGAAAGGTATTCAAGGCTTCTCTCATTCTCTTCCTTTGGAGCCTTGTCAAAGGTCCATCTTTAATGACCAATGGATCACTCTTCTTCATGGGTGCTAATGGATCTGGCTCCTCATCATAAAGCTCATCATATATCACATCAGCACGTGCTTATGATCTAAGATAAATATGGGAATATCGGTTACCATTAAAACTCTGATTCAGACATTTAAACTATTCGTGATTATTTCCTAAATTAAAGGGATTAACAAGCATCCTTGATGGATACGGCATAGGATTGCAAGGACGAGATGTCCTCTATATAAAAGATCCCAAGGAACTATGAGAGACATGATTGCTGAACAATTATAGGATACATGCCTAACTTGGGATACCACTTATTCCAGGTTCAGTCTAAAAATCATCAAACACCACCCAAACTTTTAGGGTTTTTGCTAGAGTTTTAATCCTTTTCATTGTCACTAGGGAAAATTTGGCCCGTATTATCTTCTTGACGAGATACATCATGTCAGACTCGGTATCCGAAAACGAGACGTTACATGTACAAATTTTAGACATGTCAGATTTGTGTGTACATCACACGTAAAATCCATATAACTCAAAATATAAATTTTTTACTCATACCCTTACACAATTAATAATTAACATCGGAAGCACAATACAAAAGTATACCACACACGATCGAATTTAGAGAGAGAAGCTCTCATTGGTGATTTGGGCGACTAGGGTTTCCATCCTGCCAATTTCGATCCAACTGCTGCATTCAATGCGTTCTTTTGATTCTTTCTTACAAACATTAATTACAAATCACTGTTCTTACACTTTGCATTTATTTCGATTATTTCGCTGAAATTTCTGGTGCCTTTTCATCCATTTTTGTCCCCTTATGGGACAGAAATTGAAAAAGAAAATTGCTATGGGTTCTGCTTCGAAATCGAAGAAATTGGATGAAATTGTTCCAAATGTTGCTCTCCCTGCTGTTAATGATGGTGATTCTTCCTTCTCTACTACTACGAAGGTCACCGGTGAAGCTATGGCCGGGAAAAATGGAGACTCAGGCCCCAGTTCGGATTTGGCAAAGTCGGGTTCAATAACAGCGGCTGCAAAATCTACTGGGAATTTGAATGAGGTGGGTAATGACAATTCCATTATCGTTCAAGCTACTGCAAGTAATGAAGCTTCGAAAGTATCTACCATGGATATGGTGGCCGGAAATGATATCCAGAAAGCTGAAGCAGTGGCTCCTGCACCAGTTTCTTCAAACCCCAATGTTTTGAAGGCTGCTCAAGCCTTATCAGGTACGGATGCCTCTTCGACTGGAAAAGTTGCTACCTTGGATGAATCCCCTGTTGCTCCAACTGTTGTTGTGGAAATTGAACAAAAAATTGCTGGTAATTCAAAAGGGAAACAGGTATCAACTGTTGAATTACCTTTTATTGCTGCTGAAACTACCACTGCAATTGTTTCTGGGGCTGTTATTGATTGTAATGCTAATGGTGATGATATAGTAGCAGTGGGTAAAGGTGTTTGTGAACCTTTAACTACTGAAGATGTAGAGGCTGGGGGGGTTAATAATAACACTTCAGTGGGAGGCACTACCAGTAATGCTCCTGCTGCGATGACTGTGGAAATGCCTAAGGCTCCTTATGGGGCTCCTAACTATTCTGGTTATGTTGGAGATGATGCTGATAAATCAAATGGAGATGGACCTGCACCTTGGGTCAATCTGTTTGGAGATAATAGAGAGATTACTAATGGATTCAAATTAAAAGAAGACCTGATTAGATTTCAACCTAATGCTGTTAGCTTCAAAGATTTGGAAATTGAAGAGGATGAATTAGGGAAACTGAGTTTAGTGGGATATTTTGCCTCTAGGCACCCTGGCAAGGAAGGTGTTCAAAAAATGGTTAACTCAAAATGCAAATTTTATCAACACACATCTGGCTGGTTAGTTTTCGCCTTTGAGAACATAGTTGATATGGATAAAGTGCTATTGGGGGGACCTTATTATGTGTATGATAGAACTCTTCTACTGAAAAGAATGCCAAAAATGTTTCACTTTAGCAAGAAGGAATTCTCTATTGTACCTGTTTGGCTACAACTTCCTAATCTGCCATTGGCTTTCTGGAAACCTGAATATCTTAGCAGCATCTGTACTTTTGTGGGTGTCCCTCTGTACACTGATTAATGCACTGTTACTAAGGAGAGGATCAGTTTTGCTAGATGCTTGGTTGAAGTGGATGTGAAAAGCAACCTGCCAAAGATCATTCCCATCATATTACCTAATGGGGAGCTACTAGAGCAGGCTATTTTATATGAGAACCTACCCAAATACTGTAACAAATGTATGATGTTGGGCCATTCACATGACACTTGCAGAGGTCAGGGTACTGCTGAGCCTCAGTTGTATGTGAGAAGAATGCCTAAAGGAGTAGGGAGACAGCCAAACACCAACTATGCTGCTCCTAGGAAACATGGTACTGCTACTACTACTAAAGCTGGCACTAATGCATCAAATTCTAAGACTGATATCCCAAGAAATAAACCTAGAAGAAGAAGAAACAAGAAAAAACCAGTGGTACATGATGAATGCTTTGTGTTCCCTGATGATAATAACATCCCATCTGGTGCAAAAAGAGGTCTTAATTTCAATGATGAAGGTTCTCGTGTGGACAGAGCAAAAGAAACTGATGGAGTTGTTGAGGATACTGATTTTGATGGAGGTACTACTGAGGATGGAGGTATCACTGATGTTCCAGACAGGGCAGGTAACAGCAAACAGAAAAGAGTGGCAGTTGAGGATACTGAGGTCAGAAGAACTCCTAACAATTCTTCCTACACACTAGCTGATGTGGAATTCAAAGAAGTGGAGAACAAAAAGAAAAAAGCAGTTGGCTCACTGGGGGCTAAGTCAAAGGCATCTGGTAGATTTACTACACCTATTAAACCTGTCAAATGAGGGTTCTTGCCTCCTCTCAGACATAAATGATAGGATTTTGGAATATAAGGGGATTCAACAGAGCTACTAAGCAAATTGGGGTGGTCAATTATATTAGGCAACACCAACTTGCACTGTTTGGAGTCCTTGAAACTAAGTTAACCTTGGAAGCTAGAGATAAACTACTTAGAATTAGAATGGTTGGGTGGTCTAATTTGGATAATCATGACCACATAAGGATCCTCATCTTTTGGGATCCTGGGAAGGTCTCTGTTAAGGCTCTCAGTCCTGGAGATCAGTGGATCCATTGTGAAGTAAAGATCCTGGTTTCTGGGGCTGTTTTTGTAGCCACTTTTGTCTATGGTTTGCACTCTGTGGGCACCAGGAGGCCTCTCTGGGATAAGCTGGTGGATCTGAGCAATTCTGGGCTGCCTTGGGTGGTTTGTGGTGACTTTAACAGTGTGTTTGAGCCAAGGGAAAGGCAGGGTACAGTTGAAACATTTGAATATGAGATGCAAGATCCACAAGAGTGCTGCATTACCACTGGACTTTTTACTATGAGATCTGCTGGGCAATTTTACACTTGGACTGGGAAGAATGTTGTTTCCAGAATTGACAGAGTTCTTGTTAACTCCTTATGGTTTGATCTTTTCCATAGTGCTTTGGCTTTCTTTGACCCTGCTTTGGTGTACATTCTTACCATTCACCTTGCAGGATCAGCTTGACTGATGATGTTGTTAGTAACAAAAGACCTTTTAAATATTACAACATGTGGTCCTCTCATGTCTCTTTCTTAGATATTGTGCAGGATGTTTGGAGCACCTTTGTGCCTGGTACTGCTATGTTCAGATTATGTAAAAAGTTGAAGGCTCTGAAAGGACCTTTGAAGGAGTTAAATAAGAAACACTTCAGTCATATTTCCACTAAAGCAGCTGCTGCTCTGTCTGATCTTGAGCAGGCCCAATCTCTTCACCTTGCTGATCCTGGGAACCAAATTCTGGCTGGAATTGCTGATGAAAAAAGAAAGAAATGTCAATTCTTGGTGGATGCTGAAAGAAGCTTCCTATCTAAGAAGGTGTTGGGGAGATTTTGCATCATTAAAACAAAAGAAAATTTATAAAACCTATACTACCATGCAAAACTACCTCCTAACCGGCCGAATACCGGGTGGTTGCTAGTAAAGTTGGATAAGTACGGGTATCGATCCTCAGGGAAAAGGGATGTTGAATCTAATCTAATTAATTCTTCTTTATTAACTAAACCTAAACCTAAACTAGAACGGAAAAATAATCGGACGGAGGATTGTTAATCCAAAGCCGGGAAATATAGTTGCGGACAAAATAAATAAAACTACATCTACGAAAACGATAAAACTAACTAATAACTGAACAAACATAAACAAACCATGATCAACCTATTCCCAACAACCATCACCCCACCGAAATCAGTCAGATAGACAAACATTCATTCATTAGTTATCTTGGATTATTATCTTTTCTAATGAAGCGTTTCCTCTTCCGATTTATCACGCCATTAATTAGTTTACCTTCCGGTCTTGACTAATATCGATACAAATCAAAGATATGGATTGAATCCTAACCTAACAACATTATCCCTCAACTTCCGTTTGTTGGAATAATTATTGTCAATCTCCCTCACGATAATCTAATGAATCTATTAACTTCCGTTATCTAAATTCGATTAACATACGGCATAAAAACATGAAAGAGAACAAGAACAACGTAATGAAATAAACACATGAACAATCTCATCTTTCCGGTAACGGTGATATCCCTTAATTCCAATCTAAGATAATCTTGCATCGAATTAATTAAATTGTGATCCTCTCGTAAACCTAGATATTTAACCTACGAACTTCCGTTATGTATAGATTAAAAATCTAATCTTTCCTATGGTGATCTAAACTACACCGACTTCCGTCATACGGTAGCATCAAATCATACAATCATCTTTCGATATAAAATTGCACGATACAAATAAACATAGGAAACGAAACAATTATAATTAAAACTTACAAAATCATCCATGAACCGAAATTAAAGTGCTTTGCGAAACAGTCTCCATGGCTGCTCCATGGATGAAAGCTCCAAGCCTTCATCATAATTCGAACAAGAAAAGAAAACGAAACGAAAAATAAAACCTAATCTAACCCCGATCACCCGAGCACAAGGCTCGGGTGACCGGCCTTGGAAGCCTCGAAAAATAAGGTGTTCTTGCGGCTGCTTGTGTGTAAAATTCGATATGGTATGATATTAGGGTTGAAAAGATGCTGCTATTTATAGAAAATCGAGGCGGTTGCTACGGTAACGGTGCCGGACGCCCGTCCATAAGGTCGGACGCCCGTTCACTATTTTCAGCAACAGCATCCAAACTTGTAACGCTCATATCTCGGGCCTCGTAAGTCGGAATGGAGTGATTCAAAATCCTGTAGAATCCTCCCTTCAAGCCCTACAACTCTTCTCTTGAGGTCCAGAGTCAAATCGGTTTTTATCATATCAAGAACTTCGTTGCAAGGTCGTCACTACCCGGAATCCTGATTTTCCAACATTTATCTTGCTTGATTTCTTTTCCACTCGAATTTATCTCTTTAAAATCATCCTTTCCATCAACAATGTGTATCTACAATGTAGGAAAAACATACCAAAGCGTAACACAATCCTAAAATAATATAAAATCATGATTTAAACACATAAATCGCTACGTTTTGCAATTTAACCTATTAGAAACACCATTTACTCAATTAATCGATTATAAGCTCGATTTCTATGAAAAACCTAAGAATATGGGGAATATTGACATAAAATATATCCTTATAAAACGTATAAAATCACCCTTAACAACTCCCCCACACTTAAACCTTGCTCGTCCCGAGCAAGACAAAACATAATCATCACTCGAGACAAATAAACACTTATGCAAATATAAAACATATTCAAGTAGTTTAGAGGTTCACCCAAGTGAGTGTGTGCATAGCCATAATAAATTTCCACTAAATCCACCCTTGAAATTAATTCAAGCAAAACTAGCCAACATCCCATTTAAAATAGAAATATAAAAATGATTATAACATGCACCTCACAAAACATACGTACTCGAAAAAATAATAATAAGGAGTATTTAAAATATTTCCGACATACTCAGAGGATAGTCCCTACAACATATCTTTCAGTTTATACTGGGGATAGTCAGAAGATAACTACGGTTTTCACCCATCTTTTCACAATACTATTTGCTAAATTTTTCTTAAAGTGCTCTTAATTACACACGTATAGCATATGCCCTCATTCCCAGCAATAGGACGTTTCGTGATAACACCCTAGCTGGACTACTATCATCAGGCGGTCGGGAGCTATTGAACCTCATAGTGGTATAGGACATTTCGTGATAATGCCCTACCGCACTCAAATCATTGGCAGCTACTTCCGACACTTTTATATATATATATATATATATATATATATATCTTATTCATATTATTCATCTTAGATTGGTATACAAACCTTAAATTATATCCCTCCTATCACATTCAAACCTTCAGATATTCACAGTACGTCATACTTTAATTCTAAATACAAACTATTAAAATTTCCAAAATTCGTATGCAAGCAAAGAACATGCGATAATCATCAAAAAATCTCTAATCAAATGGGCATAGCTTTAAAATATAGCTCATCATCTACTATGGCACGTGAAAAATAGATCAGGTGAGACATCTAAAATTACTAAATATGCAGAATACGGCATCAATGATATAAGAACTCAAATGAAGACATGCAATGCTTACTTGGGACAAAACAAAAATTTTAAAATCTAGCACTTTTCATAGAAATATAAAAGTATGGCAAATGAATGTAGATAACACATAAGCCATTCCCCTCCCCCACACTTAAATTACAACATGTCCTCATGTTGTGCAGAAATAAAGAAAAGATAAAAGAACTTAGCTGATTTCGTGATGATCCGAAAATTGGCTGAAGAGGACAACAATGGTGATGTCATATGGAGTCCTTCCCAGCTTCAACTCCCAAAGGTAGCTTCGACAAAAACAACTAAAAATGTACCTGCACCACTCGACGAAACATGGCAGTATCTCGGGGACACGGGGGAATAACAAATTGCGAACTCAGGACGTAAGCACATGATATAACGGCTCGGATGGAAAAATCACCACACGGGGAAAGTACGGGACACCTAAGCATCAAATAAGCCACGAAGCTTATAATACAAATACGATCCACATGTGCATACAAAAATAATGATACATGGAACATTACAAAATAGCGGGGCTAGGTGCACTATATGAAATTATACTACAATGCAATCTACGTGATCCGCAATTCTAAAAATTAAATAAATAAAAATAAATTCGACGGGCTTAGGGTGAGCGGGTTTCGAGGACAACCTACGGTGACTACGGCCTATGCGAAAACTAAAAAAACGAGGTAGTATTACGGAAACCGACAGTTAACTACACTCAGGAAAAATAAAAGAAAAATAGAAAAACAATGCAACTAGATGACATGCAACTAAATGATATGCACCTATATGATATGCAAAAATAAAAGAAAATAAAAGAAAGAAAACTAGCCCACTCATTTGCAGCATGACATGTATATAATAAACGTCTACCAAATAATGACAGGTTACGATAAACGACAAGATCTTGTTCATTATATGCGGTGTAGACGCGCCTTAAGACTCGTCAAAAGTGATAGCATTATGGAAACCAACGATTAGCTATACTAAACGAGATATAACTCATATGGATGGACGTAGCATACGGAAAACCGACGAGTAGCTACCCATATGAGTTACAAAAACAACAAGGAAGCACATAAGTCTCAAAGCTTAAAAGATTCATCACGGCGGTATGTAGCATACGGAAACCGACATTAGCTACTAAATAACAATAAGACCAGTTATAGCGTACGAGAACCGACAGTGACTATAACTTGCATAGATGAATCATGCATATAAAAATTAATCAGTTATTTAACATGGATTCGTAGATGGAAAGATATGAATATGCAAGTTCAGAACATCTACGTAAAATGAAATAGCCATAGAAGCTCAAATTAAAGTATCCATATCAAATAAAGCATTAAAAATCAAATTGAGAAGAAATCTGGAACCTGGACTGGCGTTCACTAATGCAAACGGGCGTTTAAAACTTATGCAGGCCGGACGGGCGTTTAGATATATGGACGCCCGTCTGGTTCTTGAAAACAGAACAGAGCTGATATGTGTTGGAACGGACGAGCGTCCAACAAACCGTACGCTCGTTTACACCGCATGTTAGGGACGGACGGGCGTTCACTTACCCGAACGCTCGTCCAACGATCGAATTTGCATAGAAAACGCGGAAACACAGCAAACCCTAATTTCTTAAAAGATCATACATCAAATATCACAGAGCAGCCACATCAAATTAAAGCATAGAGGGTTAGACTAGATACAAACAAACATATAGTTCACGGCAACGGCGCTAAAAACTTGTCACGGATTTTATCTATGCAAAACAACAAGTAATAAATTTATAAATCCGGTATTCCCCAAGTGTAGGGATCGTAGCATAGCGATTATCGGGGTATCTAGTTCAATTAATTCTTCTAAAATTGTCACTACTATTTATTACTAACCCTAAAACTAAAACGGAAAATAAACTGGACAGAGGATTGTCAGTCCAAAGCCAGGAAAGATAATTTCGAACACGTATTAACTAATTCTATTATAAAAACTAAAACGAAAATAAAATTCTAACTAAGCAACGAAGAACAAGGCACAAAGGTTTTCAATTAATTTAACGAAGAACAAGCTATGATCCATCTTTCTCACAACTCTCAATTTCTACCCTAGATCGTTTAGTGAAGATTTAATAAAGGTTGTGGTTCACCTACCAAAGGTATGAACTTCTACTCTCGTAGATAATCCGCCTATCAATCTCTCATCTCTCGATCTATAAGATTGATGCTATCAAAACAAGGTGTAAGATCTCTCAATCTAGCAACCTAGAAATTCAACCTATCAACTCTCGTTATTTTTAGGTTAAAAGTCCAAACTTTATTATGGTGATCTAAGGTTTAACATGACTTTCATCAAAATAAACATCAATAAGCAACAATCTATCGATATAATTGCATAATCTATATAAAAGCATAATAAAGATACAAGCTTTAATAAAACTCACAAAACAAATCCAAAGTCGAAAACGAAACGCTGCAGAGAAGCTTCACATGCTTGTTCTAGGCTTAGCCTTAGCTCATCGTTGGAATAGAAATAACATAATTGAAAAGAAATTAAAAAGATGTTTATTGCAGTGGAAAAACGCAGCAAAAGCTGCCCCAAAGGGGCTTGTGGCCGCCTAGGGTCGAAAATATGGTCCTTAGGGTTTGAGAAATCGCGCCTATTTATAGGTTTTTAGGTCGGTTTCGCTGAGTCGGTGCCGTGGACGCTCGTCCAACCTCTCTGAACGGAGCATGAACGCTCGTCTGAGTAGCGTCTAAACTCTCTGTACTGAAAATCTCCTCTGGACGCCAGTTTACTTTTATGGACGCCCGTCCACTCAACTGAAAAGTACAGCAGACTCGATTTTATCAGAAAACAGCAGCAACCCTAAAATCATAACCTAATATCATATCATTAAAACAGAAACCCTAGTGTTTATTAAAAACGAAAACAAAACTATGAAACCTAAATTCACGTTTCATAAATTAAGTAAAAAACTTCTTGCACATTCTTAACCCAGCGGTCATCGAAACACGGCAAAAATAAAAACTCTCAATTTATTTAACGCTACTTTTATTGGAAGAAATAAAGAAACAGAAACAGAAAAAGATACGGAAAACCTAAATAGAAACCTACCTACGAAAAATTTAAAACAGAAAACAAGAAACCGAAAAAAGGGAGAAAAACGTGTTGAAATCTTCTGAGCCCAAAATGGAAAGGAAAACAGCGGATTTTGACCTCAAAAACGGTGTCAGACGGCCTTTGGCCGTCCACCACGTCGTCGGCGTCGGAACGAGCTTTCCGAATTGGGGTCCTGCGTTCCAAACGGACACTCGAGCCGAAAGTTACGGCCAAAATACTAACGAGTGCTAAAACGAACCCTTTTATCCAAAAATTTGACCGTGAAAAACGTGGAGTCAGATGATTCAACCTTAGAACCCTACCTACGAAACCTACCTACGAAAAACAGAAACCCTAAACCACGATATCTACCTAAAACAAAAAATAAATAAAAAAAGCGAGACAGACAAACGCGGACGGGCGTCCAAGTTCGGACGACGGACGTCCGGCCGGAGAAAGAACGGACGGGCGTCCAAGTTACTTTGGACGCTCGTCCGCACGGGCAAAACACATACGAGAGACGATCGGATTTGGACGGACGGGCGTCTAATAGCTCAGGACGCCCGTTTACGTTCAAACTGAAGCACATAAACGCTGCTAAACACGAAAACAGGTCCAAACTAAACACGAAAACTAAACAAAACCCTAATTGGAACCTAAACACAAACCTATGAAAAATTAATAATCACTAGATACCACAAACTACCTACGAAAAACAAAACATAACAACTTTAGAAAAATACATAATGAACTGGACAACCGCACCGATTCCCCGGCAACGGCGCCACTTTTGTTGGGGAGATTTTGCATCATTAAAACAAAAGAAAATTTATAAAACCTATACTACCATGCAAAACTACCTCCTAACCGGCCGAATACCGGGTAGTTGCTAGTAAAGTTGGATAAGTACGGGTATCGATCCTCAGGGAAAAGGGATGTTGAATCTAATCTAATTAATTCTTCTTTATTAACTAAACCTAAACCTAAACTAGAACGGAAAAATAATCGGACGGAGGATTGTTAATCCAAAGCCAGGAAATATAGTTGCGGACAAAATAAATAAAACTACATCTACGAAAACAAGTAAAACTAACTAATAACCGAACAAACATAAACAAACCATGATCAACCTATTCCCAACAACCATCACCCCACCGAAATCGATCGATAGACAAACATTCATTCATTAGTTATCTTGGATTATTATCTTTTCTAATGAAGAGTTTCCTCTTCCGATTTATCACGCCATTAATTAGTTTACCTTCCGGTCTTGACTAATATCGATACAAATCAAAGATATGGATTGAATCCTAACCTAACAACATTATCCCTCAACTTCCGTTTGTTGGAATAATTATTGTCAATCTCCTCACGATAATCTAATGAATCTATTAACTTCCGTTATCTAAATTCGATTAACATGCGGCATAAAAACATGAAAGAGAACAAGAACAACGTAATGAAATAAACACATGAACAATCTCATCTTTCCGGTAACGGTGATATCCCTCAATTCCAATCTAAGATAATCTTGCATCGAATTAATTAAATTGTGATCCTCTCGTAAACCTAGATATTTAACCTACGAACTTCCGTTATGTATAGATTAAAAATCTAATCTTTCCTATGGTGATCTAAACTACACCGACTTCCGTCATACGGTAGCATCAAATCATACAATCATCTTTCGATATAAAATTGCACGATACAAATAAACATAGGAAACGAAACAATTATAATTAAAACTTACAAAATCATCCATGAACCGAAATTAAAGTGCTTTGCGAAAACGAGGTCTCCATGGCTGCTCCATGGATGAAAGCTCCAAGCCTTCATCATAATTCGAACAAGAAAAGAAAACGAAACGAAAAATAAAACCTAATCTAACCCCGATCACCCGAGCACAAGGCTCGGGTGACCGGCCTTGAAGCCTCGAAAAAATAAGGTGTTCTTGCGGCTGCGTGTGTAAAATTCGATATGGTATGATATTAGGGTTGAAAAGCTGCTGCTATTTATAGAAAATCGAGAGGCGGTTGCTACGGTAACGGTGCCGGACGCCCGTCCATAAGGTCGGACGCCCGTTCACTATTTTCAGCAACAGCATCCAAACTTGTAACGCTCATATCTCGGGCCTCGTAAGTCAGAATGGAGTGATTCAAAATCCTGTAGAATCCTCCATTCAATCCCTACAACTCTTCTCTTGAGGTCCAGAGTCAAATCGGTTTTTATCATATCAAGAACTTCGTTGCAAGGTCGTCACTACCCGGAATCCTGATTTTCCAACATTTATCTTGCTTGATTTCTTTTCCACTCGAATTTATCTCTTTAAAATCATCCTTTCCATCAACAATGTGTATCTACAATGTAGGAAAAACATACCAAAGCGTAACACAATCCTAAAATAATATAAAATCATGATTTAAACACATAAATCGCTACGTTTTGCAATTTAACCTATTAGAAACACCATTTACTCAATTAATCGATTATAAGCTCGATTTCTATGAAAAACCTAAGAATATGGGGAATATTGACATAAAATATATCCTTATAAAACGTATAAAATCACCCTTAACAGAAGGCTAAAGGGCATTTTTTGGCTAATAGTGACAGGAGCACCGGATTCTTTCACTCTTTGATTAAGAGCAACAAGGCCAGGAACCACATCAGAACTGTTCAATATGATGATGGTACCTTTACTTCTTCTTATTCACAAGTTTCTGATGCTTTTCTGGATTTTTTTTACTGGTTTGCTGAGTAATGCTACTGTTTGTTCTCCTATTGACCCTGCTGTACTATCTGAGGGCCCTATTCTCCCTGTTGATTGTCTTGAAGACCTTGTTTCGAGGTCACTGTGGAGGATATTAAACAGGTGGTATTCAGTATGGATGATAACAAAGCTCCTGGACCTGATGGTTATTCAGTGGGGTTTTTCAAGAAAGCCTGGAACATAATTGGGACTGATGTTAATGCTGATGTGTTGGAATTCTTTAGGCATGGTACTCTTCTAAAATAGCTCAATCATGCTGTGATTGCTTTGGTGCCAAAAAGCTCTCATGCATCTGAAGTGAAGGACTACAGGCCTATTTCATGTTGCAATATGGTTTATAAAATTATTTCTAAGATACTTGCTGCTAGACTAGCCAAGGTGCTGCCTCTTATTGTTAATGAGGCTCAGACTGGGTTTGTACAGGAAAGGAGCATGTTGGATAATGTTTTTCTATGTCAGGAGCTTCTTAGACAGTACAATATCACAAGAACTACACCAAAATGCATGATCAAAGTTGATATGAAGAAAGCTTTTGACTCTATACACTGGAGGTTCTTGAAGATTATGCTGGAACAGCTTGGCTTTCCTTCCAGATTTATTCAGTGGATTATGGCTTGCATTACTACTCCTTCTTTCTCCATTTCCATCAATGGGGATATGCAGGGGTTCTTTAAGGGCAAAAGAGGATTGAGACAGGGTGATCCTCTCTCACCCTTTCTTTTTGTGATTGGCATGGAATATCTTTCTAGACAGCTGTCTGGTTTGGGCAAGAATCCTGCTTTCAGACACCACCAAAACTGTAAGGAGCTTGGTATTACTCATTTGGCCTTTGCAGATGATCTTATGCTTTTTTTCTAGGGCTGATCCTACTTCTTTGGGATTACTTATGGAGTGCCTGCACCATTTTGGGGAATGTTCTGGTCTTCTGGCTAATCTTAGTAAATCTGGTATTTATTTTTCTGGGATCAATGATACTTTAAAGGAAGAACTGCTGCTGATTTCTGGTATGTCTGAAGGTGAAATGTCCTTCAGATATTTGGGTATCCCTCTGGCTCATTCCAAGCTACTGGTGGCAGACTATGGCCCTCTTTTTTCAAAATTGACTGATTACTTTGGCAAGTGGCAAGGCTCTACACTTTCTTATGCTGGCAGGTTGGAACTTGTTAGATCTGTAATACAGGGTGTCCTGTGCTTTTGGATGGGGATCTTCCCTATTATCAGTGAGGTGGCTAAGAAACTGGATGAAATGTGTATGAAGTTCCTTTGGGGGGGTGCTTCAGACTCCAAGAGAAGGCCCCTTGTCCCCTGGAATCAAGTGTGTTTACCCAAGGATGAAGGTGGTCTGGGCCTCTTTAACATAAAGGCTAGGAACCTTGCTCTCTTGACTAGGAATCAGTGGAACCTGCATTCTGAGAAGGAGTCCCTGTGGGTAAAGTGGATTCATCACTCCTATTTCAAAGGTGCTACTGTGTGGTCACACAAAACAACATATGCAATTGAGGAAAGTACAAAGTACTTAGCAAGAGTGAGAAGCTAATATATAATTAAGCCTTACAACGAAAGATTCATATATTATTATTATGTTATCTTTGTGAGACCGACTCAAACTCTTGGGTTCACTTCATGCTCATCAACATGTCGTGCCTATTGGTTTCTAGCTTAGCTTATATTTGTTACATCATCATTCAAGGGCACTACGCGTGATGAATATCCACCATGAGATATCGTTTGCAACCTATCAACGGATCACATCAATAGCCACGGGGGAAAGCCCGATAGCGTACACGTTCGGTGAAGTCCCTCCGTACGCAGGGTCCCAGACTTACGGGGTGGTGTTCCTCCGTACTTAGGGTCTCAGAGACTTATGAAGTTATCCACTTTATCTGAACGCCCACACACTGCGATATAGACTTGTGCCTTACCAAGAATGGATTGATTTTTAATCTTTTTACTACACACATAATCGAGTGTCAACATTATGCATATCTTCACGACTCTGTTTCGTTGTTCAAAGTGAAATTATAAATTATGTATTGTGAGCTTATATCAGAATTAGAAAATAAGATAAAGTAGCAATCAAGCTAAATATATTTATAAACATGAAATATATAAAGCTAGTCAGACTATCTCCAACGGGCAACTGGATGCCCACTTCAAAGCCCATTTAGAGTTACTTGCCCTCCTTTAATCCTGGAATGGTAACTTTTTGACGCACTCTTACTCTATATTTCTTTAGATGACCCTCCTGAAATGGAGTCCCCTATAGAGTGAACAGTGCTTACTTTATCTATCATATTCCTTGGCAGTTGTGTGATCTTCCTTCCACCAGCAAAAACAATATCCTTTGCATCCGATAATTTTTTCTAATTAATGATGAAAAAAAACACTAACAAATTAACATCTAATTGCATTATCTATAAGCCTTCTACTACCCACCGCAAAACCAAGCCACTAAAGCTTGAGATCATGTCTGCAAAACCAAACCATTGAAGTCGGAGCACATAAAAATGATGAGCAATAGAAGAGAACTATAAATGAGATGAAAGGCAAATTGAGTCTTCAAATCGGAGCTTGAACGTATGATGTTTTTAGATATGCTATAGTCTTTCTGAGAAAGCGTAAGGCTTGTCGCCGGAGATGAAGTGCTCTGTGCCGGAGACGTTGCAATTGACCAAAAGGGTTTGGTGGGTATATATACATGTGGAAAAAAGTAATATGTATTGATAATTAATATTGAAGAAAAATGTGTTTTAAGAGGTTGGTATAAAGGGTAGTTTTTGGAGTAGATTGATTTATAATGTGTTCGAAAAGTGTAACTAGAACAGAAAACGATATAGTTAAAGGGTGATATAAAGGGTTATTATTGGAGATAGTCTCAGTGTATTAGATGAAAAGCAACGACATATAGAGAGATTATAAAGAAAAAGAAGAAGAAAAAAATGATTATGTGTGATCAACAATGTTTGTTTCGTCAAAAAAAAAAAACAATGTTCGTTACCCTAAAAAAAATGTTTGTTTCAATACACAATATTGAATGGGAATGTTACTTTTTAATAAAATGGTATTAAATGAAGATAAATACACCATTGAAATGTTTAATAATTACCTTCATTGACATTAAAATTACTCCAATTTCCAATCAAAATCCCAAACATATACAACACACATGCCCTTGATCTTAAGGGTATGTTAAATTCCTAAAAATTGGCCATTGTTACCTTCTAATTCTGGTCAGATACTCAGATTGATACATTAACCGTCTTCTCTTAGCTCTTCATTATTGCTCCTAACCCACATGTTCCTTTATTGGCTCCAGCCTGCCGCAAAATCCAAAAAAAATGGATTAAAAACTTGTTAAAACAAATACACAGAGCACAAACGATTTACAATATGCAAGTAACTAAAAATTTGTTCATCATGTGGGTAACCAAACTCAAGAAGTATATAAAATGAATAAAGATACCAGAAGTATTTTAGCCCAGAAAAGAAAACCAAAGAAGAAGAAGCAGCCCTCGATGGTCATGTAAAGTGGAATAACTCAATAAACGATGCAATAATCCACTCATTATTGGCAAATTCTTTAGCTATAAAAAACTAACACTTTACAGCATATGCTTCATTATAATCAGCAACAAAACATCATTATAAGAAAGAACGGATGAAACATAAATACATACTGAGTGAAAATTACATCATGAACAAAAGTAGGGAAAGAACCTTTAACTTTCAGAGAAGGTGAAATTGAAACCATGGCCTTAAACATACCCCAAAAGCCTCATCGTTGAGCTCACATTTTAGTATTCCGTTTACTCTTAACGCCAGGAAGACATCCTTTGAAGCTAAAATAGAAGACCACATAGTCTCAACAACAGCAGTACAACTGCACTTCTTTACGTCAAACACTTTATCGATTCCAAGCACCTCTAACGTTCTCGAAGCCTCATATGTCTCTTCCAAACTGAAATAAAAAATCACATAAGCATAGGAGATTTCCAAAAGTTCCACAGCATTTAAAGCCTGACTTTAACCATCTTACAAAAGTAATGAACTTTATGAAAATCCAAGCCAATTATAACCTCAGGTCAAAATATCGAGCAAAATTTTCAATTTTGATAGAAAATTTCAAAAGATTCACTGGATGGTGTGAATATGTCTCTTGTATAAAATATGGATAACTTCATACCACTACAAGAAAAACAGTTTTTTGCTACACTATTGTTTGCCACACAACGAAAAAAGTGTTGCTAGACTTACTTTTAGCCACATGAGCGTGGCAAAAGAGTCTAACCAAGTGCTATTAGCCACACTTTTTGTGTGTGTGTGGCAAAAACTAATGTAGCAATATAGTTTTTTTTTTTGTAGTGTACACAGAGTATCCAGCTTTGGTAATGTGATCGTGGCTATTGATATGGCGTAATCTATTGATATATTACATTGATAAATATGTACTCCGAATTAGTCGGGCCAGTTGGTCACAGATGCCGGAGGCTTTAAGAAAAAGATAAATAAATAATATTGAAGGTGCACAAACGTCCAACAATACTATTTTGTTTGAAAACTAAATCCATGGTAAATTACTGCACGCGATGATTTGAATTTAATATCTAAGTATATCTTTGGTCATGATAACATATGAGAATCAAATTGAAAAACACATTGCGCCAACTAAATTGAATATAAACAACAATGAATTCCTCCGATGGGAGTGAAAAAAATGTTGATAAAAGACAAATGGGATAAAGCTCATCCTAAAACAATTAATGTTCAACCTTTTGTTTGACACCCATAGATATGGACAACTAAATGCCATTATTACTTGAAAGAAAATGCTAATTTTACAACAAAATTAACATAATAAAATGACAATATATTTTCATATTTTTTATCATAATAAAATATACACGATATTGATCAATCGGTTCTACACCTTTATCAATAGTGTGAATTTCCGGGCAAGGAGATCTTCAACTCTAGAGGCGCAAACACATGCATATGCTCAGGTCCTTTTAGAAGGAGTTCTTATGGAAAAGCTACCCATATAATTGATTGTTTAGACTGAAGAACTGCAAATTCTTTCTCTTCAAGGGATATCAAACCTCATCTAAGCATTAGCACAAACAAAATAAAGATGAATTGCAGGAATTCAAGAACAATGGTATACGGTTAAAGAACACTACATCAAACGAATTGTAAGAAAAAATTCAACCATTAAAATTATTAAGCATTAACCAATAATCAATAACCATGGTAAAGCAGATAGGAATTGCGAACAAAACCTTAGCTTTTCATTAGATAAAACCTAGTAAACAAATAGATCTCAGAAAGACAATTTTTTTAGAAGAGAAGACATTATAAACTCAATTATACACCTTCGGCTGTTTTTTTTTCCTTCAGATTTGCCTCTATACAATGTAAAAATAATCTTAATCATGTCGCCTCATGGTGTCGGTATTCTAGATGATAGATTGGAAAAACCATGGGAAGAAATGTAGAAAAGCGCACCGACCGCTAAAATATTTTGCGGACGGTACAGAGAATTTCTTGGAATTTTTGTCCCATCATCCCATGTACAATACTATGATACGGTGGTAGTCAAATCCAATAGAAGAATTGTTGTGATATCTAAAAGGAAGAGTGCAAGGAAGCAAAGCATTTAAAGGACGTAGAGGGCTTTGCGCCTTATCATTTAAGAAGGACAATATATATACCAAGTACATGACGTCCACACTAATGAACAACCTAAAGCAATCAAAACATTTTCAAGAACACTTCTGCTCAATATCTCCATCAACGTCACACTTCTGGCAAATTACCTCAACACCGGTGTTTCAATTGCAATTATTAATTTGCTTGGTGAGAAGTGATGTCTCTTAAATAATTCAAAGTGGCATTTCGGGAAAAAAAAAATCAAAGTGATAAGAGATTATAATAAACCCGTTTTCAATTAAATGAAATAATCCCTAAAAAATGAAATACCTCGTACCCTTCATTTTTGCATATTACTTGGACAGGGATTAGCTCAAGCCGAAGTTGCACACCCCATTTTGCACTTTTGACGTAGACAACTTACTTTAAATTTGGTTACAACCTTCCATTTTCCGTGTACCTGCAAGAAAAATAAGCTTTGGTTTTAAAACGTTTCATCTATTGAATGTGTAGTTCTGTATTTGCACTGTTTAAATCCATTGAATTCGCAATCATCAGTCATCTCTTTAGAACTAATATTAGAAGGAAATGAAAAGGAAAGATAATAAGAAATTTGTTAACTTTTTCGCTTCTTTGACGCCATCTAACCTATAAGCAAATGAATGTCAAGTAAACATCTAGTACAAAAAAAATCGGTATGAAATGAAATAAATCTTCAAGCATTGTTGGACAACATCAACAATTCCCAATTTCAAGTGAAATAAGGTAGAACAATCCCAACCTGAAATGCTAGGTGCACGAACTGAAAATTAACAGATCGAATATCATATTACTTTAAAAAAAAAAACCAATGCGTTAAGTACTTAAACATGAACAAATAATATCGTTGCTGATATTGACCCGTGCCAACCATAGTAACCATTAGACTGAAATTGTTCTTGTTGTTCTGCAATGCATATTAATAAATGACATAATGGAGGTGACTACTTGTATAAGCACCAAAAATCTCACACCTCTGCCCATCTGAAAACAAAAAATACATAAATGGAGAGGATAAAAGGTTGCATTTACCTCCACCACCTGATATAAGCCATATAAATATACACTAATGCCTAATCTATTTTGGCGAAATACGAAACTAAAAACTTGCAAGGGCTTACTTGATCAATATTCTCAAATTATCTATGATTAATATTGAATACTACCTGTGTTGTGCTTTGTATGCAAAACATGCTTTGCTGGTAAATAATTGTACCTATTTCAACAGCAATCATCTCCACTCTCCTCTTCGTCACAGCAACCGGAATTTCGAAGAAAAAAAATGGAAAAAATGAAGTAGGCCACGGTCCTTTTGACCATGTGATTGAATCCTCCAAATCCATTGTTTTTCGTAAAAGAAGTGTTTTGAAACGAAGATAAAACACCGGCCACCACACACAACACACCTGAGAAAATAAAAATGAGTTTGATAAAAAATCTATGAAGTAAAATTCAATTGATCTGAAATAAATCTGAATGATTAGGAAAACACATTTCCTTGATAGAGCAAACATGTACAGTCACCATCACATTCACCATCTAATCGTCGCTCTTCACTTCAACAATCACACCTCTTTCATAAATTGCAGATATCTACTTCCGATCCTGTTCAAATATTAAGATATTTGATAGCATGAAGTTATATGAGTGGAATTTTAGAAAACGCTTAAATATAAAATTACAAAGAAATAAAGAATGAAAGAATTGAATTAACATACCTTAAGCGTGTGCCAGTACAACTTGAACTACCATGAAATCACTTCAAGCTTGAAGTACCTTCGGGTATAATGAAAACACCCTGCTGCGGTCCAACCACCATACAATCACCAACCGAAACACTGTTAGAGCACCTCCAACAGGAGGTTTAAAAATTTTCATAAAGCTTTATCAAAAGCTTTTTGCCATTGGAGTACACACAGTCAGCAAAGCTTTTTGCCAAAAGCTTTATGCAGCTAAACCGGTTCATCCTTGAATAAAGCTGCAAAAGCTTTATTTATTTTTATTTTTTTTAGTTTTGTGTGTAGTAGAAAAAATATTTATGTGCAGTGGGTCCGTGCTATAAAGCTTTTTAAAAGGATTATGTATTGTAGAGAAAAGGTTTATAGAGAAAATGTTTATGACTTGTGTGACGTGGCACAGTAATAAAGCTTTTAATAGCTCCATTGACTGGAGATACTCTTAATTTGAAGAAAACAATCTTAAGAAAACAAATAGCAGTAAAAGCAACAAAATCAACCCAGAAATGAAAATAAAGAAACAAATGATGGAAGAACAAAACCATAAGAAAAAAAGAAAGAAAGAAAAGAATACCAAAGTTCCAACTTTGATTCATCGTATCAAACCTTAGATGCTAAGTATTTGCAATTATGGCGCTCAAAGAGAAAGAAAAGAATACCGACACCATGACTGAGATCCGGAAGAGAATTTGGGAGATTTGCAGATTCATATCGGTTAGACGACGCCGTGTGCAAGCATTATACCTCTGATTTCCGTACATAAGTGTGGATTTTGCTTTTGGAGATTGTCCCTCTAATTCACAGATAATAGGCGGAATCTTTTCTGAAGAATGGTGGTTTCATCTTTTAAGTGGAAAAGGTTCTATTTTTCCCCCCGGATGATGTGTGATTTTTCAACGTAGATAGAAAATCGTGGGTTGGGGAGTTGGAACATGAAAGAGCGAAAAGGGTGGCAAGAAGGAAGTGAGGGTACGGAGGTGGAGTTGCAAATCATGGAGGCGTTTTCAGACGGTTCTGGAGAATATTATTTTATTATTTTTATTTTTCTTTTCTTTTTAACCGGGTCGTGAAGCGGGCCAATTGACAAAATCGGGTCAATTGGCAGTTTTTTTCCTGGAAAATATATAATAAGATATATATATATTAGTTTTACCATTTCCTGGGATTTATTAGAATGGAAATGAACAGAAGAAAAAATAATATTATAATATTAGTTAGTTAAGAGGAGTTGGATTATTAGCTGGGAAACAGAGGGAACTCCTGGGAACAAAAAACCAGGGTCGACCTGGAACTATTTTGAGCGAGAAATGGGTGCTCAACCCTTCCATTCGAGTCATCTGATATAAGTAATTAGGGAAATTACTGTTTGGGCTTTAATCTACAATGGATAATTGACCATCTTCTTGGTGAATCTTCATGGTATTTGAGCTTTTTTAATGTATTACACTCAATTGAGGTACAATTTCGTTTTTAGCTTAACTCGTTGTTTTAATGGTTTTAGATGGTATGAATTGCTTTGCTATTGTGTTAATTATGTGTAGCTAAGTTCATTGTGGCTTGGGTGATGAGAAAATGAGCTAGAAATCTTGTACTTGCTTGGATTTAAGTTGGGTATTGTTGTATGTTCTCAATTTGTTCAAGTCATGGTGATTGATCTTCAAAGGTGTGATTAATTCGTGACTAATTGCATCGTCTTAGTATTGATTCGAGGCGTAATTGTAAGAATCGGCATGGACACTAGTCACCATGAGCACTTAGTAAAATCATCTAGAGATAGAATTGATTTCTAAAGTGTGTGTTACCTAATCTTAGATCAGGCAATTCATAGAACTTTAATGCGTAGCCATTCATTCAAATCTAGTCCTAGCCGATAGATAGATGTTTGGTTATAGTTTGTTGAAGCGAGAGATCGATTT